>OX375762.1:13326993-13929493 GCA_947359385.1 Chesias legatella | reverse complement strand
GTACTTAGTTTCTATGTAATTCATTATCGATACTTGTAAGTTGTAACAAGGTATACCTATCTGTTTACTATGTCTACTGGGTATGAGGTCGATGGTTGCATATTACTTTTACAAAATAATGTCGATGTTTCACATCTGCCAGGCGTCCCGTGACGGCTCACATTTTTTTTTTAGTCGCAAATAATTTTATTTTGAAGTACGATGGAGCAGTATTTTTTATATTTGTTAATATTTCACACGACGCCAAGTTCCAAACAAAGCATGGCTTGTACTATGGGAACCAGACGATTGATATAATATTTATTATACTCTTTTGTAAATACAAACATAAATACATATTAACTCGCAGACACGCAAAAAATTTATATGTTCGTCAAACAAATGTTTGTTTTGGGTGGTAATCGAAACCACGACCGCGCAGTAGGCAAGAGTTACTACTAGCCGAAAGGGCTGTCTAGAAGTAGCTGGACAAACTGTCGAAGGCCTTAATGCTGACCTCACTTTGAGTCTATTCGCAATTAAGTTAAAATTTCTCCATTTTCGCGCTAAAAAAGCGGGGGCAGAGTGCTTGATAGCAGCATTCGCAGAGTTAAGTTTTTTAATATTAATGTCTATTAAGTTGATGAAGCAATGGCTTTAGAACAGCAAAATATCGCTAAGTACTGCGCAGAACTTAAACAGATAGAGTCGTAATGTTTTGCGTATATGCAATTCACGCAATACTGAGAGCGTGGTGGTCTAGTGGTACTGACCCCGAGTTTCAATCCGGAGGTCACCGGTTCAAATCCCGACGTGCACCTATGAGTTTTTCGATTGAAAGATGTATGTGCGCAATACCACGTTCTCAAAACAGTGAAGGAAAACATCGTGAGGAAACCGACATGTCCTAGAACCAAAAATTCGAAGACATGTGTCGTGTGCACGAAAGGAGCCTCTTTGAGGCGCAATTACAATCCTTTCACCACACTGGTTCGACAGAACCTGTGACTCGAAGAAGAAGAAGATGCAATACTTATTTTTGTATATATTATTGTATATTGCAGCAAACGCTGGTTTTCGTTCCTTATAAAATTAACCAAAAAGCCGAGGGTGTTAGAAAAACGTATCCAATAGTGGTTTGACTATGTAATATTAAATGGTATAGTGGTAGTAACCCTTTTGAAACAAGGGATCTCGGGTTCGATTCCGGGTCGGGGCAATATGTGTGATATGGTGGTGTTGTGATTAGCCTCGGAAATGTTGCGAATCTTGCATGTCACACCACCTGCAACACACTGTATCGTAATATCTATCAGTTGTCTGGTTCTCATCAATACTACAAACTAAGCTTAGATTGCTGCTAGATGGCGTTGTGTGAAACGTAAAACTATATATAAAAAAATTGCACGTGTAGACTGTTAGTATACACGGTTAGAAGTGAAACTTCCTAAAAACTACAACGCGCGCGCGCGCATAGCTATATTTTAGTAGCAGTAGAACTTATGCCAAGTTCGTTCAGGGAAATACTGCCACAATTCTGTCGCCAAGCAGTGATGCATTCGCGTTCGTGTCCGTTTTGAAAGGTGTGGTTGCCAGTGAAATTTACAGGCATATGAGACATTCCACATTCGTGTCTCAGAGTTACGGGTGCATACGATGCTACGTGGGTATTATATTACCTAAGCAGGGGAGGACCCAATTTATATCGCTTGCTATGGGCAGAGATTACCATAAACACCAGGTGGGTCATCTACTCTTTCCATAACTTTATAACATACAAAAAACTATCTCATTCTATCGCTCTCTTTTGATCCCCTTCTGTGGCGCCGGAATATATAGGTCTCTTTCTATTTATCTCTTCTCAATATCTTTTTTCTCTCTCATGTAACGAAACTTACCCAATAAATATCTATATCTAATACTATATCCTCCAATTCCCATAACAGTAAAGGAATATGTCAGAAATTCGGCGTGTTTGAGCTCGCTTCTGTTACAAATTATAGCTAATTCATATTATTTTATTCGATTAATGTGTGTGAAGTGGAAAAATGACAGTCGCGCAGTCTATAAGCAATAATGTACATAATTCAGCTATAAACAAAATATGATACGAAATCGCAAGGGGCATTACAAAATGAAATAATTTGCAGTGCAAAACAAAGATTTAGCAACAATGAAGAAGGATAACATGATGATAACAATAATTAAATAATTGTGAGCGCTATTTTTATATTATATCTCTGTCGTCATGAAAGTGAAAAGCATTTTTCCAAAAAACTCTCGATATGGACATCGATATTTTCAGTTTTCTAAATATCAGCGCCGACAAATCCTCGCATCATTTATATTTTATCAAGCAATTAAAATTCAAATTCTGACTATGAATATACCAATAGAATTGCTGATTAGCGCAACGCTTTTATTCGCACCACTTTCGGCAATTATTTAACATATCGTGTCACGGAAATGTCGCGTAGCTATAAGGCTTTTGTACAGCACAAGTAACAAAGGTGAAGTACATTTTTCTATTAGATCGCTACGTTAAGCTGGGCTACCATTGTAATTTTAAGCCATCAAATGAAAGGCAGAGAGAACGAGACACTAAAATGGCTCATTTGATGCCCAATTTAATTAAAAACTCAGCATTATGTACATTGGGGTATACGATACTAAGCCATTTTAACACGCGAACATTACAATATTTTTTTGCAAATAGCGTTAACACTGGATTGAAAAAAGACGTAGTTATGAGGATTAAGAAAGGCATGCTTAGATAGGACTGGGCGTGTAATTAAGGATGAATGAAAGAATATCGAAACATGTGTATAGGGCGAGTGTGTTTGGAACCGTTGGAAGGGGAAGACCTTAGCGCATGAAGAATGTGATGAGATTGGATGAAGAATAGGATGCATGTCAAGATATTACCTGATTCCCACCAGGTGGAAAACGGTATCTCTACTTACGCTTCCTATGTTGTATACTCAAATGAGGCCATGAGTACCAGATTGGCCTAACCAACAAACTTTAAAGTCGCTTTCAGGGGACTTGGGTCCAGTGGTATTGTTAGTCAGTACTAGTTCAGTAAAGTCAAAGTTTCAAACATTATTTCCATAGAATTCATAAAGAAATGGCTTGGAAACTTCAATAATATTCATAACATAAGTTCACGCGTACTTATCGCTAAGTTTGACGCCTGTTCAAACCCTATCCGACCCCCCATGGCAAGACCGGGTAGAAACCCCCTAAAGGGGGGCTTTTTTTCGCGAGCACGATCCTTTTAACCTAACATGTAACGTGTCCACGTGATTGGTGCTGCGTGTTGTGCATGCATTACTCACATGATGACGCCTAGACTCCACCAGTCCGCCTGGGGCCCGTACCCGGTCTGCAGGAACACCTCGGGCGCTATGTAGTCCGGCGTGCCGACGGTCGAGTACGCGAGCGCGCGACGGTTGCGTTTCCACGACTCGGCGCGACGCTTCGAGTCCATCGCCGAAGACGACGTCGACACTGAAAGGTTGTATAAGACTTCACGCTTTACTGTTAGCGCTGTTCTTTGGCACGCGCACGGGTGACATTATTATTATATATACTAAAGCGGGCAGACCTGATACAAAGTGGTTACCTTCGCCCATTGACATCTGCAATACCAGAGCCAATGCTTATGATAGTAGAGATAGTAGAGTTACAAATATTACTATTAGCATAATTGAACAAAACTGAGTTTTTATTAAAACGTCGCGGCCGATTGGTACAGAACCCCCAAATCTTAATTTAATAGGTGCAATAAAGAAAAAACTCATCGGTTCACTTCGGGAATGGAACCGGCGACCTACAGATTGAAATCGGGGTTCTGTACCATTGAACCACCGCGATTGTTTGAATAAGAATGTCGAAATACCGATATGTGCTTGACTATACATTCTGTACAAAAAACAGGTGGTAAGTTCACCAGACAAGCATTAGAAAATATTCTTCCACGATGTCTAACCTCAGGCAGTGCCAGTTTTGACAAATGCGTTCCCGTTTGAATTGTTTATTTGCCGGTAAAATTACAGACACATGAGACATTCCGCCTTCAGCGTCTCAGAGTTCCGGGTGAAATACGATGTACGTAGTATTGTTTTTGTTTTGGGCAGCGGATAGCTTGACATCTTGTGGGCCACCTGCTCGTTACATATGTGAAGGCTGTCAGGTTTGTTTCTTAAAGTGAGTGATCTAAGCAGTATGATGAATAGTTGATGCCTAACATCAGGTGAGACATCTACTCGTTCTGTTATATATAAATTACTGTATGCATATAAAATATAACAAATAAATATTGGCGGACTTTTCACACAGCGCCATCTAGCCCAAACTAACTATTAAAACTAAGCACTTGTTACTATGAAAACTGAGCTGGGCCAGTCAAATATATACTCGTACCATGAGTAAACAGTATTATCCCGGCAATTACTCGTTCCGCCAAACGGTCTGATACCTCAGCAACTATATGAATCGTGAGCAATTTTGTCTCTATTGTGGAAAAAGTACGAAGAAAAAGTTTATCCTAAGAGAGTGAAGTAGAAAAGATGAATAAAGAACTATCGTAAATATAAGTCAAATTGTTACATAAAAGTTAGCGGAACGCGTAGAGTCTGAAAGTGTTGAGACCAACAACTCAAAATCAGATCAGAGACGCAGGGATACATGTATGGCGAATAGAAATAGCGTACTCACTAAAATCGGAGGGCGTGGCGCGCGACAGATCGCGGTAGAAGTCGGTGCGGTGGCTCTTCTTGAGTCCCGTGCAAAGGCCGAAGTCGCTCAGTTTGATATGGCCGCGCGCGTCCAACAGCAAGTTATCCGGTTTTATGTCTCTGAAAACGGTAATCACAACATTTGTAGCTATGGCTTCTTCTTCTTCGAGTCACCGGCTCTGTCGAACCAGTGTGGTAAAAAGATTGTAAGTGCGCCTCAAAGAGGCTCCTTTCGTGCACTCGACACATGTCTTCGAATTTTTTGTTCTAGGACATGTCGGTTTCCTCACGATGTTTTCTATGGTTGTTTGCTATGGCTTCTGATATGATACGATCGCCAGCTCTTCGAGACGCTGTTTCTGATCTGATATTCAACATATTCATTCGCACCAGACGTCTTGTAGCTTCACTACTGTCCGTAAAAGACAGTCTTGTTATCAAATGGTCGACTCTTCAGTTTGTCAAGCTTACTTGAATGCTCTGGAAAGTCTTTTTATCAACGTCTCATCGTTATAAGACATAGAGCAGGTAATTTTAAATTTAAACGGAACGCGTCAAAGCTAATTTTGAAATAAAGTGAGAGAATAAATTTTGAATAAATGCGGACAGAAGTATCCGAAACGTTGAGCTGAGCCAATCCTCGCCGAGGGTGGTCTTCAAAGTCAAAGTCAAAAACTTTATTTCCATAGAATTCAAAAAGAAATGGCTTGGAAATGTCAATATTATTCAATACACACGCGTACTTGTCGCTAAGTTTGACGCCTGTTCAAACTCTATCTGCCCCCCCCCCATGAGGAAAAACAGCCAAGAAACCCCTAAAGGAGGAGGCTTCCTTTATTTTCGCTTCCTGAGGTGAAGTGGCACGTAACATCAGACTCACCTGTGTATGAAGCCCAATTTGTGTATGCTGTCGATGGCCAGCGCCGTCTCCGCGACGTAGAACTGAGCGCATTCCTCGCTGAGGGTGTCCTTCTTCATGAGGAGTGTCATCATATCGCCGCCCGGGAGGAACTCCATTATGAGGTACAGGTTCATGGGATCCTGGAAGCTGTAGTACATCTTCACCACCCACTGGTGGTCAGCTTCCACTAGGATGTCGCGCTCCGCTCGAACGTGTGCCACCTACCATATATTATAACATAAATTGTTTATTCGCTTTGTCATGGATGTGCAGGAATTCAATGTAATATAAAAGAAGACGGAAGAGGTCAGCAATGTTGACAAATATATTTGGAAAATATTATAGCTTTCAATAGCGATATCATTTGAGCGGTAAGTGGTCCGCAGAGGTCTTTATTAACTTGGCACCAGATGATTCCACACATTGTGATTTGTGGCGGAAATCCCCCACAAGCCCTCATAGTGCACAGACTCTCAAACTTGTGTAAATAACGATTAAGTACCGCTGCATAAATGCACTATAGCAGAACGCTCATATTAAACAAACAAGCAAAACTTTGTTTACTTTTATTTATCTTGCTTTGTTTATGACTTCCGTTCCAAAAAGTGTTATCCATTTGCAAAGTACTTTGTCGGCCTACGACTGAGTTTGGAAATTTGTCATGCCTATCTAAATTGTGTGACAATGACTGGCTTCATAATAGCTCAGTTGGTAGTACGTGACTCTACCTTCAGCGCTGTAGGTCGTGGGTTCCATTCTCACCCATCCTGTTATGATCCTGACATACTCCTTTGCTTCATCCATTCTCATTCTCATTACATTTGTGTTTATTTATTATTAATTTCATGTAATCAAATTGTACCATGAATCTGTTCTCACAAGAGAAGAGGAAGGTGATCATAGGAACTTAGCAAATAAAAAAGATACAAGAAAAAAGACATCGTTTTGTGAAAGGATAGCAACCGTTTAGAAATAATCTATGGTTCCCTTTAGTTGATAACTGGATCATTTACAATCGGGCGTTGGACGTTATTTCTGTCCTATAGCTCCGTGAATAAGACAACAACAACAAGCTAATGTGAGTCATATGAAAATATTTACGAAGATCTTCGTTTATATATAGAAAGCTTCCGGTGGAAAAACCATCTTGAGGAAACAATAGCATATTTTTTATGATACTAAATTGACGGGACAAGCTAACGGTCCACCTGATGTTAAATGGTTACCGCCGCCCATAGACAACAGCAATACGACTCAGGCGCTCTTCTACCGAAGTAAGAGGGGTTGGGGTAAGGGGGGAGTTGAGACGGGGTTCATACGTCTCTGCGCCTGTAATTTCACCAGTAAAATGGTGGGGCGACTTTGTATTTAAACTCAGTATCAACTAGTACTCAGTATAGTTTGTTATAAGGGTAAGAGTAAGCGCCTTTACAAACTTGACATGTTTACAAAATGCGACCGAGTTGCTAACACCAATTAGGTGCCGTCATTTGAGTACGGGACCACAATAAAGTGTGTGTACACCGTACCTGTTCTTTCTCGAGCATGTCGGCCTTCCTGAGTATTTTCATGGCGTACACGTGGCCGGTGTCTTTCTTCTGAACGAGCCTAACCTCGCCGAACGCACCTCGACCAATTACCTGGAAACGCCAAACGCCTCGTTTCAGATTACATATATACAGATTACCCCTAATACTTTAATAGCAGATAAATTAAAGGGCCAAAAATAATAAACATTACATTGACTGTATGACTCTCGGTCTCTCTCGACCAGCACACGGAGTTTTACTCACATTTATCATACAACTAAGAGTCGAAGGAGTTTGACTCAACAGATACGTCCATAATGGCGCGACTTATATTAAAGCGATGAAGGAGGAATAACGTCAATGGAGCGAGCACATAGTTCACCAATGTGAAGCGGCATATACCCTGCCAGTGACAAGAACTTCTTCCACTCAGATTACGGTCGGAACAGGAGTAGAGCCTTCGCTGTCCACAGCCCCAAACGTCAAAGCGGAACACCGGTGGGTCTGACCCGGTATAACGCACGGCGAGAGTTATCTTACACTTCCGTACGTACGTACTTTGAGAGGTTCGAAGTCTTCAACGCCGAGCCTCGACCGCTTGAGTCTGAGAAACTCGGTCTCCTTCTGTGCATGTTGCTGCCTCTTCTCCTGCTTTTGGCTCTCCGTCAGGCTCTCATCTTTGAGGGACTCCTCCAGTTTCTCCAACCTGGAAATTAAAGCAAATTACTACTACTACTATCTCGAATCAGCGTGATGAAGGATTTAAGTACGCCTGAAAGTGATAAAATTAATTTTCACTAAGCAGGAAATGCTTCAGAGTTTTTTTTTTTATGTAATACATTTATGGAACGAGCCAACGGCCCACCTGGTGTTAAGTGGTAACCTCGGCCCATAACAGCCGATGCGACTTGGGTCCTCCCATACTAGGTATGACAAGACCCAAGTCGCATCGTATGCGCCCGTAAATGTGAGACGTGAAGGTGGAATGTCTCATGTGCGTGTAATTTCACCGGCAACCACAATTTATTTGGGCATAGCAATTTATTACATTCTGCAATTTTCTGAAACTGGATCTCTCAAGTGATAAAAGTTTATATGAGATGTTTTGCGGCGTAGAGCTCATGCCGCGTTGGTCTGGAAAAGTACTTTCATCGCGGCCATTTCAGTTTCCAATGTAGAGTCACCATTGTAATCATAGAAGATCATGTGCCATCTTTCCATCTTTACGTCTCAGACTGATGGACGTAACACTGGGAGACTTAAGCCGTCCTATACCTAGGTAAGGCAGGGATTTAGTCATAATGCCGTAGTTATAGATATCAGGTGGAAAACCTGTTGGTTCCTTCATACGAACAAATAAATACTGATAAGTACAAGCCGCGCACACAACATCTTATTAAAGAATAAATCATTTTTTTTAAAATGTTGACATTTAAAATTTCTTAAAAAAAATTGTTGACGTTTTTATATTACTGTATTCTGAGTTGTCGAATTCCTCCTGATTATTTTATAGCTTTGGTACACCTATTGCAATACTTGATAGCCATTACCTCTTACTTCGTCCCTTGTACTAATGTGGAAATGATTTGCAGTCACCGTGAGGACTCATCAATCTCCCACTCTCAATAATGTGTTAGGGGAGCTACCAGTATAATAATGATAGCAAGGGCAACCAGATAATATCCAACCTTATCAGCTATTCAAGACACAAATATTACATACGAATTACAGATGACTTGGTCAATATAAGAGTTGTAATCGGCGTCTATAAGTGACCATGAGACCATTTGAGACCTAATTTGAAATTTTAGATATCGATCTCATGAATTACGATCTCCGTTCGTAATTTAACAACTGTACAGTTCACAATAGCGGATTGGAAAGCGAATCGGCTGATATCAAATTTGATTCATTCAATTATTATTAATTTATTACACTGTATTCTCAAAATTATAGAAGTGGCGATGTCAGAATTAGAGTCAGAGCAGATGCTATCATTGCAGCACAGGTTTTGAGGGTAAACTTACCGCTCGCAGAAAAAGCCAATGAATGGAACTCATAATCGTAGGTTCCATTCATTGGCTTTTTCTGCGGCCCACCTGATGTTAAGTGGTAACCGCCACCCATAGATAACAGCAATACGACTCAAGTCCTCTCCACCAAAGTACGAGATGACTGAAGTCGCATTGCGTTGCGTCCATCACCCCGAGACGGGGATGTTACGTCTCATGCGGCTGCAACTTCACCGGCACCCACTCATTTCCATCGGAACACAAGAACACGAGTGCATCACTGCTTGGCGGCAGATTACCAGGTGTGGTGGCAGTACTTCTCCGGGAAAACTTAGCACAAGTTCTAATGCAACTTTGGGTTGCTCCTTTCGCACCACCCGGGGGACACGTGTAGGGATCTAAAGGGTATTTACCGGACATGAGCAACGCGGGCCTCCAAACAAGAGCGAGAAGAAGAAGAGAAGAGAAGTACTACCTACAAGCTTAATGAAGAGTTGGGGGCACCTGAAATGGTATTATTTAAGACATGCCCACAAAGTACTGGAGTAGTGAATGGGCATGTAGAATTATATCGACGTGGGACTGGAAAACGTATGATTCTTGCAAAGTTGTTCATGAGAATAGGAACCTCCTGAAATGAACCAGTTCTGCCCAATCTAGCGTCATGGTGTTCATTGGTCGCGAATAACCAGAAGCAAAAAGTAAAGAGAAAGTCAAAGTATTAAACCATGCATACGATGAGATTTCATTTTAATAAAAGTCTATCTAGGAGGAGCTGTGCTGAACTGAAATTCACGGAAAAAAATTAATAAAGACAAAGCACGGATGGAAATTCGCGTGGGCTTGTAATTACACAGTTCCCGGGCTGTTGTATATCTTCCTGATGTGTGTGATGAACGTAGTGGCTTAAGCCCCACGTTCATAGGCCCACGCCGAATATTAGAATAGAAAGAATATTAGGACTTGATTCTGGGAATAATGATGATTATGATTATGATGATTATGACTACGATGATGATGATAATGTTAACTTTGGATGAGAATCAATTATTGTCTCACCTCTGTTTTCTCTCAAGGTGCTGTGCTACGAGATTAGTGTAGAAGTTCTCCAGCGTGACCTTCGCCTTGGTAGCTTTGTCGAGTGTGTGCCCGCTGAACCGTATATTGTCCGTCCCTGTCATTTCCAGCACCCCTGCAAAACAAACATGATACTTTTAGAAATAAGAAACTCTAGACTTCCGTATACATCTAAATAAACAATAATATATGACGCCATTTGCCTTCTCTTGCAAAATATGAGCCAACGAGTACTCCCGTATGCAAATTGTTTTTACGATGTTTAAGCCACAATACAACGTCACACATGGTGTATTATGTAGCAAAATTAAATGATTACATGCGTGTGGACTGCAAATGCGGTATGTGCGTATAAATATTGCTGCATTGTCATACTAATTTGTAAGTGGGGCTTTACTACGTGGGTGGGCCACGCAATAAACCAAACAAAGTAATTCTCATGAAATAGATAATAATGGCGTGACACAAAATGGTACTAATGGCGTGAAACGGTACAAAAACAATTCAAAAGCGAGTAGTAACGAGCGAACAACAAATATTTGCAGTTCCGCGCCTTCGAAGGTTTCTGAATTGGTGACAAAAGTAAGAAGGTTGCAACGGCCTATCGCTAGTGATATATAACAAACCCAATTTACACCATAATATTATCAGAGCGCCTTTTGTTAATCCTGACCCGGGGTGATCCCTGGATTAAGATTGAGCGTCGCGAAAGATTCAGCAGCGACAATAACGCCATTACGTATATTAGGCGCACTTCTGATGGTGAATTATATTTAGAGAATAAGCTATATATGAGTTAATCAATCAGTTTCCCTTGTTACGCTATCAGAAGTCTTAGAGAGGAGGTTAGTCAAAATTAAGATATAGCATTAAATTCTGGGGAAACAGCTATAAATATAACATAGCCAAAGCCTTTGTCTTACAAAAAAGGGCAGTACGCACCATGTTACGCATTCCGGCTTGGGAATCTTGTAGAGAAGCGTTCAAAAAGCTTAATATCCTAACTTCTACATACTTTTGATATTGACTGACGTTATGAAACATAAGTACAAATATGAATCTGGTGTAAAAATGTACTTCTCGAGACTAGAAGAATAGACTTGGAGGCACCATTCTGCCATAAGGCTGTCGGACTAATTAACTCTCTGCCCATAGAAATGAAAGCATCGAGGGACGTTCATAAATTGGGCCTAGTTATGCAGAAAGCAGCCATGTGGCATTTTTTCCAAAAATGAGTTAAAACGCGGCCATACTAATTTCGACATGACGGATTTTTTGCAAAGACAACCATGTCGATATCTCTATTTTTCACGGAGATATGAGCCAATACAATATATGAATCCAATACATAACCGAAGTAACCATCGACAGAAAAATGTTTATAACTGGCTGTTTTCTGCGCATAACACGGTCCAATTTAAGGATGAATTGAAACAAATGTTGCTGAAGGAATGCTTCTACACAGTTGACGACTTTCTAAATTGTAATTGAAATTTTTATTGACATGTTTAAGATTAGATTTGCCTAGATTGGTTAGATTGCCGGTGAAATTACAGGCACACGAGACATTCCACCTACACGTCTCACAGTTACAGGCGCATACGTTGCGACTTGGGTCTTGTCGTACCTAGTAGGGGAGGACCCAAGCCGCGTCGCTTGTTATGGGCTGAGGTTACCACTTAACACCAGGTGGGCCGTCAGCTCGTTCTGTAACTCTATTACATAAAAAAAAAAGGTACTCACTATTTTTGTCCGAATTAAATATAAAGGATTGAATGAATAATATTAATTAATTAAATTCTTTTTTAAGGTAGTTTAAGTAGATTACAATATATTTCAGACTCGGTTTCTATAACAGTTTTGAATAAATATGAATAAGTTATACGTTGACGATGAAAACGGTCATCAGATAAGTAATTCGATTCCTTTGTATGTTGGAAAAGATTGATCATGTTTCATATTTCCTCGAAAAATTTATTAAATTAATATATATTTAGAACAGCTATTCCATTTAAGTTCTAAGTCCTCATCTTGCGACAACTGGAATGACAGAGGCCCTGATCGGGGGTGAGGTAATATATGTTATTTGACGTTTCCCGTATCGGCCGTCTAGTCATGTGGACATCTGAAGCGCCCATACGCAGAATTCTTTGCTTCAGCAAGGAATGGGTAAAAGAAAGATAGGTCTCGCAATTTCCCTTAAAGGCATCGTGGCAGTACTTCCCCGGACGGATTTGGCGTGAGTTCTACTGCTCTTAAATAAATCACATAAAAAAAATATCCTTATTCTAACAACATAACAACATTTGACAGCCTATCACAGTTAAAAAAGTAAAGAACAGTTAAAAAACAATAAATTATGATGTAGTATCTTTTTTTTATGTAATACAGTTACAGAACAAGCTGACGGCCCACCTGGTGTTAAGTGGTAACCTCAGCCCATAACAAGCGATGCGGCTTGGGTCCTCCCCTACTAGGTACGGCAAGACCCAAGTCGCAACGTATGCGCCCGTAACTCTGAGACGTGTAGATGGAATGTCTCGTGTGCCTGTAATTTCACCGGCAACCACACCTTTCAAACCGGAACACAGTAACGCGAAAGCGTTACTGCTTGTCGGCAGAAATGGGCATGGTGGCAGTACTTCCCCGGACGAACTTGGCGACAGTTCTACTGCTCTTCTGCGCGTAGTTTAAGCACACCCATCAACAAACAAAAAATATTTCGTAACGGAACTAAGTAACTACCTTCTTTTGGTTGCCAACACGAAAACAGACCCGCAATCGATTTCATAGCGCGAGCGCGGACTGACGCGTGCGCCTGTGTGTGTACCGGACTACAATAATATCAAAATTTTATACGAACTAATATTGATCAATGTTCAAAAAATTTGCATCGATCACATTTTTTCACGACTCACATTTGACACAGTACAACTAAACGTTGTACTGTGTGACCGGCGCGGCGTGTCGTCATTTTTGCACGCACAGAGGACGGGGATCGGGGCTCGCCCAAGTGTATACATGTTGTTACGAAACAGGTACAACTTTAGTAGATATTCTTCTATTTCTTCTTAGGGAACGATTTAAAAGTGAAATACAGTGGACCCCCGGTAATCCGGGCCCCTGTCTAATCCGGCACCCCCTATAATCCGACATGGTCAATTACATTTATTATTGCATATTTTTTGTAAGTTCTATAGTATTAATGACGTTAATTTTATAATAAAACGTAAGCTGTGTCGTTTATTTTACTAAATTTGACATACATATTGAAGTATGATTTGTACTACAGAGTACATATATACATATAACATATAGAATCTTATCATTGGATCTGTAATTTGTCGGATTACAAGGTACTCTTTTCTAAAAATACGGACTATAGGGGGTCTTAGGCCTATAATCTGTAAAATTAGATAGTTCGCCACTGCCCTGCAAAATGTTTGTCGGATTACCGGGGGTCCACTGTAGTTAGAAACGAGGCACATCTTCATGCCACATTATTGATATTCGATATCAGGAATTGATCACGTACGGTTTACCGAATTACCCTCTAACGATATGATCGTAAAGACACACCGATGAACGCCAGTACCGAAAATATATCAGACGATAACATTATTTACCGACAGCGAGTTTCGTCGAAACAACGCTACCACGTACCACATTGGGTGATACCACGATTTGCTGATACAAAGGTTGGCGAAATCTGCAGACTTGTTATCTATACAAATAAATAAAATTGGAGTGTCTGTTTGTAATATTAAAATATCCGCTTTTTACTAAGTGCATATGGATTTATACACGGTACATATACCAAAACAACATTTTTTAAATATTTTTGTCTGTCTGTCTGTTTGTTCCGGCTAATCTCTGAAATGTCTGGACCGATTTTGACGGGACTTTCACTGGCAGATAGCTGATGTAACAAGGAGTAACTTACGCTACTAGGAGGGGTAAAATAGGGGTGCGTAATAAAACCGAATTCCACGTGGACAAAGTCGCGGGCAACAGTTAGTTATAAATAAAAATCAATGTTTGTATGTATTGTTCTCTATGTGTTCCGAAACCATTACTCAGATTTGATATTTGTGATGAAATTTTGACGGAGTGTTCTGGGGACGCCAGCGACTACAGTTCCTGCCAAAAAACATGTGTTTTTTTTTTGTTAAGAATGAGACTTTTTGCTTTAATGAAACAAATAGTTTTTCCTTAGAATGAAACTTCAATAAATAGATTTTTATTATTATTAATTTATTTATTATACTCTTGCAACGCATGCCGGGTACAGCTAGTTAAATTATATTTGTTTTAGTACACTATATAAGACTGGCTTTATCAAATAGCATTATCGGTAGTCATATTTTTGCATGGCAAATTAAAACAAAATCGTTTAGAAGCGGGCTGAGCCGTTACGCCACGCCGCGCCTGAGGAAGACACGCCAGGCAGGCGTAAGGTGGTCTTGAGAAGTTTATAATGAACGTCATGTGAAAGGCACGCCGCGCCGCGTCCACGCCAGCTCTGTGTCATTACCTTAATACCGATGGTAATACAGTTCAAAATCAGAATACCTTACACGGAAACATCAATGACCTAACGGGGCATCAAATTAACAAACAATACATGTGAAGATATGGCTAACTTTACGCTAGGATTAAGGGCCAGTTACATCTTACTCTTTTGTCAATTCGTCACAATGATATCCCGCGGGTTAGTCGATATTGGGTTAATGATCGTAAGGTTGTGATGACACAAATAGAGAAACAAATTACTTTAAAACGACTTAATATTTTTTTTGCTGTATAACTTTCTCTTTGTGACAGTTTCAAATTAAATCGAAAAGATAAATACGACTACTTACCTATGAAAAAGCTAGTTTAGTTGCATAGATAATGTTAAATTTAATTTATACATGTAACGCTTAAAAATTAAGATATTAGCGAGCGAAAAATCATCGTCTAAATAATAGACACGCGCGATTATAAAAATATACTACAAAAACGTACCCAACGTTACCCAGGCCAATCCGCACACAGCACGCGTACAGAAGATTGATATGCGAAATGAGACGGCAAGGCGCGTATCAATAATAATAAATCAATAATAACACAACAATTTCATACAGACAATACGTTCGCACCACATACAAAGAGTTTCGTATAATTGCGAATCGATAGGAACAATACTGATGCAAGGCGGTTGAGTATGATTTGCGCTATACCGCGCCGTATACAAGATTCGAGTGATGTGCTCAACTAAATAACATGCACTCACATAATACGATGAGTAACGGACACATGCGATACGTCTTGGGTCGTACATTACTCTAATCAGGGGGTGCAGATGAGAATACTGCTTTATCAAAAAAAATACGAATGGAAGAGGAAACCGCCAGCTAAACAGCAAGCGGCTGCCTTAGATTCGGTGGCGTATTTATTGAACTTACCGAGAGAGACCTGTAGCGAGTACGACAGTCACGTTCTTACGGGATAAAAACTACAAATATTTGATTCAGATATCGTTAAAAACGCTGGACTCGGTATTTGGATCTCTGCAAGCCTAGTATTTCAGTAAACATTGGGCATTTTCTTATACACAGAATTCAGGAATGGGGTCACACTATGTTTGTGCAGGTGCTAAGTCATTTGTTTCAATTCCAATGGCTGTACGGATAATCTCATTTTAGAGAAAGTAGTTTCAAGCCGCACACGACAGTCGACAATAATAAAATGACAAAAACGCGGCAAACAAGGACGGATGGACAAAACACGTAAATCAGGAACGGAAAAGTCGACGTCGCAGCACGATGCGGTGTAGCATGAATCATCCTTAGCCGACAGCAAGCAAACTTTGTTTACGTTAGTGATAATTATTTATTCGTTTTTGTAATGTTATTAGGGAATCATTTTAAACGTTGTGTACGACTGTTGTTCGAGATGGTAACATTTATTTAATATGTAAAATTGATTCAATACTTATTAATTCTAAATATAATATTTAGTAGAAGTTTAGAACTTATGCCAAGTCCTTCCGGGAAATACTGCCACCAAAACCGTTTCTGCCGCCAAGCAGTGAAGAATTCGCGTTCTCTTCTCGAGTCTCTTCCGGTTTAAAAGGTGTGGTTGCCGGTGAAATTATAGGCAATTGAGACCTTCACGTCTCAAAATTACTGGTGCAATGCATATGACTTAGGTATGGGAAGACCCAAAATGTTTTCTTTTTGTTATGGACAGAGGTTACCTTTTAACCTCAGGTGGATCATCTAGCACGTTCCGTAACCTAAAAGCCTAAAAAATAAAAAATTTCACTGTCACCATACGAGGATACCGTGCTGCTCCCTCTTACGTGGGATTCAGAAACTTCAGGTACAAGTGGCATTACTAGACCTAACCTAGATCAAATATGTCCCGTGCCACACTTGCGACGTCCATACCCAGTCCAAGCGATCGTTCAAATCACTAGGTCGTCAAGATACTATGCGACAGTGGTTGGCGACAATAATAAATAATAAATAAATAATGGTGGACATTTCACACAGCGCCATCTAGTCCCAAACTAAGCTAAGTATAGCTTGTATCTTGGGAACCAGACAACTGATATAATACTTATATACTTTTTTTTGTAAATACATACATATAATACATATTAACACCGAGACACAGAACAAACATCAATGTTACAAATGTCACATAAATGTTTGTCCTGAGTGGGGATCGAACCCACGACCTACAGCGCAGAAGATAGGGTTACTAACCAACTGAGCTATGAGGCCAGTCAGACAATAACAAGTATGGTGGCAGTATTTCCGTGTACGAACTTGGCACAAATTCTCTTATCTGTCAAAGTGTTGACCGATGATATGAGTTCCGGAGGCAGCTAAAGCTTTTGACTCTATCGACGTAATAGTAATCATATATTAAAGTAACTTGCAACTAACTTAAGAGCTAAGAATTGACATCGCCAGAACTGTAGCGTGGTACCAAAATCACCTAGACTTTGGACGTCACAGAATAAATTCGAGTAGCAGTGCAAGTAAAACACCTCCCGATATGGTCTATCAATCCAGTCAATACCGCTAACCGCGGCTGACAAAACGCTTAGATAAAGAGCAATATTGTTGAATCAACTTGCATGCCAACCTTGACCGACACAATTATACATAGAAAATATCTTCACCACACAACGTGCAAAGCGAATTTCTAACCCTATTGCGACAAATTCGGAGAAACTCGATTGAGAAACGTTATATAGTGCTAGCGCCGCAACTTAAAAGGTCAACTAATGACAAAGACGGTAGCGTCCATGACTACATTTTTTATTTTTTATTTATATTGTAAGATAAAATTGACGCTTCATTGTTCTTCCGTACGACAACACACATCAAGTCCCACTGTCACCTACTTTAAGTACTTGCTTCGAATCACTCAATAAAGGTTATAAGTATCTAGTTAGCTAATAGGGTTTTGAATAATAATAATAGTAATATATAAATAAATAATGGTAAAAATTACACACAGCGCCATCTAGCCCCAAAGTAAGCTAAGCATAGCTTGTATCACGGAAACCAGACAACTGATATAATACTTATATACTTTTCTTTTGTAAATACATACACGTAATACAAATTAACACCCAGACAGAACAAACATCTATGTTTCTCGGACAAATGTTTGTCCTGGGTGGGAATCGAACCCACGATCTACGCAAAGGCAGGGTTACTACCAACTGAGCTATGAGGTCAGTCAATGCCACAATAAAGACCAACCATTGTGCTCATATTCTCATCGCATCAATACAATTATTTTAGGGTCAAAACAGGACTCATTCAAATTAACATTCAATTAAGTCTCAAGTCTCACGGGCTATAAACGTGAATTATGAAAAACCTCTGAATTACCGAAACTTTGCCGTTTGAAGTACGGAAAACACTTTTTGAACTTTTGATAGAATGTTTCCTCGCCCATATCGGGAAAGTATCCTGAACGTAGCACAATGAGGCGGCCGCGCCGACCGACGCGACGGCAGTACGCAAAGCAGCCCGAAGCCGAAGCAGGGCTCGCCAGAGCGCTGGCCCAACTGATCCACGAGCTGGGCCTGCACTGATGCGTCGCATGTCACTCACTTAATTGAGTATCGATTTAACCGCGTCCAAGCTAAATTAAGAAGACCTCGCTCGAAGCGAGATGAACATTGAATACGTCTCACTAGCTGAGCGAGCCTGATTCGTTATATTTTTAGACCTCAAACGATTCTAGAGATTACAGACTTAAAAGGTTAGACATCTATTGTACAATATACAACACGTGTAGACTTATCCCCTTGCGAACAACAGTATTGAAATAAATGCGCGGAAATTTTTGAATCTCTAAATAGCTGACGTACACAAGCTTAAAATTACGTCAGCAATCGAAATCGGCGGTTTTTTAAGCAATGTCATCATATGGAGTCGACGTGCGCGAAACAGTGCAGTATATCACGAGCGCGGTGAGACTAGAGGCAGGCAGCGGCGATTGATAAAGCGCACTGTGCAAACCGCACCGCCCATTTGAAAACACACATCGCCCCAAATTGTGCCGTTACCGTCTTATCTCTCGGTGCTAAGGTATTTTTTTTATAATAATCTGTGTCAAGGACACCGGCCTGCTTGTCTTGAGATGTTACGAGTTCGAATCTCGCGTCTTGATAAGTTGTACTGTTGTGATACTGATGGCGATAAATAATATACGCATTTCAAAAATAATAGTTATTTTGCGCAGATAAACGGAAATCATCGCCAATGAAGGAGAATGATTCTTAACTATCTCGTACTTGGAAAAGACATATTTTTCCCAGTTTTTTTTTATTTTAAAACCAAATTACGGACCAAATTTTGATGAAATTGGGACCAATATGAGAGCCTCTCAAAAAAAAAACAGGAGCCTATCTTTCAGGCAGCGCGTCGCTCGCCACAGTTTAAATGAACAGTTTGGTAAACTACTGAATTAAATCACGCACAAGCAGCCTGTAGGCGGTTACTATAATTGTATCCTGAAAGGAGGACTTATAATTATCAGAAACAATATTCATCTCAGCGATTTATTAACTAGCTGTTGCCCGCAACTTCGTCCGCGTGGAATTCGGTTTTATCACGCACCCCTATTTTAACCCTCGGGAAAGTAGCCTAAGTTACTCCTTGGTACATCAGCTATCTGCCAGTGAAAGTCCCGTCAAAATCGGTCCAGCCATTTCAGAGATTAGCCGGAACAAACGGAAAGACAGACAAAAATTGTAAAAAAAAAAAAAAAAGTTTTGGTATATGTATCGTGTATACATCTATAAGCACTTAGTAAAAAGCGGTTATTTTAATATTACAAACAGACACTCCAATTTTATTTATTTATATAGATTTTAACAACTAGTAAGGTAAAATGTCGAATACATAAATTTGACTTATCATTTTGTGACTCAATAAGTGTTTAGGTATCATACTTATTTTCAAACGAAGACAATTCGTAAACATTTTTGATTAGTTTTTATATTTATCAATAGGTGTATTGTGGCGACCTTGTACTGGACACACGTAGCGATCGCGCTGTTTGCCGCCCGTTTAGCGAGCCAGTCTTAATCACGGTTCACACATTGGGTACGTCAGCATGTGACGTCAGCGAGCTGACCTCCACTGTGCCCAATTACACGGGATTTAGTAATCTTGGCCAATAATGTCTCTGTTTCGAAGCGAATGATAGCCGAGGCGATTTACAAATCACTATGAAGAAATAATACTTTAAAAAATGTCTACATATTTGAAAGGAATTTAAGCAGTGACTTTTACATTTGGTTAGAATAAATGGTGGTGAAGTGTTTGTATCACTTTACTGGTGTCTGTTTAAAGCCAAAATATATGTATGTAATTACACTAATAGCCCCGCCCCGCCATGAAGAAATTTGTACACATTTGATCATCACCCTGCATTTTTCCGGGATCAAAAAGTAGCCTATGCGTTAATACAGGATATAAGGTATCCTGGTACACACACACAAACATTCGCCTTTATAATACTAGTGTGAAACTGCTCTGTGGCAGATTAAGAGCAACTGAGTCGCGCGACAAAGCGCTGCTAAACAAATTCGTAGAGTAAATTCCCATTCAATCTGGCAGCTATGTCATAAAGTTCAACGAATCACGCTGCGAAACACAATCTTTCTCGTGCTAATAGCATTTTATTAGTGTGTAGTACAGTGATTTTGTCTGCGTCGAATGCCACTAATGCATTCGTTACGAACAGTACTGAGAGTTCATTGGCAAAACGGTGCTTTGCTCACGAAACAATGTTTTTATAAACGGTGACGCTTGCTGCTTTACGTCAGTAAATGAAACGTAATAATAATTGGATAATTGTAAATGCAAATACTTGTTTCAATGGTCACATAATTCCTTTAAATTAGCCGAAACGTAATTGATATAAAATAACGATATCTTGGTATACAAAATGGCAAGGTTAAAAAACTATATAAGATACTTAAATTTGCTTGTTTTCCCACAAAGTTATATTATAAAATAGGACGTTCTAATAACTGAATGAATCTCTAACTGACTGGCTTACAGCAAACGTAGCCTAAACCAATAATCCTACAGACATTTTTGGTAGGGCCAAAGGCACAGACTGAAAAATGTAACTTGATGAACCAGGAATATCTATAACGTCTATTTTCATTTCAAACAAGGCCAATCATAAAATTACAAAGAGTTGAAAATGTGAAGGATGACTTTAATTTAATAATGACTATGGCATTTAAGGCATTTTCTATACAAGGTTCAATGTGTCAAAAAAAAGTTTCTCGCCTGAAACACAGGTTACCTAGTTCAGGCTCCCGTCTTATATATACCTATGTCTAAATAAGTTTTATGATTTTTTATATTTACCATGTTTTATTTGAATAAATTTATTATTATTATTATTATTAATGGTAATAAAATTTACCTTCTATTTTGTATTATCAAATTATTTTGTTTTTACTGTACTGACCCTAAAAAAAACCCACGCGCACCCCTCCGCAATCTCACCTCTATCACGCTAAAGACTGAGCTATCTGGTCTGTAGACAGAATTATAGATATGTATATACGTGTTACTTTCTGAGCGCTTGTCATCTGCTGTATGTAAATGAAGAACATTTGATTATCGAGTGCTAATGGGTGGATCGATAATTCAAAGCCGTGATAATTACACTGTGTAATGGATGTTCAATAGAAACAAAAACAAGGTTTTCGACACTTGAGTACCTTTGCGGAGCGCTGGCTATAGCAAAGGTCACAGTTTTGATTCCTGGTTCGGGACAAATGTTTGAAATATCTACGCATTTGTTTTCGGTCAAAGTATGATTCAAAGTGTTTCTGCAGGAGAACGGAGCTCGACTCCCGGTCAGGGCAAACATTGAAGCGATGATAACTGTAGTTAGTGGGTTCAAATCCTACAGTGAGTCTGAGCTTTAAGTGAAGGAAGACATCGCGGGGTAGCCATAGCATGGTGGCGAGAATGTCCGGCTGGCTAGCTACTGCCCTTACTTAAGTTGTAAATCTGAAGGTATACATCTCACTGTATTCCGGTAGCCTCACTTGAAAACCAGTCCTTAGTAGAGACGCTGCGTGGCGCCAATGGCCCATTTCAATTCTAAGCAGTACAAAACAATATCTACACAACTTAATTCTTCACTTAATGATGTATAAAGCTTGTTAGTCAATGCAAAATTTTATAAATGAGTGTATTATTTTGTTTTCCTTTTACCCATCAATGGAGCTACTCATCATTTATTATCAGTATTTTTTATGGACACGAAAGTAAGATGGGCTTTGTTTTATGTTGGAGCTATGTACGTTTAATATGACGCCGGGCAAAACAGCTAGTACTACTTAGTACACAGTACTTAGTACTTAGTACAGTAGTACTTTGACTTACCCGGAGGCTGGGGTGCTGGGGCCGGTGTGTCTGGGGCCACCGTAGTGCCCGGGTTGCTTTTCCCCCAAGACACGGCGCACTCTGCACCAAAGAAAAATATGTGAACAATAATAGTACTATAACTTATAATTTGAATTTAATAGAATCACAGCTCAGCGGGAAGGAGCTGTGATTTCAGCTCTGTATGCTGTGAGATCAATTCCCATCCAGACAAACCTTTGTGTATTAAATAAACGTGCACGAAAGGAGCCTATTTGAGGCGCACTTAAAATCCTTTCACCACACTGGTTCGGGAGAACCAGTGACTCGAATATACAAAAATAAATAAACATCTGTACATTTGTTCTGTATGGGCATAATAACATATTTATGAGAAAAAAAAATTGTACATGAGTATTATGAGTTACCCATAGCTTTTCTTAGTTTAATAAATTTTCAATAGTTAGGTCTTAATCTAAACCTATGTCTCATTGAGGTTTATCCAAAGTATTGCTGTATATTGTGCGGTATATACACAACTAGCCAAACATTCTAGCAAATCTAGTTGTATCTTATTTAGTCAAACAATATTTAGTTACATCGAAGTAAAAACTGTTACTGCCACACTAAATTTAATTCCATTGAAAACAAGATAAATTTAGATAGCGATGGTACCCTACCACGCTTAAGCTGTTGGATCAAAACAATGCCTTATTAAAATGACCCCACTATATTAGTTTGATAACATGGAAATATATTTCGAAAAGTATGTTTGAAAACAAAGAAGCATTACCAAAACCTAAGTATATCTATACAAAAGGATAAATCAATAATAATTTATTGAGCATCAATAAATACAAACAATATGTTGACAATCTAAATGATCACCAATTGGCCTACATTTGCATGATAAAAACATCCATTATAAGTGTTAGTCGGAATGTTACTTTAGTCATTACAGATTGGCTGTTCAATGTCAGTTTATTGTGCATCAGATATTGTGCTCTATAACTTAGTTTTAATCAAGACTACACCGACAATGTAAGGAAACAATTTGAGGTAATATTAATACATAATACAATAGGCAGACATCAGGCAGGATAGTCAGTTATTTCGCCAATTACAGAGAGGTGGCAAGAGTAATGATATAACCACCTGCTCAGGCACATCAGACAGAGCTATAGCTTCGGTGGCGGGGGCTAATCTATCACTTGTGACAACACAGGGCACCCGCTATAAATAAACGTGTATTATAGACAGATAATCTGCACCATCGGACAGCAGGGCAGCGCCTGCGGTAGCCGAGCGTTGCAGCCGCTGCCGCCGCCCCTCATCTCACAGACCACGTACCTTGGCTTGTACTGTGACCCGAAAATTGCCGCCTGCGCGCCACTCCAACCGGACTAATAAATAAACAGCATGAAATCAATTCTCAGCACGATGAGTAAAATCGATAATATTGCAACGAATATAACTTAGTGGCGCGGGTTCACAGAGCGTTGGACGATTCCCCGGTCCTGGTCCAACGAACGCAGCCGTCACACTCTAGCACAAAATGCCTTTGTTATATGAATTACGAAAGCGAAATAACGGGAATTTTCACGAGCGACCCGACGGACCAAAAATTACACAAAGAAAGATGTCAGAAAGTTCACGCACGCACAGATGATAAATGCCAAGTCGTGTGGCAGTAGTTCTCAATGTTGCCATAATAATAATTTGTCCGAGAGTTCATAGAAATACAAATTAATGAAAAATTTAATTCTTGAATGTTGTGTTTTAACGTTACTATGATAGAATACTTTTTACAATAATGTTTCGATACAGTTTCGATAACAAATAGCAGAACTACATACCGCATGTTATTTCGCTAAAATGTTATTGTGCCGAATGGTGACGGAATATTAGGAAACAAATAAAAATGAGACACACATTGACATTTATTGAAGGTTTTGTGAAGGTAAAGTGACGTTTTCTAAGTAAATATTATTGTAGCGCCATCTAGTAATAAGAAAAGGAAAAATTTATTATATGGAGCCAAATTTAAATATGTAACCTATAGATTCTATAGATGAAGTAAAATACATTTCAACACCAGCTGTTCGACATTGCAGAATTTGTATCACGCAAACCTAATCTAAATAAGCCCCTACTATCTGGGCGGGATATAATATTATGAGGAGTTTCATAATAACCGCTGTTATCCACCGAGGGTTGAAAATTATTAAAATACTAATATCGCAATTAAAAAATAGGAGTTGGTGGCAGAAGGGTGAAAATTTATTGTTAAAAAAATTAATAAAAAATTAAAATTTTGGGGTGGACCACCCTTATCACTTAATGGTATGAAAAATAGTTTACGTCCTATACTCAGACCTATGAAATATACCAAAAAAAATCATAAAAATCGGTCAAGCCGTTTCGAAGGAGTTTTGTTACAAACACTGTGACACGAGAACTTTAATATTAGAAGATATCACAAAGGAAATGCATTTAAGGTAAACCATTTTATTATTTATTATAAAATTAGCTATGTCTTTGTCGACTTCATAAATTTTTGCCGTGTTCAAAATTAGCTTGGACTTGGGCATCGTGTAGCATCTGATATCCACCCTGCCCGCTGTCTCCACCTGGTTGAACAAACAAACAATAAATAGTAGCAAAGTGCGCACGTAATAGCGCCCTGTAAACGCGCGCGGGGCGCATAGTCACCCATTCCTCTCGATTGTTTAAATACATACAGAACAAACAAACGTTTCTCCTGGGTGGGAATTGAACCCACGACCTACAGAAGTCAGAGTTATCTGAGCTGTGAAGCCAGTCATGATAGATACCTTCACCCGGACCAGGTCCGATGAGAACCTCTTCGCCGGTTCCATCGCGCATTTCAGTCCTGAAGTTTGCCGGCTGTACCTGGAGCAAAATATAAAAAAATCGTAAATTAACAAAATTATATATTATAAATGTTGTGATACAACTGATTTCAACTCGGGCGACGTCGCTGGCAACAGCGTGTATTAATATGAATAATAATTGACACAGTGACATCTAGCCCCAAGCTAAGCAAAGCTATGGTTATTAATGTTCCCAACGCATGGACACAGATACACTCGACATCCGAGAATGGATGTGCTTTATCTACCGGATCACAATCGGGATTATCTATTTTTATATAATCGGGGTAATTGTCACAAGTGTTCAAATCTTCTTACACTAGTATTATATTCGGTTCTTCTTCTTCTTCGAGTCACCGGTTCTGTCGAACCAGTGTGGTGAAAGGATTGTAAGTGCGCCTCAAAGAGGCTCCTTTCGTGCACTCGACACAAGTCTTCGAATTTTTAGTTCTAGGACATGTCGGTTTCCTCAAGATGTTTTCCTTCACCGTTTTGAGAACGTGGTATTGTGCACATAAATCTTTCAATCGAAAAACTCATAGATGCACGTCGGGATTTGAACCGGCGACCTCCGGATTGAAACTCGGGGGTCAGTACTGCTAGACCACCACGCTCTCAAATTCGGTGTAATATAATTATGTATAATATTTGGATTCCACCCAAATATTATACACAATTAGTTTAACCTTCAGGTCTTACCTGGCCATCATTTCTCATGAGGTCTGGGAAGACGCTACCGCCGGAGAATCGATTGTAGATCCCGTTTAGGTTGTAGTGCAGGTTCATATCTGGGCCGATGTTAGCTTTCAGTAGCTGTTCCCAGATTCCACCTGCATTATAATACGTAGTATTAGTACTAATAATATTAGAAGTAATAAATTAGTAGTAATATATTAGTACCAAGAGAGACCACTGCGTGAGAAAGTTGAATTGTCTCAAGCTACGGACAACTGTCCACAGCCGTCCGGAGTGTTCTGAGGCTATATACTCTAGTCCCATTACATTTATATTTTGGGGGCCCACGTTGCTCGCGTCAAAAGGAGCAACCCAAAGTAGCAGTAGAACTTGTGCTAAGTTCGCCTGGATAAGTACTGCCACCACACCTAGTAATCTGCCAAGCACTGATGCACTCGTGTTGCTGTGTTTCGGTGGAAGGGAGTGGATGCCGGTGAAGTTGCAGGCGCATGAGACGTAACATCCCCGTCTCGGGGTGATGGACGCAACGCAATGCGACTTGAGTCATCTCGTAATATGGAGAGGTCTTGAGCGGTATTGCTGCTGTCCGGGTGGTGGTTACCATTTAACATCAGGTGGGCCGTCAGCTCGTTCCAACACTTCAATGGAATAAAAAAAAACGTGTTTACGATTTCTCATCCATCCTCCCATCAACATATTCGCGGTATGCAGATAAAAAACGTACCTTTGTCAATAGACACTATCGGCCTATTAGACTGCCATGGATATTCCCCGTGGGCTTGGAAATATATTGCGTACGTGGATAACTGGAAATAAAACAAAATATTTATCAAAATTAAAGTCAGTTTAAAATTCAAATTCTAATTATTTATTGCACTATGTTGTAACAAAGATCTTAATATAATTATAGGATACAAACATAAACCCTGTTAGGGCACAGCAATAAATAAATATAATAAAGTATTATATTATAGTTTAGCGTAGTAAATAAATATAATAAAGGAAATGTAGGAAAACTAATTGAACTAGCTTATGGAAACCATTTGAAAATACTGAATACTAAGTATCAATAATAAGAGATAGAATATATATATAAGGACATTATATTATATATATTTAGAAGGAGGACTAACTATTTTTCAATTTAGGGGTGCGTGATATAACCGAATTCCATGCGGTCAAAGTCGCCGGCAACAGACAGTATGATATATTTTTTTAGCCTAGTCAATTAGACGTTGATATCATTCTTGAGGTGTTTTTGTGTTTTGAGGTCTCAACACGGCTACCGCACTCGCCTCGTCACATCCCAGACAATGTACCGACAAAGTGGAACTAAAAAAGTGCTTTGCGACCTACGCAAATAAAATAGTAAATAGCCTATGAACATAAAAGCTAGTCATGACGAATAGATCAGGAGACATTATACATAATAGCTTATTAAAAATAAAAATAAATGTTTGTTTATTGCGAAACTTGAGCATACCTGAGTATAGTATAACGCCAGCCAATACTTTCCTCCGTGGCCGACGAAAGCTGTCTCGTTAGCGTCCATAAGTGCAGCCGGCATCTCCTGGTGCAGCATGTCGGGCGAGATGCGAAGGTTACAGCCGTACCTGCAACGACAATCAACTCATGTGCTCTTCATTCCTTTCATGCTCTACTATACATTATTCTGCTGTATTACCTACTAGCTCTCGAGAGCGTGGTGGTCTAGCGGTACTGACCCCCCGAGTTTCAATCCGGAGGTCGCCGATTCAAATCCCGATGTGCACCTATGAGTTCTTCGATTGAAAGATTTATGTGCGCAATACCACGTTCTCAAAACGGTGAAGGAAAACATCGTGAGGAAACCGACATGTCCTAGAACTAAAAATTCGAAGACATGTGTCGTGTGCACGAAAGGAGCCTCTTTGAGGCGCACTTACAATCCTTTCACCACACTGGTTCGACAGAACCGGTGACTCGAAGAAGAAGAAGATGACCTACTAGCTGCCCCCGGGACTTCAAATATTGTCGTAATGGATCACAATATATAAGAATATCAAGTAATGTGGTCGTTATATGATTACTTATCAATGTGAGAAAGAAAGCCTTTGATCGTTAAAAAGGAAAACAAAAATAATCTATTCATAAATACTTCTTTTTTCTTAAGCTTTATAAAGTGTGATTGCATACAAAAAAATGTGTATGTAATTTTGAACTGTTTACTAAACACAACATAGGTACAAGTTTCATATAATGTTAATTTTTTCTTTTAAAGTTTTCATCTATTGCGATCGTGGTATGAGCGGGTTAAAATTTCTATTACAACTAATGCCATATCATGACACCTAATTATTATCATATTTTTCTTTAATTATTATCTATCTTACCCATAAACTAGGTCAAATAGTATATCCTGTATATAATAATATAATATTACCAGTCGGGGCACGTCTTCAGTATATCATAAGGCGCCCTGTAGTACTCAGCACGTCGCACTACCGGGTTCCGTATGTTAAATCTCTCGTTGGGGTCCGTCAAGTTAATGCGTTTGATCCGAATGTCTCGCCGCTCACAGATATAGTCGTAATGGAACTTGGGAACCGACTCGCCTCTGGCGCAGTATGTCTCTGAGAAAGTTTACTACATCTATTAGGTAAAGCCAATTTTACGGCGTCATGACTTGGGTGGGTGACCATTTCGTATCCTAAGGACACATTATTAAATCTGGCACCGGAACATAACGGAATAGGGCTGCTTGAAACCCTGGTAGCGAACCATCTAGCACAGTGTCCGTCGTCCGTCGTCCGTCAACGATATACGTACTGACTCCGGGCAGAGTGCTAGCCTAGCCACGGTCTAATATTTTCGACATTGCCAATGAATAATGCAAATTAACAATAAGTTACCAACTTTTATGACTTCCATCGAGCGAGTTGACGGCTGCATTCTTGTCGATGCAGTATCGGTATCCCAGCACGGTCGGGTATCTCAAATATGGCACCTTGCAAGAGAATCTTCCTTCTTGATACATTGCACCCTGAACATAATAAGCAAGATAACAGCACTTCTAACCCTACTCTATAGGTCTTGGATATGACAAAATATGAGTAATAGAATAAAAAAAATTAAAACGTTCGTCTTCTACTCCGCCCTTTTATAATATTCCCATTACATGTGAATTGGCGTACCTACCAATGGAACGGAATGAGTTACTGAAGTCCAACCGAGGTCAAAATCAGTCAGTGTGTATCGTGAACGATAGGTACCTTACAAATAACGCTTCTTCTGCCTGGAGGTCGAGACACGCCGCCGAAGCAGTAACTCCTGGTACCGTTGATCATGATCTCCGTCACGCCAATGTGTGAGATAAGCGTGA
This sequence comes from Chesias legatella, assembly GCA_947359385.1. Classification (NCBI taxonomy): domain Eukaryota; kingdom Metazoa; phylum Arthropoda; class Insecta; order Lepidoptera; family Geometridae; genus Chesias; species Chesias legatella. Next base: position 13,900,390 of record OX375762.1, on the reverse strand, counting down.
TGCCGTTGATGCCCGCCAGCGCGAAGCGTTGCAGACCAGCTCGTTTGCGTACCTCCACGTTATTCTTCATCGACATAGTGTTCACTATAGCCTGCCAGCCGTAAACGAATTCATGCATTGGACCTGAAACATATCAAATCTTATTTTTTTTATGTCCGTAATATGTAGTTACATACAACGAGCTGACTGCCCATCTGGTGGTAAGTGGTAACCTCGGCCCACAACAACAGATGCGACTTAGGTCCTCCCCTACTAGGTACGACAATACCCAAGTCGCATCGTATGCGCCCGTAACTATGAGACGTGTAGGTGGAATGTCTCATGTGCCTGTAATTTCATCGGTAACCACACCTTTCAAACCGGAACACAGTAACGCGAACGCGTTACTGCTTGGCGGCAGAAATGGCATGGTGGCAGTACTTCCCCGGACGAACTTGGCGAGTTCTTCTGCTCTTATTAGCCTATTGCTATGAATTTTCTACTTCAACACTATGAATAAAGAGCAGAGAAACGAAAGATATAAATGAATATGTTTAATGTCAATTCCGAAACTGTCTCTGACTGGAAAGTTATACAAACCTAGAACTGTTGGATGTTGCCTGAAGAGAGTCACATTACACGAAATATAGAAAAGATTAGAGAGTAGATAAAATAAATATTTAAATAAATGTATTTGCGACCGGTACGCAGGATGTCTTCATGAAGAAAGTTTAATATCTCCTCGAATGAGTTCGGCTGACTTCTAGAAGTTGTCATCATATATACCTAGCACAGAAGGAAAGAGAAGGAGAAGAGAGCTAAACAGAGGAATGAATGTTAACCAGACCGATGCCAAAGCTGTCTCCGTCGAGGAAGTTGAACATTTCCCCGAAGGAGTCCGGCATGAGACCAGCGATGACGGTAGACTGCTGGAAGTTCTCATCGGGCAGCATGGGCCCTATCTCGTCGGGTGGATTCGTAAACTCCTGCGCTGATTGGTTATTAAAGTGCCCACGGCTGCATTGACACTATAAAGACATAATACAATATTTTTAACATTTTTTGAGGAGATATTTATCTCTCATTTGAGAGCCCAGATAACAGATCTCGTATGTACAACGCCTGCTATGCTTCCTTTGTGCACGAAAAGAGCCTCTTCTTACAGTCCTTTCACAATACTGATCATAGAAAACCAGTGACTCGAATAGTAGTAGATAGCAGTATTCCCTTTAACTTACGGAAAACAATATTTTTGCAGAATTATATCAAAGAATACAATGCTGTTTATGAGCTATATTTGTACCTATCCCTAACATGTAATAACATGAGTTAAAAAACTGTAAATTAAAATGTTTATTTAAAATATTACGAAAGTTGATAAACTGTGTAATAAACCCCGAAAATTGACACATTTTATAAACTCTTTTTATTTATTGTAACAAACATATTTTTTCATTTTGCCGCTAACTTCAGTCAGGCGGATTCTTATGGAAGTGTATGTTGATGTGAATGTTTTAGTTCTTTATGGATTTTAATAATAAGTTCATATTTGTCTTGATATATCAGTTATTCAGAGTAGGTACCTAACGGACTGGGTGTTGTTATAGCTGACGATTTCATTTTCAATTCATTTTAGTGATTTTATTAATGGGTAGGTCATGAATACCCCAAACCGACAATCAGGCATGAAGAACACAATGACGGTGGATGATGCTAGGAGGTATGTCGTCTGCCTACCCCTCCAGGAAACAAGTGTGATGGATGTATGTATGTAAGTGTAACATTTTGGCTGGGCACAAGCCTGCAAATCGTGAATGTATGCTGAACTTCGGAGAGCCTCTTATCATATCGGGTTTTAATCATCCGTGAGTCGCTGAGAAAGCCGCTAAGCAGCAATGCATTCGCCTTACTGTGTTCCGGGTTGCAGGATGTGGTTGCCGGTGTAATTACAGGCAGACGAGACATTCCACGTTCACGCCTCAGAGTTACGAGCGCATACGATGCTTGGTTCTTGTTGTACCTAGGTAGGGGAGGACCCACGTCGGAGTGCTTGTTATGGGCAGAGGTTACCATTAATCACCAGGTGGGCCATCAGCTCGTTTATTTTATTTTTATTTTATTTTTTCAACAGAATCTACAGCTCTTAAATCTAGGTATCTATTCACTTAAAATTACTCTTAAAGCCAATAACATAACATCGTTGCATAACATAACCATAGAAAAAAACTATCATGTGTGTCTTCGTCACGTAACCTTTACCTAAAAGCCTACCGTTGTTACGGGAACTTACTGTTTTTAGCAATATCGCCACCAGCACTAACGAGGGCCGCCACATTTTGGCGCCGCTCCAAATTGCCACTGAAATCGTTCTTCGGCATGAATGGATAATTGGCTATTAGCGACGAATGAAACAATTGTTTGAAGTGTTGAAGCCACAACAATAATTGATCATTAAAAAAAGTGTTGCAAACAATCCACTAACAATCAAGACTCTATCTACATAATCAATATAATTAACTAGAAAAGGATACATTTAAAATAGTCAACAGATGATACTGATGAGGGCCCATGTTGCTCGCGTCCGTAGGTGATAACCAATTAAATCCCTACACGTGTCCCCCGGGTGGTGCGAAAGGAGCAACCCCAAGTAGCAGTAGAACTTGTGCTAAGTTCGCCCGGAGAAGTACTGCCACCACACCTGGTAATCTGCCGCCAAACAGTGATGCACTCGTGTTGCTGTGTTCCGGTGGAAGGGAGTGGGTGCCAGTAAAATTGCAGGCGCATGAGACGTAACATCCCCGTCTCGGGGTGATAGACGCAACGCAATGCGACTTGAGTCATCTCGTATTTGGTGGAGAGGACTTGAGTCGTATTGCCATTGTCGGGTGGCGGTTACCAAATACCACTTAACATCAGGTGGGCCGTCAGCTCGTTCTATACCCTACATAACATAAAAAAAGATGATTTTCGAAATTAGGATTAGGATTACCTGTGTAGGTTTGTTGCTGAAATTGGGCATATCCTTTTATTAGATTATCCCGACAACTTGTGGTACAAAACCCTCTTTACTGTAGGTATGTGTATACCTATCTACAAAAGAAAAAAGGTGAAAAAGGTCCTAACTAGTATAGTTACCTACCTTCGAAGCGAGAGATGTCGGGTTCGATCCCTGACCGTTACAATTATGTGATGAGCTTAGAGTTCGTTCTCGGGTCTCGAATGTTGTGTAGGTATCTGTTCCCTGCCACCTGCGACAAATCTAACACCAAGAGTATTTTAATTTCAAATATCATCTGGACCTACTTATTAATGTTCAACCAAACTTGTTGAATGTCATCGACAAATGAAATTTAAAAAAGATTGGTGATTTGAAAAATTGTCAAAATTTATTGCATGTCTGTTAAAGGTGAAAATAATAAAATTCGTTATAAAAGGTACGTTTCATTGATTTGTTTAGCAGAATGAATATCTTTAAGCATTCAATACATAAGAAGTAGATAGCTGTAACTGAACTGAGTAGTGATTTATTTTGTAAGTAGGCACAAAGTAATTACAGGCACATGATACCTTCCACCTACACGTCTCAGAGTTACGGGCGCATGCGATGCGACTTGGGTCTGGTCGTACCTAGTAGGCGAAGACCCAAGTCGCATCGGTTGTTATGGGCCGAGGTTACCACTTAACACCAGGTGGGCCGTCGGCTCGTTCCGTAACTATATCAAATATAAAAATATATATATAAATAAATAAATATTGGTGGACATTTCACACAGCGCCATCTAGACCCAAAGTAAGCTAAGCATAGCTTGTATCATGGGAACCAAACAACTAATATAATACTTATATACTTTTCTTTTGTAAATACATACATATAATACATATTAACACCCAGACACAGAACAAGCATCAATGTTACAAATGTCACATAAATGTTTGTCCTGAGTGGGGAACCCACGAGCTACAGCGCAGAAGGTAGGGTTACTAACCAACTGAGCTATGAGGCCAGTCAAAATAAAAAGGCAGGATTACAGCTATGGGGGAGCAAGTTCAGGAACGGAAGCCGGAGGAACTCTATCCTCTGCTGAAGGTAGACGGCGGTGGAGACGGCGGCACCCAGCCAACGCAGCTAGTGACCCCTGGGTGTGACGTGGCCTACCCTCGGAGGAAGAGATGGTATTCACGCTGGCCTGGTTAGTCTATCGCATAGATTTTCATTTTAGCGCTAGGTACTATCCGTCTTAATGTTCCTATTGTGATGGTCTCGACCACAGAATAAAGAACTAGCAATCATTGTACTTTATATATTTTATTAGTCTGTAATTAAATTATTTTAAATCATGTAAAGATGGTTGTAGTGCATAGGATCTGTCACTTTTTGATGTATAGGTACACAGTTTTAGTATTGATGGTCACGTCTTCTTCTTCGAGTCACCGGTTCTCTCGAACCAGTGTGAAAGGATTGTAAGTGCGCCTCAAAGAGGCTCCTTTCGTGCACTCGACACATGTCTTCGAATTTTTAGTTCTACGACATGTCGGTTTCCTCACGATGTTTTCCTTCACCGTTTTGAGAACGTGGTTTTGCGCACATAAATCTTTCAATCGATAAAACTCATAGGTGAACATCGGGATTTGAACCGGCGAACTCCGGATTGAAACTCGGGGGTCAGTAAGAGTAAGGTTCAGGGGGTCGACGGTCAGGTAAAACAGATAGATACCTACTGGTCACAACACCAACGTAAAATATATCAAAGAATATGACAGCCTTTCAGTACCTACTACCATAATAATCATGAGACAGAGTATTAATCCGCCGGTGTGGTTTATTTCAAAATTAAATGCCGTCTATCTTGTTCCAGAGTTCATGTCAGCATGCTGGATGACAATGATTATCTTCGGAATATCATTCTTGGTATTTTACGCACTGGGCATGAGCGCGTACCGGCGACGCCAGTTCATCATCGTCAAAAGCAACGCGAGCAAACTGGCCAGCAATGTGTTCTACCACAAGATAGTCCCGCGCAAAGCCTCCGTGCCCTTTCACTGGAACGTCCAGTACTTCGCATATATGGCGACTACTTACCCAAATCTACACTTCAACATATTCTTCCTCATCGATGACTCGTACAAGACAGATACGAAAATAAACAGACTCTCCAATAAATTGTTTGCATACGACCCCTACCGTGCAACTTATAACAAATACGATAGCATTTATCAAGCTATTGTCTGCTTCCAGAAGAGGTACCAAAACGTGAACGTGACAGTGATTCGTTTGAGCGAGTACATGGCCGGGACTCCTCTGCGCAACACATGGCGTACGGTCCCGATTGATCACCTGTTATTCTACGCGCGAGTCTTTTCGGTCTGGGAAAACGGTGGTGTGGGCATGGACTTGACGAGATTACGCGCCGAATACGAGGACGGTCACACCGACCGGCGGATTCCCGCTATCCTCAGGCAACACAACGACGGTATCATCGCCGAAGACTACAGGAACACCGTGTTCAAAATAGAGACGGAATACAACTGCGTTTACAGTAAGGTTTTCAATATGACCATAAATGAAATGTTTTCGTTATTATTTGAAAGGGCTTTTATGTTTGGCTCCGCGCCAACGAAACCGCACATCCGCACCTTGGATGTCGTGCCAACCCACAGAGCAAAGCGAGACGTGCCCGATGTCTCCAGCAATAACTTGACCTTAACGGAAACAACGCCACGGAAAACTAATAACTCCCCACCCGTCGTACAATTGGATTCCCAAAATAAGTCAAATCCAATAACGCACGATTCTGACATATCAAACGTATCCTGGCCTGACGCAACCGACGATACCAAGACGAACACAACTGATGGGTCTAAAGTGGTTTTGTTTTATGATTCGCAGATTATCTCCGATGATATCGGACCAACTTATCTTATATCTGAAACATTGGTAGGGTCGATGTTAGCATCCGAACCTAAAGCTGCGAAGAGTTTGAATGCTGCGCAGAAAGAATCTGTACCGAAAGCTGTAAACAATTCGAACGCCGTGCATTTGCTCACATTGGATAGCGAGGGGGTGTTTGTGGCTGCTTCGTCTAAATTTCACCCGTTGTTAGGGCACCTACTGTCCTGCACCGAATACAGGAGTGTGGCCCCTAAATATGCAATACAGGATACAGTACGAACCCAATGTTACGGTTGGATCAAAGACGATTTTTACTGCAATAATCTTTATATTATGTATTTATTTAATAAATAATTTAATTTTCTTTTTTGTTGATTGGTTGTTCGATTGAATTGTAATAAATGAATCCCAAAAATATGTCTTTTTATTTGTTCACGGGTACTGTATTGTGCAAGGGTATTAGAAAAACTACAGGATGCTCTCCCTTGCGCAGCTCTTTGGACTGCACTACTCTTCTAATTGCAAAGCATACACACGACGAGCAGATGGCCCACCCTGTGGTAACCTCTGCCCCATAACAATACTCTTGGGTCCTCCCCTGCTTGGGTATGACAAGACCTAAGTCGCATAATATGCGCCCGTAACTGAGAACGTCGTAAGATGAAACCTCGTAATTACAAGTGCTGCCACCATACCCATTTCTGCCGCCAAGCAGTAATGCGTTCGCGTTACTATGTTTCTGTTTTACAGGCGAGGTTACAGGTAAAATGTTAATAAATAAAAGTCTGGTAAATAATTCAAACGTTGTAATTACAATAAAAAATATTATAAATAAAACTTTCACTTTTTTCTGATATTTGGCACGATATATAGCACGGAACATTATCAGGTTGTAGATTTCAAGTTTAGATTCACAAAAACATACTAAAACACAACAAAAGTGAAATATAAAAAAACTCATAGAACTGACTTAAACCTAATAAAGATCTTAATGTTACCAGTAATAGGACTGTTCAATATGAAAACTATTGATACACTATTCTTACTGATTTATACATATTTGTCAAAAGCTACATTTTATATCGTTATTATTACAAGGGTTGGCCCACATGTGACCGCCAAGCGCCGAATTCTTTCATTCTTCTTTCCATTAATGTGTTTTCTCCAAATCTTTTTTCGTAATCCCTTTCATATACATGAAAGTAAATGAATAGCAATGGCTTTATAAAATTTTAAATTTAGTGATTGCACTCGAAAGTGTTAATAAGTTTAATTATAATAATAATAATAATAATGGTGGACATTTCACACAGCGCCATCTAGCCATCTAGCCGCAAAGTAAGCTAAGCATAGCTTGTATCATGAGAACCAGACAACTGATGTAATACTTATTTACTTTTCTTTTGTAAATACATACATATAATACATATTAACACCCAGACACAGAACAAACATCAATGTTACAAATGTCACATAAATGTTTGTCCTGAGTGGGGATCGAACCCACGACCTACAGCACAGAATGTAGGGTAACTAACCAACTGAGCTGCGAGGCCAGTCATATATAATATACATATATGTAAATCACCTAGCAGTTAATTATTGTCCAGTATCCCGTCAGGTAAATACAATTTGAACTGTCCTTATATAAATGGCAATCGCACTAAACAATCTAATTTAATATATGTAATACTTGTGAGATACATTGTTTTCATGCGATGGCAAAGTCAATTTATTTATTTAAAACGATAGATTTTTAATACTGATATTGACACGGTCACTATAAGATGTTGTTAGGTTAGCTTATTACGTAATACCTTAAGACAGAAGGATCTTTAAGTAGGGACTGAATAAATTGACCGACTTGGTATTACATGGATCTCACAACTTTTTACGATAGAATAACTGAGTTGCGAGACTTGGGTTTTTTTACAATTTATGTTTTCGATGGCATCTCATTTCTTTTTGTAGATTTATATGGGATCTATCTATCTATCTATTCAGCCCGTAACACCCACTGCTGAGTATAGGCCTCTTCTCTGGTACGCCACTGTTGCCGGTCTCGGGCAAGTCTCATCCACTGTTTTCCTGCTGCCTTCACTATATTATTACTAAGTTATTTATGCAGTTGGTGTATTTTAATATCTGGACCGAAATTGAAAAATATTTTAGTTTTTCCTTGATTTATACACTAAACATTAATTGTATTCTAAATTTGAAGTTTCTATGTCTGCTAGAAGTGTCTTAGAGTTTTGATGTTCAATCAGTCAGTTGAGTGACAAATTAACAAACTTTGACTAGTTATAATTCTTAAACTACTGGTTCAAATTGAATGAAATTTGAAATATATCGAGTTTATACAATGCTTGGTTACTGAAAATTCAGGCTTCTAATTTTATCCACAACGAAGTTATAAGGGGGTCGAAAATGGCCTGAACTACTTCGAGAAAAGGATGGTACGGCCTGTTGCTCGACTTGGCAGATAATACACTAAACTTAAGCAACTTACATTTTGAAAGCACTGAAGTTAACAAGTTGAAAAAATTTATAAAATATGTTCTTCAGAAATCAAGTCTATATTTCAGTCGGTCAGTGAAAGTAGAGGAAAGCAAAGTTTCTTTTTTATAAATATAAGGCACACTGACCGCATTTCAGTCACTTGACACAAAAGCATCGTTTATAAAAGCGTATCAGAATTGAGATTCTATATTTACAATAAATAATTCTACGAAATCAGCCTTACATACTACTTTTTTATAAAATTATTTTCCACACATTATTCATTAATTGCTTCTCAGTTTGATTCGTTTCTGCTTTGGAAGCTCATTCAGAGGACGAAATCCCTTTTAGTTATTATAAATTAATATTAGTTTTAAGTTACTATATACTATATAGTTCTATGTCTATGTCTTACTAATATTAATGTATTGTATTGTCTGAATAAACGAATCTGATTGGTTGATTGAGTAACATTTATACAGAGCCATTTAGTAACTTTGTGACACATCAGTGTGTCATACTATAATGTTTTATATAATTATATATTAAAAAGAGAAGAGAAAGAGAATAAATATCTATTTCATTGACAATATTATGACTCTGGTGTTTAAATAATAATTAAAGAAAAATAATGAGCGCGAATATAGTAGGATGGCGCGTGTGCTGTGCGGCTGTCATACTTGTCTGTAATTAAAGTGTAGACACATTCTACACTTTATATGTAGTTTAAGGCTTAGTAATTTATGATTAAATTAAATTTTCATTTATAATAGAAAACGCTGTATAAAATGTACAAATAAATGTAAAACGATACGATTACCGATACGACTAGACCACGACATACATGTATGTATGAGATTCATTCTTCATTATCTTCGACGGCTGAGAGGAACAATTTCTGACACAGATGCGTGAATTTGGCTGAAACGAAATATAATATCTGTTACTATATCTGTCAGCAGAAACACTGTTTATGTGATTCTATTGGCGGAACGAGCTGACGGCCCGCCTGATGATAAGTGGTAACCGCCGCCCATAGACAACGGCAATACGACTCAAGTCCTCTCCACCAAACGAGATGACGTAAGTCGCATTGCGTTGCGTCCATCACCCCGAGACGGGGATGTTACGTCTGATGCGCCTGCAATTTCACCGGCAACCCCTTTCCACTGGGACACAGCAATACGAGTGCATCACTGCTTGCCAGCGGATTACCAGGTGTGGTGGCAGTACTTCTCCAGGCGAACTTAGCACAAGTTCTACTGCTACTTTGGGTTGCTCCTTTCGCACCGCCCGGGGGACACGTGTATGGATTCAAAGGGTAAATACGGACGCGAGCAACATGGGCCCCCCAAAATGTATTTCGTTATATGACTGGCCTCATAGCTCAGTTGGTTAGTAACCCTTCTGCGCTGTAGGTCGTGGGTTCGATCCCCACTCAAGACAAACATTTGTGACATTTGTAACATTGATGTGTGTTCTGTGTCTGGGTATTATATTATATTTCCCATGATACAAGCTATGCTTAGCTTACTTTGGGGCTAGATGGCGCTGTGTGTAATGTCCACCATCTATACTAATATTATAAAGAGATAATGTTGGTAAGGTGTATGTATGTTGTATGTATGTCCAAAGTAAACTCAGAAACTACTGAACCGATTTCAAAAATTCTTTCACCAATAGAAAGCTACATTATCGAGGAGTAACATAGGCTATAATTTATTTTCAAAAAATTAGGGATCCGTAAGAATTTTTATATTTTGTCTGTCTGTCTGTTTGTTCCGGCTAATCTCTGGAATGGATGGACCTATTTTGACGGGACTTTCACTGGCAGATAGCTGATGTAATAAGGAGTAATTTAAGCTACTTTTCCGAGGGGTAAAATAGGTGTGCGTGATAAAACCGAATTCCACGCGGACGAAGTCGCGGGCAACAGCTAGTTATTTATATGAGCTTCCAATAGAATCCACTTACTCGTGGCTCGCGCGACGAACGGTATTCTGTTTCGCACCAGCGCTAGGTACACGGGCACGCCGGCTAGAGTGACCGCCGCGCCGGCGACCACAGCCTTAGGCTCGGACGCTATCGGCACGATCAGCAACGCGCATGAAACGCCGACGAAAACGACAGGCATCCACGTTTGCACCTACCACATAAAACACACGTCGACACACCAAACCGACAAACTATATATATGGAAACAATAAATATATATAAATAAATAAAATTGAGAGTGTCTGTTTGTAATATTAATATAACCGCTTTTTACTAAGTGCATATGGATGTATACACGATACATACCAAAACAAATTTTTTTTCAATTTTTGTCTGTCTGTCTGTTTGTTCCGGCTAATCTCTGAAATAGCTGGACCGATTTTGACGGGACTTTCACTGGCAGATAGCTGATGTAACAAGGAGTAACTTAGGCTACTTTTCTGAGAGGTAAAATAGGGGGTGCATGATAAAACCGAATTCCGCGCGGACAACAGCTAGTATAATATATAAAATATAAGAATGTGTTGTCTGTATATTCCGGCGCTAACATTATACACTGGGTCGGCGACCGCTTTTCGCTTCTTCTTCGAGTCACCGGTTATGTCGAACCAGTGTGGTGAAAGGATTGTAAGTGCGCCTCAAAGAGGCTCCTTTCGTGCACTCGACACATATCGCTTTTCGCTCTGCCGTTGGGATACTCTTTGACGCTTTTTAACGGTGATGCAATGCGTGAGGCGACTTTGTATCCTCGTAACGGTTAGATAAGTACAGCTCACCTTGATGGGTCTGGGTATGTCAGGCCGCGTGTACCGGAGCCAGAGCACGGCGGAACAGCTCAGCGTCGTGAAGAATGACTCGACCACCGTACAGTACGTGATGAGAGACAGGTTCGAAGGGATCAGCATTATCAAGGATACGGTCATCTGGAACCATACACTCGTCAATGGTGTAATATGTCTGTGTTTCCCTCCAGAAGGTCATACACTAGGTAATTTTTATTGTTGTATTGTGTACCGCCCATTTTAGGAGACCTAATAAAAAAAAATGTCTTCACATGAAGGTATCGGCATATATTTACATACATACTAGACCCGGGTAGTGCGGACTCGATTACCTCGAACTTTTTTTCATACTACACAGCGTATCTAGCCCCAAACTAATATAAGCATAGCTTGTATTATGGGAACTAACAAAGAACTAAGAAATTAGTTTTGATGACTGGGTGTTGTAAAAAATATTGTTTTGGTATATGTACCGTGTATACATCCATATTCACTTAGTATAAAGCAGTTATTTTAATATTACAAACAGACACTCCAATTTAATTTATTTGTATTGATGATTTCGACGTTTCCAGGCCATTTCTTTATGAATACTATGGAAATAAAGTTTTTGAATTTGACTTTTAACCACATGAGTGATAGAATACTTATATACTTACAAAAAACATACAAATACATATTTACATCGAGTCCCAGACCAAACATCAATGATCGTCATCAAATATTGGTTACAAGTGTTGCCTTGAGTGGGATCGAACCCACGACCTACAGCGCAGAAGGCAGATTTAGTATCGACTGAGCTGTGAGGTCACTCCTGTTCTTTTCCCTGACAGAATAAGTTGGGGTTAGGTCCACCGTGGAGATATAATTGCACCTACTCACCAAGAAGACGAGGGAGGGCAGCGGCGACATGCATTTCGTGTTGATGAAAGCTAGCAGTTCTGGCATGTGACCGTTGCGAGCGCCCGCGAAACACATTCTCGATGAAGCCATTATGTGGACCGAGAGGCCGCCGAGGATAGCGATAGCTACCAGCGTCGGCATCACCCACCGGAGCCAACCCAGAGCCGCTGCAGAAAAGTCCTACAACATCAAAGTTTTCATCAAACCAAGCGGGCAAAGCCGGTTTTGTTGGGCATTCTCCCAAGTATACCTATCTAATAATAATAAATTATAAAAAATAAAAGCCTTTTATCAGACATGTTTCAAGGAACGATAATATAATACATTATATATATGCAATAAACACTATGAGTTTCTTTTGTATTTTTCTTTTTTTTGTTGTCTTTTTTTGTTTTTTTATTTTATTTAGTTTAATTTCTCATCTACGCCGTGTCTGTATGCCTTTTATAGGCAAAGGCCTCCCCCAACTTCTTCCACTTTCCCCTATCTTTGGCTATATATATAAGTACACGTATCGGTTAAGCTAAACAGTGGCGCACTCACCACAGCGATGGCTTCCGTGGTCCTCACGCCTACAGGGCCGAGGACGGCCAGGTAAGACACATTGGCCAGCAGGTAGATTGCCGTCACGATCGGTAACGACACGTAGATCGCCCGGGGGAGATTCACGAACGGATCGCGGAGCTCTTCCGTCATGAAGTTTAGATAACTCCTGCACATAAATTAGTTTTTAACCCCCGATGAAAAAGAGGGGTGTTAAAAGTTTTTTAAGCTATTGCATAGCTTCTATCGCGGGCCTTGAGCGTGGAGACCGAATCCAGAAATTCCGTAACGAAAAAACCTAACACCCCCCACTCCGACCGGCACAGCGGTGATACTTTTTAGTTTTTCCATCTATCGATAAATACCAGAACTTTTAATGACTTTTTGAAATATCACGCGCAATAGCTTTACCGCGGCAGTCTCCGAGTGCCACACGTCTTTTTTTTTCTTTTTTTTTTTGTCTGTGGTTTCATAGTTTCTGAACCGATATTGATTAAATTTTTTTCATTCGAATGTTGTCCTAATCGAGAGATTCTATGAATCTGCTCAGCCGTTAGAAGATCATCACCTCTTTCCTAAAATACATATTTCTATGTAACTACATACATATTAACACTCAGACACAGAACAAACATCTTTGTGGGTGGGAATCGAACCCACGACCTACAGCGCAAAAGCAGGGTTACTACCGACTGAGCTGTGAGGCCAGTCAAAATCTGAAATGGATTTGACACACTCTAAGATAAGAAAGAGAAATTGGACTAGATAATGGTGTACGGCTTCTACCGCGTATTTGGGCTCATACGATCCAGACGAACTAGGGTTTTAGTGTCAAGGGCTTCTTAAAAATTTTTATTTACGTTATGTATAGATAAATTCAAACAGATCATCTGTGACCAGTCATGAGACCACATTGAAGGGTTGAAAGTGGACACAAAAATATTAATCAACAATGTCTCTTTTTTAGCCTAATGACTTTCAAAGAGAATAATTATCGAGTTTCGAATTAAGTTTTTTTTTTTTTTTTTTTTTTTTAATAACCTGTACTTCGTATGAGTGATTATGCTTAGTGTGTACGCGATGACTTACCAACCAGAATAAGAGAAGATCCCCGAGTAAAAGGCGACAGACCAATCGCTCACTGATGTTTTCGTGCCAGCCCAGCCGTCTTTGAAATGCTCCACATTGCCTGCAATTAAACACAGGCACAATCAGTGAACATACATGATCTTGCTTAAGCTATTTGACGCGGTTTGCTTACTTATTTAAAGGCGAACATGATAAATAGAGATTGACTTATAAACATATCGCTTTAAAGGAGAGTTCATCTTAATTACTATTATAGAGCGTGGTGGTCTAGCGGTACTGACCCTCGAGTTTCAATCCGGAGGTCGCCGGTTCAATCCCGACGTGCACCTATGACTTTTTCGATTGAAAGATTAAAGTGAGCAATACCATGTTCTCAAAACGGTGAAGGAAAATATCGTGAGGAAACCGACATGAACTAGAACTAAAAATTCGAAGACATATGTCGAGTGCACGAAAGGAGCCTCTTTGAGGCGCACTTACAATCCTTTCACCACACTGATTCGACAGAACCGGTGACTCGAAGAAGAAGACTATTCATCTGATACTTTGCATCACATTTGTGAGCTGTTTTTATGAGCATACCTTGAAAGAGCCACACAATGCCTCCAAAGATGATGATAACCAGCGCAGCTATCTTGGTGAACATGAACAAATTCTGTACCTTGGTTGTGAACCTCACGTCGTAAGCGTTTATGAACGTCAGGAAACCTGCAAATGTACACAATACTTTTGAAACTATACTGAGGCAATATGAAATATGTCACGGTGATGAGGCCCACAATTATTGGAACAACTTACAAAGATAATACATTATTATTATTAACTTATATAGGATTATAAACAAATCTTTTTGACAGATCCGAGAAATTGTTAAATTATCCAAAGAATTTCAAATTTATGTAAAAAGTTTTAAATGTAGAATTTTCTGAATACTTACAAATTGTAACTGCAGCTATAAGTTTCTGGCACAGTGGGTCTATGGGACAGTCAGACCCAAACATTGGGTCTAGGATGTTGCTGGCGAACGTCAGTGACATGATCGCATTAGTGCTTGGCCTGTACAGTAAGTTTCACAACTCAGTCACAAAATTAACTTGTCTCTACTTATGTCCCTGCTTACTCCCTAATTTCTAAATTGTTTTAGAGTATTCATCCTTCTTTCATACATTAGAAATAATGAGTCAATAAAATTACACATAGATATCGGCCAGAGAATGCTCTTTGAATCCAAACTATGTCAGAATATTAGTTCCATGACACATAAGTGTGCTTATTAAAAACATTACACCTCCTGTCTCAAACAAAACAGAACTCATATTCTTCATTCGAAAGAAAATGACAAAAATCATACTTTCAACACTGAAACTAAACCTCTACGAAGAGGTCAAATATCATGAAACATGCCCACAAAAGATACATAGCCAACTCTATAGAGCAAGCAGCTACCTAGAAAGAAGGCGATTTTCTATCCTTTGGTGGGAGGAGGCCACATATTGTGATTGAATTTTCCTCAAAAATCACTTATTTTAATAAAAACCTATGAATTTAAAAGTTTTATCATAACATACACAAATACCAAGTTAGCATCCCAGAGGTACAGGAAAGCAGGCAATGGTCCAAAAGCCTGATTTATGTAATGGTAATCCCCACCGCTCTGTGCTAATGTTGTTCCTGAAAGTAGAACACAAGTATGGTACACAAAATCAACTTTATAAATTTATACTTATTAAAAGAAATCTTGAAAAAACTATTAACAACTTTTACTTTCACAAAATTTAAAAGGTCCTGTTTATTTTCGTAAGTAGGTACTTACCCAGTTCGGCGTACGACAAAGCTCCGAGTGTCGCCAATCCGCCGCAAGCTGCCCACACCACCAGCGCGCCCCATACTGACCCAGTTTTTTCTAAAACTTCTTTCGGCGATATAAATATACCACTACCGAATATTATTCCAAGAATAATTGCCACCCCTTCGAGAAGCCCCAGCTGCTTGCGCATTTTCAATCTCTGCTCAGACATTTTTGTGTACTTAGTATTCCAGGGATTTTTTCCAAAAAACGGCTTGGCTCGATCTAGTTAGTATCTATCCACGTGCACACAAATAGAAAAATTGACATCTAGCATTTTTAATGATAAGTTAAAGATCCTTGATGGCTATTTTAATTTATAAGTATCGAGTTTAAAATGATTTTAATAGAATAAAAACTACGAAATATTTGCAAGTGAAATTCAGTCTATTTCGGTATGATTATTATACTATGAATGACCGCACGACCGCGGGGCGCAGGCACGCACGCATGACACTGACAAATAGAAAACAATTGCAATGACAACTGATTACAAAGAGTGTCTAATAATATATAGGCACTCTCAAGAGAATCTTATTAATTATAATTATATATTTATTAAATATATTTATTTATTTATAATCTATAGAACGTCGTGAACAAGTGACATACGAAAAAGTTGTAATTTCAGAATAAACACCCGTGACAAGCGATAAAACCTCTTCATTTATTCGATGTTTTTAGAAAAACTTAGGAGAAATTTCAGGATCTGGATCTGGATAGTACTGCAATAAGTCTGCAACAGGTGATTCCTGATCCTCATAAAAATCACATGCCAAAAGGTACTCCCTCTTGGAGTAGTCATCACCTTTGCAAAACATCTCACCTGAAAATAAAATTAGGATACAAAATATATGGTTCATTAATGTTACTTGTGCCAACAAAATACATCCAAGTTAATTATGTCATAGTTCGTATTTATTATGCATCTCACAATTACCTTCCATATCAATAATATGAACTGGTGTTCTGGATTCTAGTGCCCCCACACAAAAATGCTCCTCCGTCAGATCAGGGTGCCAATACATAATTGCATCTCGACAAGATGTTCCAGCTATTGGAAGAAGTATACGATCCTGTAAAGGAAATATATATAAATCTTGTAAAAACTTAAGGAAAAATGACAAGTGATTCAAGCTAGAACAAATTACACACTTTACATATAATTTTGTTATTGACGATAGGTTCTTTAACTTCGCCAGTGCAAAAGAATTTCCGTTTCTTCCTCATTATGACGGTACTCACTTCCAACACCGTTTTTATACTATTTCCTGGAATAACATTAATTAAATATTATGCTCTGTTAATTGGAATGAAATTCAACAAGAAGCCGCTAATTACGCATTTTAGATGTTACCTTTCTCGCCATTTATAGCTTCTAACTCGCGCATGCCTCTTGCTTGCGTCTCTCTGCTATTTTGTTGTTTCATGTAATTTGCTAATCTGTACATTGCATCAACGAATTCGTCAATAGGTCCTAGAAAAACAATTTAAGCATACATAGAAAACCTTCGAATACAAAGTGTCCAATTATTAATTTGTAACCGCACAATAAAAATCGAATTATCGGAAATTTTCGATTTTTGAGTAGGCTTAAACCGAGATGAAAACGTATTTTAACTATTTTTATAGATAATTTCCTTCGTTTTTACCGTAACTGTGGTGTTCCGAATGCCCAATAGTTCTACTAAGACCCATTTCAAGGTGATCCATTAATTACCGGACACCCTGTATAATACTTCAGACATAAAAAAAAAGGAAAGTTAGTTTTATGTAAGTGGAAAATTAAAACTATGTTCTATCTAATTTCATATAAAAATAGAAAAAATGCCTTCCTCAAATAACGGTAATCCATAACCGGACACATTGATGATCACACGCATATATTTGTATTTTCATTTGATTCTTTTTTATGAATGAGAATATAATATTCATACCAGTGCCAAAACTTCCACCGTCAAGATAATTTAGAAATTGGTAAAATCTGAGAGCTTCATCCGACTCTATTTCATCCATCACTGGTCTCTGAAATAATTATGTACATATCTAGTACTATTTATTTTGTAAAATTACATGTTATGGCCAATTTTGCACCATGCATTTTCAAAAATGAATTCTCACGAATTTTCCACTCCAAGCCCCAACATCAGAGTATAAGGAATTTACTCTACTTGGCATCCAATCCAAAGATGACCGAGCCACCAGTACCGGATGCTAAAAGATATAATAAATAAAGTATCAATAAAATAACAATAAGCGCTAAGTTCATTAAATGCTACTAAATATCAGTTACACTTTACCAGTGACGGTAGCTTAGATGCGACGTCAATGATAAATAGATTATATAAAAATATGAAACTTAATAAAGTAGCCGAATACATTTTTTGCCGAAACGTTGTAAGTCGCCTCGGTCAATATAGTTACTCGTTAGTGAGTAGAGTCTAAAATTAATTGGACGATAAATCGTTGCAAACCGTTAATATTTATCTTAATTGTTACAAGCCTATGAAATATCGGGTTTACTTTTTGATGTGAGTTATCGGGTGTTTTTCTTGCCATCGGTGATGAATTATGCCCTGACCTTTAAGGAGTCAGGTTGTGCCAAATATTTTCCTTCTTCGTTCGGCGTGCACGGCGGAACACTTAGCACGCCACCCTTCGATGAGGACGCCGTCTGTTCGACTATCTGCTCAGAACGCTTCAAATAGCTCGGATGGTCAAGTGACTGCTACTCAGATTCTTTAATCGTTCCGCCCATAGCTGGATAACAGCTGGATAGTCCTATCTTGGCGGGCAGCCCTCTTCCGCCATATCATCACCTCAGAGGGAAGGTAAGAGTTACCCCTTTCCTTCAGTCGCTGATACCATATTGGACCCCCGGGGAATACACCAAGCATAGCATAGGTCTCATGGAACCCCCTCACCAAGACGCACACTGCCTCAAGATCACCGAAAGACATGGTGCGGTTTTATAATATTCAGATCCGCTGGGGTGTTATGAACTCGGGCTACTGTTGTTAATATATTAAGGGCAAAAACGATATAAAATACTAATTTCTGGTAGCCTATGTACATAGTATCTAGTTATTTTATGAGTCTGTTTTTTTAGCTGCATTTGATCGCCTTGTGGCTCGCCGCGGACATTGCATTTGTTTATATGTCGACTGCGGTACCTATTTCATTGCAGCGGCTAAACATTTAAAGGAAGTTGAAGACTTCTTAAATGTTAGGTTAAACCAAGATAAGATCTCTGACGGTCTAGCTGCACGACGCGTAGAATGGCGTCATAACGCACCCAATGCCGCAAGCAGGGTTGTGAGAAGCAGGAATAAAGTCTGCTAAGCATCACCTCTATCGCGTAGTGGGTGACAGAACTCCTACTTTCGCGGAGTTAACGACTGTTTTTTTTTCAGAGTTGATTAGAGTTAGTTTGCTGTGTTAAATTCACGCCCTCTGTGTTTTTATCGGATAATCCAAACGAGTTCGATGTGTTAACCGCAGGTCGACCCTGCCGGCGCTGTATAAACGCTGTCCAGGCCATCTGCGGCCCCAACAGCAAATTGTCCAGTCATAAAAAAACCGCAGGTCATTTTTTAATAGGTCAGAGTTTGTTATCTGTCCCGGAATATAAGTTTGAGGACGTTCCTCAGAATAGTTTTTCACGTGGCAATCAATTAAAAGGGTTTCACAGTCATTTTGGAAGCGGTGGTCAAATACCTTCATACTCTCCAACAGAGATCGAAGTGGTTTAAATCGCCACTTGACCTTAAAGGTTGGTGAATTCGTTTTGATAAAGCCGCATGTTGACTCATCCTCTTCGATGGAACTACACAGTGGAGTAGACAAAGTGAATAGCGTTTTAACTTTGAGAACTAAAAACGGAACTCTCCTTCAGAGACCAACAAATAAAGTACAATGTCCGTTGTTACCCTATACAAATAAATACAATTGGAGTGTCTCTTTGTAATATTAAAATAACCGTTGTTTACTAAGTGCATATGGATGTTTACATGGTACATATACCAACTCACATTTTATTCAATTCTTGTCTGTCTGTATGTATCTCTATGATTTTATCATTCGCATTCCTATAAAATACAGATAAGAAAAAGATAAAATAAGCAGGTCGTACAGCTCAAGCAAGGGTTATTACCGAAATCCCATTTGTCCATTCTTAATGGTGGCAAAGTGCTATAGCCGGCCGTTGAGACAACCAAGGGAAAAAAAGCACATGTCATTGTTGAATCCATGGAGGTAGTATGTACTTCGTACAACTGGAGGGCTGACTGAGGCCAAAAAAGCGGTCTCGAAAGAGAATACTTAAAAGTCAAGGTGTCCTTGTTTACTATGGTGACCATTAAACATTAAAATATACGATAAAGTTATTAGTTACATAATATAATTTTTGTACAGATTCTTGACTGCTTTATAGATTGTAAATGTTACATAATTTTAGGAGTTAGGGCTTTTGGAAATCTAACAGTGATATTCTCACTCACCATACGAAACGTGACAGCAAACTACCACTTTACTTTGATTTTCTGTGAGACAGTGGTACCCCGGTTAAGCCAGCTCATTTATGCTGTAGACACATGTCTACAGCGTGACTCTACTACTTACAAGAGCTTGTAGGAAATAAAAGATAATGGTTAACCAATATATAATCAAAATCAAAAGTCATTTATTCAAATTATGGGCAATACTGAAGGAACTGCTTGTGGTTTTAACTTTTTCTTAGCCTCTGTTATATAGTCCTCATTATTAAAATGCAAGCTGCAAACGCATGCAGATTTTGACATTGCTGTCAGATTCATGGCAGTAATCCACAAAGCCTGGAATCCTGAATCCTGAAAACAGGACACAAAATGTTGACAATGCTTTACTAACCAGTTAGTATGTGTGGTTGACACTTTAGGAAGAAGCCGTAAAAAAAAACAAACAAAATATATTAATTGATCTAACATAATCCAGTTCAATTAAAACACCACGTGACGGCTCTGACATAAACATTATAAAATTGTAGTTGTTTTACGCTTGATTTCTCATATTTAGCATACGATATAGACTAATGCTATAATTTAAAAGACAAACGATATGAAATATGAGATTATAAAAAAGTTTTATCCCGCCATATAAAAATATATGCTCACACTATTAACAAATAATCAAAGAATCTAACCTATTGAAGGATATTTCAAAACCTGGACAGGATTCTCTCTTACACCCACTTACAACACAAGTATTCACCATGATTACCTGAGACTTCCAAGATTTTCGAAAAAAAAACTAGCTAACCCCGCTGTTTTCTCCAAACTACAAACGTAAATAGACGCCATTTTGTACATTGGAATCCATTGCTCTTTCTCAGTACTTAGTGTTGCCAAAACGTAGACTTCAGTCATTTCTATGCTATGAATACTTTAATAAATTGTAACTATAAACATGTAATTAACATTGGAATCGAAGATCGAAATAAGTTTTTTTTAATTACTATAGGCCTATGTAGGTGTATTTGTTCAAGTACAAGGACTTTTATACTGGACTGTGACTTTCGTAGGAGCTTTATGTAGGACTTTAATATTACTAATTTAGAAACTAACGAAAAATGGCAATGTGTGCAAGAGGGACACCGATACCGTTAAGTATTATCTTTCAAGACCGTTTTTCCTTACATTAATTGGTAATGCAAATTGAACTTTACGTCATGCTGATAAAGTATATTTTTACTTTTTATGTCAAACGTAGTAAGCACACCTGTTAGATATTATCTTTATGGTTGAATCAAACCATGGTTCAGTGATGCCAACTTGGGGGATTTCCCCCCAAATTTAGGGGGAAACAAGATGTCCAGGGGGGTTTTTAGGAGGGGATTTTTTAAGAGGTAGAATTATTCAAGAATCTTTTTATGTTTTAAACGCATGACTATACAATTTATCTTAAGCCTCGAACCCAATCAACAAACTAAACCAAATGTAAACTCCAAGCGTGGCCATATTTATTAGTAGTATATTATTAGTGGCTATATAACTGAAATATCGGAAACTATTATATAATGTAATGAAAGTTAAGAAAATTAAACTTTAAGAAATAAAAAAATGTCGTTTAATTTCATTGTTATCATCATAAATATTATAAAGTCATTAATTAAGAATTTTAATGTATGGAAATATGTAAAATGCACCTGCATAAATACAACAGCTATTTCATACTACTAGAATGTATTTAAAAAAAAATGTAGGGATTTTTTATATTATATTAGGCGATATTTAGGGGAATTTGGAGTTTGTGTTAGAGGGAACATTCTGTAGGAGTTGGCATCACTTGGTTTTTGCTCCCGCGCCATTTCGTTTTGCAAATTTGGTGAGATCGTTATATTTTTGAAAGAACTGATTGTTGTAGAGAAAATGCACGTTCGTGTGAGACAATTTGGCAAGCCTGACGTGATTGTGGCAGTTCAAAGTAAGCTGACGAAGATAGAAATATTTCGAGAGATACTTGAAGAAAAATTTGGCGTAAAACCGAGCCTGCAACGTCTGGTGTATGGCGGCAAACAGGTAAATTGCATTCTCCCTACAGTTGTGGACTAGTTTTTCTTAGGGCAATGAACTTCGGAGCAATATCGCCGTTATATATACTATTATACTATTCTTGTGACTAATTCTGATCCTATCCATTCTCGTGTACATATGTCCGACATTTTGTATTAGGTCACGCCGGCCGGTTTCTGTATGATGCCTTCACCGTTTAGAACGTGGTATTGCGCACATAATCCTAGTATCTTTCTGCTATCATTTTAACATTATGATGTGATGTATTTCTTGTTTAGGTTTGGGTGTGACTTTATAGTAACGGTTCCCAGAACTACGTGTTGTGCATCCTTGTTGTTTGTCTTATCCGTCTGCCCACTTACCTGTTCTGTTGTTAAAATTGAGTTTCCTAGCAAAAAATGTTAACTTTTTATTCCGTATAAAAAATATAAATTAACTTTTTCATTATGCTCCTTCTCACAAAAACTACAAAGACTTATAATGAAACTAAATGAATGAATTTCAAACATATACATTACCTACTCATTCATATGATTATTAAAAAATCTCTCCATATTAGTATATCTCAACAACATACAGTTAACCAAACATAATACTAGCCGAGTCAGTTTTCTAGTTTTACCATAGTGTGGACAAATTGTGGTAAAAATTAATAACATTTGAAGCCACACAGCTGTTCAGCAAAATAACCTACAAATGAAAACATTCAATGTATTTGAAATGAAACTGTGTAAATATATTTTTGGAAATGACTTTTAGTCATATATTTAAATACATGGGATTACACTATAAACAGTAAACTATAGCGACTACAACCTACTGACTCGAACAATGCACTTAAGCTATCATAAAAATTTTGTTTTATTTCATGTGAGTGACATGACTTTTTATGAAATAATTTTAATCAATTCTGTTAAATGTCCACTACCAATGAGCCTCCAAAATAGGTCAGTTCTTTTGGAGTTTAGCCATACAAACAGACAGACAACAATTTGGTTAACATGTATTGGTAGGAGGTCAAATTGTTCCATTATCTCATTATATAACTTCCAGCATAAACCTGGTGATGTGTTGCGATAACTGTGCAGGCCAGTACTCAATTTACATTATTGTATTTATTTAATCATGTAAATTATTGTAACTTAATTTTAGCTGGAAAATGGTTATACGTTATATGATTATAATGTTAAGCTCAATGATGTAATACTACTCACTGTCCGCACGCAGCCAGATAGTTTAACAGAGACAAGTACAAAACCTGAAGACGCTGAAAAGAAAGGTCACAATGAAATAGAATACAAAGGTATTTAATTTATTTTTATAGCATTAATTGATAGTACTGCAGTGCTTAATGATAACTATTGTATTCCAGATGCTGAAAGTAAGTTATATGCTATCGGAGACATAGTAGATTTTAGGGACAGAGTACAAGGTGTGTGGTGCGAAGGCAAGATTATCAGAATTGTATGTGACCCAAGTGTTGCACCCTCTGATGACATACAAGCTGAACAAGAAAAGGAGAATGATTCAGCCCTTGAACAAAAGGTTTTTAATGACAACAAAATGAAGAATATAAAAGGTAAAGGACCAAAAGGACTGAAAAATGCTGCAGATCAGAATAAAAATCCTGGTTGTCAAAATGATGTGATCGTGTTTTATAAAGTTCAACCTGTACAAGAGTAAGTATCCGGGTCTTTTTAATAGAAACAGTAAAAATCAGTTAGTTTTGACAGGCCTCATAGCTTAGTTGGTTAGTAACTCTGCCTTCTGAACTGTAGGTCCTGAGTTCGATTCCCACCCAGGACAAACATTTATGTGACATTTGTAACATTGATGTTTGTTCTGTGTCTGGGTGTTAATAAGTATTATTGTATGTATTTACAAAAAAAAGTATATAAGTATGTATATCAGTTGTCTGGTTCCCATAATACAAGCTATGTTTAGCTTACTTTGGGGCTAGATGGCGCTGTGTGAAAAGTCCACCAATATTTATTTATTTATTTATTTATTATATATAGTTGTGACCACTGTATTATTGTTATTATTTTCAGTGAATACGATTCAGATATATATTACAAAGTAGAGGAAATAAGGCCCAGGGCCAGAACAGTGGTTGATGTGAATGATTTACAAATAGGACAAAAAGTAATGGTGAACTACAATCCGGAAAACTCCAATGAAAAAGGAAATTGGTAAGTTTAACATGAGTATTTAAAAAAAATATTTCAACTTGCATGCCCTGTAAATTGTGCCATGTCAATTTTCTATTTGATGATAGTAAAGCAGTCTCCAAAGCTATTTTATATATTGTTGTTATGGTTAAGTTTAAATGTGAAATGATCCTCTGCTTGTGTAGTGTGTAGTAGAGTCTATAAACGTTTGGATTTCCTGGCCCTTGGATCATAACATTAATAATGGATTCCTTGGTAGCAATTCAATCAGGCTTTGATATTTATTGTAGTTTCATCTGATGTTTATAGTTTGCTCTGACTTGTATACTACATAATGTATCATTAATTTTCAGGTATGACTTCAAAGTAAGCAGAATAGTAAAGCAGCGAAAAAATTCTGTTAGCCTCGTAGGAACAATGTACTTTGGCTGTGACTCTGTTCCTCGAGATGATGTATGTGTCCAACTTCATGATAAGGTATTTGCCATAGAGGAAGTCATACCACTAGAAGAGAGGACTGAGGAATACACAGAAAGGATGAAAACTTCACCTGAAAAAAGTAAACATAATCTCTTTTTGTATTTACATATATTATTTAATTTCTGATAAAGGAGCCATTGATTAAACATTCAAAAATGTTGAATCTGCTCAGGGTCATCACCTCTGGCTTGCCTGACGTGCCGCGATGTCGAGGATGTGGCGTGCCAAGACTGCGGCTGCAGTGTCTGCTGCAGCAAAGAATCACCTGATAAGGTAACTTAACGTGACATTTGTGTAAGATACGCTGGTAACACCGGGTATTATATAAATATAACATTTGTAGATTATTCTTTGCGACGAGTGCAACAACGGTTACCACATGAGCTGTCTGGTGCCGCCGCTGTTGCAACTCCCCGACGACGACTGGTACTGCCCCGGGTGCAAGCGGGACCCCGGTGCGGTGATAGCGCCCGGCGCCGCCAAGCAGGTCAAGAAGCTCACGGCCGACACCAAGCGCGACTGGGGCCGGGGAATGGCCTGTGTTGGTCAGTAAACACTTCACGCTTTTATTAGACTGGAATATACTGGCCTCATAGCTCAGTTGGTTAGTAACCCTACCTTCTGCGCTGTAGCTCGTGGGTTCCCCACTCAGAACAAACATTTTATGTGACATTTGTAACATTGATGTTCTGTGTGTGGGTGTTAATATGTATTATATTTATGTATTTACAAAAAAAAAGTATATAAGTATTATATTAGTTGTGTGGTTCCCATGACACAAGCTATGCTTAGCTTACTTTGGGGCTAGATGGCGCTGTGTGAAATGTCCACCATTATTTATTATTATTCCTATCACCATTCAGTAACGTCGAAAAAGGCGCGCGCGCGTTGCCAATGGGAGTGTAAGTTGGGTATGATACACGTTGGGGACGTTAGTGGTAATGAGAGCTTTGCGGAGAGCATGTGAGGTAAATTTGAAAGATTAAGTAAGGGAAATACCTTATTTATCTTAAATCTATATACTTAATATATCTTTAAAACTCGGTGGTTGTCTCGTGGTAAGACATTCGTACCGAGTTCCGCTTCTATTCACAAGGTCACTAATGGCTAGAAGGAGCCCATTCTTCTCTTTACCCAACACTTACTTATATAAAGGTGATAGCTATCCTTTCTGCTAACCAAATAACCTCACTACCTAACGACCTCACCGGGCAACAAGCAATTTTATTAATTTAGTCTTAAGTGTACCATTACTGCATTGTTGATTTGTGTAGTTTATATTTGTCACACTTTGAATTCCAGGTAAAACAAAAACGTGTTCAATGCCTCCGAATCACTTTGGTGCGATCCCGGGCGTCGAAGTGGGCATGTGCTGGCGATTTCGAATACAAGTAAATAATATTTCTGTACATATCGTGTGAGCAGTTACAATATGAATATGTTATTCCCCAAAGTATGAGAGTACTCACTCGAAGCATACCAGTGGACGGAATGAATACAATTTATCAAGTAAACTCTACCATCTCTGCGTTTGGGAACTAAGTCAAATGAATCACTTTTTTTTTTATATTTGATGCAGTTACGGAACGATCCGATGGCCCACCTGGTGTTAAGTTGTAACCTCGGCCCATAACAACCGATGCGACTTAGGTCCTCCCATACTAGGTACGAGAAGACCCAAGTCGCATCGTATGCGCCCGTAACTCTGAGTAGGTGGAATGTCTCATGTGCCTGTAATTTCACCGGCAACCACACCTTTCTAACCGGAACACGGTAACTATTTAGCGGCAGAAATGGGCA
This sequence comes from Chesias legatella, assembly GCA_947359385.1. Taxonomy (NCBI): domain Eukaryota; kingdom Metazoa; phylum Arthropoda; class Insecta; order Lepidoptera; family Geometridae; genus Chesias; species Chesias legatella. Next base: position 13,873,865 of record OX375762.1, on the reverse strand, counting down.
TGGTGGCTTGGCGAGAGTTCTACTGCTCTACTTGCGTTTGCCCGGGTGAAGATCAGATATGAGATGCAGATGGTAATTCATAGTTAGATTACATCCAAAAATAACTGACGGTACCCCCCTTAAATATTTACTTTTATATGTGTTATATCTGTATGTACTGTTCCTCCAGCTATCGGAATCGGGAGTGCATCGGCCGCCGGTTTCTGGGATACACGGAAGAGAAGAGGAGGGAGCCTACAGTTTAGTTTTATCTGGTAAACTGTTATTTAGGCACACTAACTCAGTGACAATGGCTGGAATGGCGAACTTGGGGTAAACTTATGATATTTTCCAGGCGGCTACGAAGACGATGAAGACAACGGGTATGAGTTCACGTACACGGGTAGCGGAGGCCGAGATCTATCCGGCAATAAGCGCACCGCCGTCCAGTCCTGCCACCAGACTCTAACCAGGGAGAACAAGTGAGGATTATTAATATGAAATAACATTGTTAACATAAATCATTGTTGAATATCGGTGGACATTGCACACAGATCTGACCTTACTTATACATTACATACTGTAAACATTGAAGATACATTATAATACATGTACACGGTCACAGACCAAACATTTGATGTTCATCATCATTAATTTGTACATATATTTGTGCTCTATTTCGTTATTCTATTAGTTATCTAGTTCCACAGTATAATAATAATAATAAATAATGGTGCACATTTCACCCAGCACCATCTAGCCCCAAAGTAAGCTAAGCATAGCTTGTATCATGGGAACCAGACAACTGATATAATACTTATATACTTTTCTTTTGTAAATACATACATATAATACATATTAACACCCAGACACAGCAAACACCAATGTTACAAATGTCACATAAATGTTTGTCCTGAGTGGGGAGTCGAACCCATGACCTACACCGCAGAACGGTAGGGTAACTAACCAACTGAGCTATGAGGCCAGTCAAAAAAAAAAGTATATACACATGCTTTGCCTAGTTTCGGGTAAAATAGTTTTTTTTGAGGCGTACTAGTCCTGTCGATTTCCTGTGGCCTCGTTACCGTGTATGTACCGTGACGTTTGTTCGTGGCGCAGGGCGTTGGCTCGTAACTGCGCCGTGGCTGGCTTCAGCGAGAAGGGCAAGGATGCGGGCGACAAGTGGCGCGAGGGCCGGCCCGTCCGCGTCGTACGCTCCTGCAAGATGCGCAAACACTTCCCCAAGTACGCGCCCAAAGAGGGCAACAGGTACTATACTTTTATTATATCAAATTGAATCCCACTGCAGGGCAAAGCCTTTTTTTATGTTTTAATTGATGGAACTATCTGACGGCCCATCTGATGTTAAGTGTAACCCATGGCCAACATCAATATGACTCACCAAAGTAAGAGACGACTCAAGTCGCATTGCATCAATTGGATGTTACGTGCGATTTCACCGGCACCCACTCCCTTCGACCGGAACACAGGAACACGAGTGCATCACTGCTTGGCGGCAAATTACCAGGTGTGTTGGCAGTACTTCTCCGGGCGAACTTAGCACAAGTTCTTCTGCTACTTTGGGTTGCTCCTTTTGCATAACCTGGGGGACACGTGTAGGGAATTAAAAGGTTAGTAAAATAAAAATAGTAATATTAATAATAGTTAATCGCCTACGAACGCGAGCAACGTGGGCCTCCAAAAGTATTTGTTTCATGAGCGTAATAGTTTTAGTTAGTGTAGGATTTTTATATGTATGTATGACCATGTCACAGGGAATCCTACTACATGTATACGAGTGTGAGATTTATTTTTGATTGCAGGTACGACGGTTTATATAAGGTGGTAAAGTACTACCCGGAGACAGGCCTGTCCGGGTTCATTGTCTGGAAATACCTTCTCAGACGGGACGACCCCGAACCCGCGCCCTGGGAACCCAACGCCAAACAATTTAACGTCATTGTAAGTGCCATCAGTTAATTGCGTTGATCTGTACCCTATGTATTTCAGTACTGGCTCATAAGTTAATCACTACTTATCGTGTCACTGGTAGCGTCGAACTAAATTTATTGTTTGATCTGGTGAATCTTAGAGAGCGAACGTCACTTGTGTGAACGTCATGATATTTCCTCTGTTGTGTCTGTCCTTGGTGGATTTAGAAACCAGGACCCACAGCGCAGAGGGCAAAATTACCTCGCAACTGAGCTGTGAGGCCTGTCAAAGTATGGTAACACGATTGCAGTTGCTTCAAGTGTATTCCATACTGTAATTTTTGTTCCAGTATCCCGACGGCTACCTCGAAGCGGAAGCCGAAAAGAAAGCTCGGAAAGCCAGTAAAGCCAAGGGAGGGCAACAAGGAGACGTTTACGAACCTTCGTCGTCCACCCTCGGTAAGAAACAGCAAACGGTAAAGGGCATCTCGTTCGAAGTGTTCTTTACTCCCGATGTGCCTGTAATGTCACCTGCAACCACGCCTTTCAAACCGGAATACAGTAACGCGAATGCATTACTGCTTGGTGGAAGAAATGGGCATGAGGTCCCGTATAGGGTTATTTTGCACGAAATTATCACGGCTGAATATTATCTTAACATAAAATTGCGGTATTACTATTAAAACAGATCAAATGTATGTCTATTTTTCAGCTGCCAAAGACAAGTCTCCGGCCAAGAGGCCGATGAAGGCAAGCTGCAGTCGGGCAGAAATGCTACAATCTCCCGAAACGAAATCTCCAACATTGTTTAAGAAACGTAAGATCGAGACAGCGTTAAGCGAGGCAGACAGACGACTTATCGAAGCAGATTCGCTTAACGCTAGGCTGTGGACTGAGTGCATGGATGTCATCGCTGAGAGAGGGAAGAAAGTAAGAATTTTACCCTACTCACACTTAATAAATATACATGGCACTAGTTACAATATTACAAAAACATTAAATTCAGCGTATAAACTACCACTATTTGACCTTTATTGGTAGTAACTGCCCTCTGCGCTGTAGGTCATAGGTTCGATTGCCACCAGGGACAAACAAACATCTGTGTGATGAACATACATGTTTGTTCTGTGTGAATTTATATATATTATTGTAACCATCATCTTTCTTGGCTGTAATCACCCTGGGTGAGGTGCGGACCTCCCAGGCATAGGCCTCAAATTCTGCATCACTCTCGTCCCAAGTTTTTCTTGCTGCTTTTACGATGTTATCTACCCAACATGCTTTCAGTTATCCTGTAATTTTTCGATCTGATCTGGATCACCACTCGGTCAAAACCTTATGTGTATTTTATCAATTTAGTTTCCATACAAGCTATGCTTAGTTTGGGGTAATGTTCACCAATATTCAATATGCTACGTATGTTTTTAGGCGTTCATTGATCATGTGAATCAGGCGTTCTTCTGCATCATCTGTCAGGAGATAGCGGCCAATCCTGTTACCACGCCATGTTTCCACAACTTCTGCATGGTAAGCTTTTAAAATGTTATATGTATACCGTTTGTGAAAACGCTTCTGTTCCATTCCAGTCGCGTATGTGACTACTCATAGCTCAGTCGGTAGTAACCCTGCCTTGGGTGCAGTAGGTCGTGGGTCCGATTCCCACCCAGGACTAACATTTGTGTGACGATTGTGTGTTAATGTGTATTTATAAAAAAAAAGGTATTATATCAGTTGTGTGGTTCCCACGACACGAACTATGCTAAGCTTACTATGGGACTAGATGGCGATGTTTGAAATGTCCACCAATCTTGAATAGCTGCGGTGTCCGGTAGTCTGCGATTAATAAGTCACCCATGGGTACATAGCAGTTTCAGGGGATCAAAAGTGGCCTGTTTGTTAAACCAGGATATAATATAAGCTAATCTGGTAATAAATTTAATCCATATCCATCGAGCTGTTTGAGTGTTAACACACCGTTATATTCGGTTGCAGCCGTGCATGCAGCAAACTATGAAGTATGCGCCAGAGGCCAGGTGCCCGTGGTGTCGAAGCGACCTGACCGGGTACGTTCCCCAGCCCAATGCACAGTTGCAAGCGGCGCTGCGCGCCCTCCTCACCGGATACGACGCCGGCAAGAAATGAGCTCACTTCCACTTATTGCGATTAACAAACATACATACATCTTAAGATCACAAGTGTTTCTCGAATAATGCGCGCGTGAAATTTTATGGATATGTCTCATTACGTGATATCCATTATAAAATGTTATTAAGTATTGATCTCATAGAGTAGGTAGCGGTACATCATTGCACTTTTTCTTTTTTTTATGTGATGCAGTTACCTGGGGCGTACGGGCCCATAACAACCGATGCGACTTGGGTCCTCCCCTACTAGGTACGACAATACCCAAGTCGCATCGTAAGCGCCCGTAACCCTGAGACGTGTAGGTGGAATGTCTCATGTGTCTATAATTTCACCGGCAACCACAAAAAGCTTTTTAAAGCTTTATGTATGTTTGATTAAGTAGTACCTTATGTTTAAGAAACTGATCCTTTTCCACTGTGGTTTAGCTATAAAGCTAAACCACAGTGGAAAAGGATCAGTTTCTTAAACATAAGCATGTACATAATACATGCATAAGCATGTTTGATTAAGTAACTAAAGTTTAAGAAACTGATCCTTTTCCACTGTGATTTAGCTTTATGTATGGTTGATTAAGTACTACCTTAAGTTTAAGAAACTGATCCTTTTCCACTGTTGTTTAGCTTTATGCATGTTTGATTAAGTAACTAAAGTTTAAGAAACTGATCCTTTTCCACTGTGATTTAGCTTTATGTATGTTTGATTAAGTACCTTAAGTTTAAGAAACTGATCCTTTTCCACTGTGGTTTAGCTTTATGCATGTTGGATTAGGTACCTTAAGTTTAAGAAACTGATTCTTTTCCACTGTGATTTAGCTTTATGTATGTTTGGTTAAGTACCTTAAGTTTAAGAAACTGACCCTATTTCACTGTGATTTAGCTTTGTGTGTACCTAAAGTTAAGATTGTTCGTAAAATTTAATAAACTGATGCCTTTTAATAAACTGATGCCTTTTAAGAAACTGATGCCTTTTAAGAAACTGATGCTTTTTAAGAAACTGATGCCTTTTCCAGTGTTTTTAACTTTATGTGTTTGATTAATAAATAAATATTAAAAAATATTTGGTTTTGTTTACATTTCACACATTTTTTTCATCTGTTGGTCAGTAGACACAGTGCGTTATCCTACCCCCAAATTAAGCATACCCTATACTGGGGGAACCAGACAACTACTGATAGTATTTATATACTTTTTGTAAATACATAAGTACTTATAATACAAATTAACAACCAGGCACAGAACGATGATAGTTACACAATGTGGGAGTCCTGAGTGGGAATTGAACCCACGATTAACAACGCAAAAGTTTAAGTTACTACCAACTGAGCTGTGAGGCTAGACAGTTTGTAAGAACGGGTTTTAAAATAAAATAGCGTATAAATAAATCATTATTTAATTGTTTACATGGGTTTCAACCCTTCGCTCTGAGCATAATATCACGGATGCAGACATATCACATCTACCACAGTCCTTAGTGTCCCTAACTCAACATCACAGATATTCTCGTTACATGTCCGTCACTTACACACTGTAGTAGGTACATCAACCATTACAAATAATTGGAACATTCTAAAAATTAACCATTCATTGGCTTGCTATAAAAGATATTGCATTACGTTAGGTTAGGAAACAAATATGAAAAAACGAAAAAGTGCACCTTTACTTCGTGGCGTTCGTGTTTGGGTTTATCGCCGCCGCTTTTCTATCGATTTGTGTAACAATGAAAGTGCAAAGTGACGCCAGAAACACGGGCCCTAACGAGAAACAAATACTGCGTTATTAGTAGCTTATATGTAGCTCCAGCTACAGCGGGAAATAATCGGCCCACAATGCGGTACAATAGCTAATAGATCTTCAAAGTTTGCAGAGAAAGCAACGCAGCGTGTCGAGTAGCAAGCTGCAGCAAGCAAGCATGGCTAACGGACACCATTATAAGTGGAACGCACTATAGACAAACGAAGCGTGCCAGTGCCAACTGCGATCCAGCTGACTCCAATGACTAGCGCGTGATGTTTACAATTATATTGTACATTATTTTGTGATAAAATCTATTCGACTTGTACAATTATTTGTTCTAACTATAGACGGTAACGATTTTAGAAGTTTCGATAGCTATCAATTTGTTTCTTTAACACAATTGATATAAAAAAGTTGATCTACACTTACACTGGTGCGCGCTGGCTGGCGCATACGATTTCATTCAAAATTGTGACAGTTCCGTCAAATATTGATTGAAAATTTGTTACTTGGCAGACTTCGTACAAAAATATTCAGTGTAAAACAATGCAAAACCAAGCGTGTTTTCTTTTACATAATACATGCCAGTTACTACCTAATCTGATTATAAATAATCATAAATTAAATGAATGCAAATATTTAAATATGTATTACAAAATATAGTGATGTTACAAATATATAAACGCATAACTAAAATTTATAAACAATTCATACACAAACAAATTATTAATATCGATAGATTATATCGATAACAATCCGAGCTACGATTAATAATCATGGACAGGTTTAATACACCTTGAAAATACCACGAGTTTAACTCGACGTAACAGTTATAAAATTTATAATTCGACTCTATCGATATCGATAATCGACTTACTCTAAAATCTCACAGTATGAAATCATATCATATAATCTATGTAAATTGTACTTATATTATTACTTACGCTAATAAAATGCCATGCTTCATTGGACATTTAAATCACTGTCTGGATAGCACTAACTTACATTACAACCGTAATATGGCTAATTATTATGCTGAATTCTACTAATATTATATATTTAAACTCACAATCGATCATTTTCATGCGTAATACTGTTCGATCCGATTATTACCTACTAAGTGCCCATAGCGACTCGAGGTCGAACGATTTAAATGAATTTGTTGTATGACACATAACTAATGTTAGCTGCGATTCCGAGCGTACTAACAACGGCATCGTTCACGTACAATCTAAAATGTTTCGGTGGCGTTCGTTGGTGACGTGGCATTGTGGCTGTGTGACGCTGCCGCGGAGAACTTCTCGATGATGCCGTCGAGTGAGGTGTAGGTGCCGACGATGAGTCCGAGCACTCCGAACAGAACTACTATGACGTTCTTGACGAGCATGCGTATGCGTTCCGAGCGCGACACGTAGTACCAGTACGTGCAGGACTGGATGACCGCGGGGAAGGCGAGCCCCAACGCGGACAGGCAGAGAGCGCCGAACAGGGATATGAACAGGTCCAACTCGGGCACTGCCGCTGCTATGCCGACTGCAACGTAACAACACGAATACATTACGGAAACTGCTTCTCGTTATATGCGACTAGGTACCTACTGGCGAGCTTGATGTTGCTTATTGTTTTCGGAGGCTCTGTCACTTCGAAACTACGAAATCAAGCCCACGTCCCTACTACTAGACCGTGCTAATATTCTCGTCGAGTTAATTATAAAAAGGAGAAACGTGAATTTTCCATGTCTGCTACATTTATAGACAGAGGTCTGTGGTCAATGTTGAAATAAATGTACATATTGTAGGTAGGTAGTTTTCCTATGTACCTAGGACGTTGCAACAGCGCTGCAGAAGCAATGCGGGTGTGGGCGTTCTTGCGTGGTGTGGCAGCCGCATTGTTAAAAATGTAAATGTAGGTACTTAGGAATCAGTGTTTTTTTTATGTTATACATTTACGGAACTAGCCAACGGCCCACCTGGTGTTAAGTGCTAACCTCGGCCCATAACCGATGCGACTGGATCCTCCCCTACTAGACACAAGACTCAACTCGCATCGTTCGCGCCCATAACTCTAGAGACGTGTAGGTAGGTAATTTCACCGGCAACCACATCTTTCAAACCGTTTTTCGACAGAAAAGGTGGCAGTTCTTCCCCGGACGATATTGGCGTCAGTTTTAGTGGTCTTCAATTCATTTGTATTTAGGTAAGGATGTGATTAGCACACCATATCGTTAACATCGTTGGAGGCCGTTTTTCTGTAAAAGCGTGTCGCAATGACTCTACTCACAAGTGAGGAGGACGACAACGGTCCTCAGGAGATACTCCCAGAGTAGACGGTGCTTGGAGTTGAGAAGACGGTTGCCGATGTACTCGTTCCACAGGATATCGATTGCCACGTAGCACGCCAGCCCGTGCGTTATGAAGATGGCGAACGCCAGTAGGATCTGTACCACGGCCGCGAGCCTGTAACAATTATAATACATACTCGTAATCTTCTTCTTCTTCTTCTTCTTCGAGTCACCGGTTCTGTCGAACCAGTGTGGTGAAAGGATTGTAAGTGCGCCTCAAAGAGGCTCAAAATAGTGAAATACTCGTAATAGTGGGACGCAATGGGTAACGTTCATTTTAATTTATATGACTGTGTAATGGGAGCGTGGTGGTCTAGCGGTACTGACCCCCGAGTTTCAATCCGGAGGTCGCCGGTTCAAATCCCGACGTGAACCTATGAGTTTTTCGATTGAAAGATTTATGTGCGCAATACCACGTTCTCAAAACGGTGAAGGAATACATCGTGAGGAAACCGACATGTCCTAGAACTAAAAATTCGAAGACATGTGTCGAGTGCACGAAAGGAAGCCTCTTTGAGGCGCACTTACAATCCTTTCACCACACTGGTTCGACAGAACCGGTGACTCGAAGAAGAAGAAGAAGAAGACTGTGTAATACGTTATTAATGTGTGAAAGCTGAAATTAAAATTATTGTATTGTATTACAACAATAAGAACAGTCATTTCAGTTTCAGCCTTTGTCCATTTCTGTTTCAGTTTTTCGTGCACATGTTTCAGATCAGTTGCATTGTATTTCACGACAGCACTCTAGTAGGATGAAATCGTTACATTTATTTACCTCGATGCCATTTTAATTATAAAGTTATATATTGGAAATTATTCTCTTGCATCGTTATTTATTTGTGTAATGACTTACCTACATGAAAAATGCCATTAAATACTCAGTTTTGTAATTACCTTGAGTTCATTGTTCGTTATGCTGGAAACTTTTAAACGAATTTTGTATCAGTAATGTAGGTACGCGAGTAGGTACCTACTGCAATAAACTTATAGATAACGACATAGTTGGTACCTACCTACCTACCAGTGTATTCACATGGATAATTTCGTGTGACCCAGAAACTTGCCAAGGTTTATCAGTCCTCGAAACCTTCCTCGTTGACGGCGGAAGGAAAATGTTTCGGCGAATTTAAGCATTAGTTAAGAGTCATCATCGGGCGAATAGGAAGCGATTCGGCTGACATTGAACGGGTAAGGCGGTGCACAGGCGATACCTTCGATAGCCCGTAGAGGTCAGCGCAGGTCAATGCTATGATCGAGAGGACCGCGGGTATAGCTGCGCTGGCGTTGCCAGATAGAGAATGCCCAGTATTATGGACCAACTTGGCTTGCAATCCCGAAGGCGCCGGTTCAAATACAGACGTGTGGCCCACGGAGTTTGTAGCTTATAAATTTATGTGCGCCATATCGTTAACGGAAAAGGTAAACATTGTAAGGAAAACGAAACGAAACGCAGGTTTCGTGAAATTTACACTCAATTCTTTGCCGACGAGGCGAGGTCGGGTCCTCTGTCGACAAAATATATGATAAGATTTGTTTCTTTTTCATTTTTCAAGGTGAAATTTATGTACAAGTTTTTTTTTATGTGCATGTTGAGTCATCCAAGCTGACGGCCCACCTGATGTGAAGTGGCTACCGTCGCCAGTGGACGCCTGCAAGCTCGATAGCCACCACACATAGCGCGGTGGCTATTAGCTAATAACCGTTTTACACCCTCCGATAGTACCTACAAATTTTGACTGGCCTCACAGCTTAGTAGGTAGCAATCCTGCCTTCTGCGCGGTAGGTCGTGATTTCGATTCCCACCCAGATCAAACATTTGTGTCGAACATCGATTTTTGTTCTGTCTGGGTATTTAATACACATTATATGTGTGTTTAGAAAAAAGTATATAAGTATTCTATCAGTTGTCTGGTTCCCATGACCCAAGCTATGCTTAGCTGACTTTGGGGCTAGATGGCGCTGTGGAATTTCCACGAATATGTATTTTTATGTATTTAAAGCCTTAGGTACAAGTAAGTGGTATAACTTACACTTCAACGTGAGACGGTAGGTTGAGCGTGATGCTGCCTCGCGTCTCGTCTCCGTACTGCAGGTATCCGAACAGCCCCATGCCCACGTACAGGATGATGATGCTGATCATTGCGCGGTTGAGGACACCGAACTTCCCCACGAAGGATTTGGGTGTCTTCATCTCGTTCTCCAGGGGCAGGATCTGGAGGAAACCATATTTTCATGTGAGTAAGTGACGAGTATAACACCCGCCCGATAAGAGTTATGACGACGCGACGCGGCGGTAACAAAAGGTATGTGTCATCAGTTATCACCTATGAAGCACGGTAAGACCCAAATCAATAAGGTTTAGTGCGATTAATATTAAGGTCGCTAAATTTAATTTAGGATAAATGTATTTTGATTTAGTTATTGTCTTCTCTAGTATGTATAATGTGTCTGTAAAACCGTGAAAAACTAATATGGGGATTGAATTTTACCCGGATATCTAAATACGGTTCAATAACTATTATGAATGCGACAATGCATCACTTAGTTCTCTATTAGTGAATATTACGTGAAACTCACCACACCAATAGCTTCCAATGCGAACAGAACAGTTCCGAAGAAGAGCGGAAAGTCTGCCAGCTTCCCGGCCGGCACCTTCCCCTCGAGGGTGGGCGCTTCCCGGAATATGTAATAGCAGATAATGCCGAAGCTGACTATAGTGACCGCGTTGGCTACGGCGGAGAACGGCGCAAGGTACTTAAGGTCCCGCACCCAGTTGATCAGCACCAACGGGAGTAGGATGCACAACATCACATAGTACACGTTTAGATCGATGGCGAACTGTTTTGATAGTACGAACTGAATGTTGTCCGACACGAAAACCACGTAGACGCAGCACGTACCGATCTGGTATACCAGCAGGAATGCATTCACCACGTTCCTGGAAACAGAACGACAATCTAAGTCGCGTGACCTGGGGGGCAGTGGAAACTACTTTTGTGTTGACTGGCCTTATAGTTCAGTTGGTTAGTAACCCTACCTTCTGCGTTGTAGGTCTTGGGTTCGATCCCCGCTCAGGACAAACATTTATGTGACATTCGTAACATTGATGTTTGTTCTGTGTCTGGGTGTTAATATGTATTATATTATTTTCAAAAGAAAAGTATATAAGTATTATATCAGTTGTCTGGTTCCCATGATACAAGCTATGCTTAGCTTACTTTGGGGCCAAATGGCACTGTGTGAAATGTCCACCATTATTTATTTATTTTATTTATAAATGGGTGTATAATAAGGCGTAAATGGATGTACATTATAATAATATAATACCTAAGGTACGATTATCAAGTTAACGATCCGCCGCACTGGAGCCAGTGGAAGGACGAAATATAACTGAAGATGAGCAAGACTTCTTCAACAGTAAACTGATGTATCGTAATTCCTGTGTTGAAGTGTTATTTCACTGTTGTCAGACAAGAACTCGAGTGCGCTTCTGAGACACTCGAGCGCAACAACGTGGACTGAGCTTCGACACAATGTTTTATCATAATACGTGTGATTTTCCATTTGAAATTATCATTTTATATAAAACACATGGGCAGGTGTAAATGTTTACGTAGGTAAAATACTTATCACATTATTTGTAAATATTTATAATAATTGGTAGATATTACACAGCGCTATCTAGCCAGTATCATGGGAACTAGACAACTGATATAATTCTTATATACTTTTTTCGTAAATACATATGCACACCCAGAGAGAACAAACATCTATGTTCGTCACATAATTGTTTATCCTGGGTGGGAATCGAACCCACGACAGCGCAGAAGGCAGGGTACCAACTGAGCTATAAGGCTGCAGTAGCTGCGGCAGTATAATGATAGTTGAGATTTAATATGATATGTAATGAGACAGGTAATGTGTGTCTGTGTGTACAGCTTTGTGGGGTGGGTGTCAACACTGCCCTATATTATTTTTATTGTCGTTTTGTGTAAGCTACAAACTGCTTGCGAGCCCGTTGTTAGATCAACTCTAGGATCACCGTCAACTATTATTATTAGTAGGCTAGGAGAGCGTGGTGGTCTAGCGGTACTGACCCGAGTTTCAATCCGGAGGTCACCGGTTCAAATCCCGACGTGCACCTATGAGTTTTCGATTGAAAGATTTATGTGCCCAATACCACGTTCTCAAAACGGTGAAGGAAAACATCGTGAGGAAACCGACATGTCCTAGAACTAAAAATTCGAAGACATGTGTCGAGTGCACGAAAGGAGCCTCATTGAGGCGCACTTACAGTCCTTTCACCACACTGGTTCGATAGAACCGGTGACTCGAAGAAGAAGAAGAAGAAGAAGAAGAAGAAGAAGAATTAGTAGGCTCCGTGACTGAGTTGGCTGTCAGTAATCCGATCTGCATAGTCAGTTGTTATTATGTTCTGTTTCTCTACCTAGGTAAGTATGTATGTATCTGAACAATGCACCCTCGCCCGCTAGTGACGTTTCGCTCACAGAAACATGAGTTAGCGTACCTACCAATGCGAATGGTATAGTGTGGTGTAGTGTAGTGTAGTGTAGTGTAGTGTAGTGTAGTGTAGGTATACACCAGGGATCCCGAAATAGTTGTATCCCGGATAGGGTACTCTCACACTCGTGTGGTGAGCCATTTCGATCTCCAATATTGAATTGAATGGTTACCTATGTTGTGTTGTCCACACAAACACTCCTAGTGGTGTAGATCAGTGTAATGGTTACATTAAAGTGTTGAATGTTAATCGGATATATCAATTAGCAAATACTCACGCTGCGTAAGGCGCGCACTTTTTACACCAATCGGGCCCTTCCAAGAGCGCTGCTTCCGCCGCGGCCGTGTACGACATCGATGGCACCTTCCGCCGCTTGCACAGCACGTAGCACGAGTCTATCAGCACGTGTATACAGTACGTGCACAGCACGCCGATCACGATCGTGCCAATCGTCCCCACCACGTAGCCCGAGTGGGAGAAAGCTTTCGGCATCGCCAGGATCCCCGTGCCGAGACTGCCTTTCAGTAAGTGCAGGAGTGTTTCCGTGTTTCTGCGTTAAATATAATAAATAAATAATGGTGGACATTTCACACAGCGCCATCTAGCCCCAGAGAAAGCTAAGCGTAGCTTGTGTCATGGGAACCAGACAACTGATAGAATAGCTCCAGAAGGGAATTCAATCCATTGGCGTCGACCCAAGCAACGGCTGCAACCCCAGCTCCGAGTGAGACCAGGTAATCATGGACGGCCTTGCTTTGCTAGTGACTCATAGAACGGCCTCACCAATCGCACTTCCTTATTTTATAGTCGCACAGCTGTTTCGAGGTCTTCCAAGATTGTCCGCTCGGCTTGTTTTAGCGATCATTACAACAACCGAGATATGTCGAACGGTTTAATGGTTAGCTAGGTACATTATTCAGTCATATGTTTGTTCTGTGTCTGGGTGTTACTATTTATTATATGTATTTACAAAAACAGTATGTATGTATTCTATCAGTCATCTGGTTCCCATAGTACAAGCTGTGCTTAGTTTGGGGCTAGATGGCGATGTGTGAATTGTCCACCAATATTATATTATATTTTATATTACTTATTACCTCCAATATTGACAACTTGGGCATTCAAAGTGATACCAATTCCCAGCGCGATATAGTAATTTGCTACTAAAACACTTGACCTATCATTTAGTCATCGTCACTAGTCAGCTACCTGTCAGGATATTGTCACCGAAGACGAGGATGTGTCCTGATCTGAGGTTATTCTAAATCCTTGAACCTCGAGGCATGAGACAGAAATACACCATCAAAGTCAAAGTCAAAAACTTTATAAAATTCATAAAGAAATGGCCTGGAAACGTCAAAATCATCAATGTCAAAGTCATCGTAACATAAATCCGATAACCTAAGTAAGATGGTAATATTTTTTTTAGTATAAATTGTATTGGAGTTGCGTACCTACGTCTGCTTTATCTATCGATTCTGTCATTTGCTAAATGATTTCACTTTCATTCGGTTGATTGAAAAGAATAGAGTTTAAAATTTACAATTATGTCTTTCTCTTTTAGATCTTCAAGGCAAACATTGTTTCAGGTAAAGAGAGACATAGCTTACAGAAAAAGATAGATGTAATAATTTACTAGGTTCCTTTGTCCTGCGGGATAATGTGCCAAGTAGGACGAAATTCCTCATTCAAACCATGAAATATAATAGATTTCTTTCTTAGCAAGCCTACATGATTACACTACAAAGTCGGTGCACGAAAGGAGACTCTTTGCGGCGCACATTAATCCTTTCACTACAGTGGTACAGTAAACTAGCTAGAGCTAGATGGGACCCTGGGTAACGGCATTAAAGGCTAATAAATAAATAAAATAAAAGGTTTTTCGTTAATTATTTTTATATCAACAACCATAATCTGTTGACTAAATCAAAATTAACGCGAGCGAAGCCGCGGATATATAAATATAATGGCATAGTATTTTATGTCTGTCTGACAAAGTTGCAGATATTTACGAGTCCATAGAAGTTCCATATTAAACACAACACATTAATTACTTCCTTGTACTTGTTGCCAAAATCGAAAAGTACTTCGTGTGTTACAGATTAAGAGATGGGTCTTCAGCTCAGTAAATAACATTGTTCAGGATATTTGAATATTGAGCAGACATTATCTACTATTACCCTCGAGATGACGAGACGAAATGAGCGTAACATACATATTGACTATTCAACGTTTATTATCTCGAAAAATATACATTTTCTGGTTGTTTGGAATAAAATTTTAGTCTATGATCGGTCGGTCCTCTGATGACATCAATTTCTTATCAGTCTGGGTCTATCGTAGGACCAAGTACGAGAGAGTTTTACATGTAACAGATAAGGTGTGTGTCTCATGAAGCACTCACGTAGTGGGATGGTCGACCACTCTGTTGTCGAAGGGCTCATACTCCTCGACCTCAGTGAGGTTTCTCTCTTTCATGTTGACAAGGAAGATGCCCTTGTCGCCCGGCCGCTTCTTCTCGTCTTTCACAGGTGATAGGCTGCAACATAATCGTATTAATTATTAAATTTGCTACGCTTCCACGATTAGTTTTTTCTTGTGAATAGAGACTGAACGAGCAGATGGCACCTGATAATAACCTATGCCACCTGCCCATAAAAACCACAAACCCAAGTCGCATTGCACCCTATCCTCTAGAACATAAAGATGGAACGACTCATTGATGTGGTACCCTAATGTGAAGGGTTGGGTTGGGGAATTAACGGGACGCTAATGCAAAAATTTCAAGCAAATTAATAGAGAATAATATAAAAAATAATATTTATTTATTTTGCCGTAGGGTAGAGGGTGAAGAGAAATAAAACTTTGTTGAGGTCATAGTCAATCATCTCAATCACCCCAAATCTCGTTGGTGCGTGGTGGAAATGAGCTTTGTCGGATGAAAATATTCTCCCAAATTCCTCCAGTGACAGAAAATATATTTTGAAAGTTTTTATTGACTCCACAATAAAAATCACGAATTAAACCAATTTTAATTACATGTCAGGATCGTAGCAGGTGGAAAACCATGATATCTGCCTACCCCTCTGGGAAACATGCGTGATTTTATGTATGTATGTAATTAAATATTAGGTAGGAGCTAACTAGTGTCCGGACTCAATAGGCACCTAGCTCAACCTGTGTTACTCTGGCGAGCAGTGCTACACTGGTATTGCAGCCAGGGCCTTGATGAAGAGGTTTATATCACGGGCAATGCACTTCGCATATAAAGATAAAGATAAAGATAAATTTATTTGCGTCAACATAATGTAGGTTACAATAGATCTTAAATATATTATATGTATCAATTATGTCCTACCTTAAAATTAGGCATGCAATTATTTAAAGCTCACAATAAACATGATAAATATCGAAATATAAGCATATAAGTAAAAAAAAAAATAAGAACACAATAATAACTTTTTATTATAATTGCGGTTATTTCTTTACGGTTAGCCTGAATGTAGTATTATGTTATAAAGTATTTGTCATCAGTACAGTTCAACAGACTAAAAAGTACATGAGATTCCATGACGAAATTACTAATTAACACCAAAATGATGTCTTAAGAGAATTCGATAACACAAGGGAAATTATTGAGATACGAGACAAAGGTACCATCCACTCGGGACACGAGTTCATCCCCTTACTTGATCCCCTGTCTCACCTGACGGTCACTAATGATGAGATTGAAGCCGGTTCGCCCATAAGGTACCGTATCATAAACTGACTTAAGGAGTGACGCTGCGCTGGTGTGGCGGAGCTATTCAGAACAGGCAGCTAAAGTGCAGTAGGTAACGGTCTGACACGTCATTGGACATAATTTGTAGAGGTTATATTTTTGTTTAGTTTATTACATTTAACAAATTATTTAATATGTTATTATCTACAATAGCAACATGTTCAATTAAAATTGGTTTATGTTTATTAAAATTAATTAAAGCTTTAATTTTTATAGTACTATTGGTTAGTATAATTTTATTTTCGTTTTTTTGTGTTGATATTGCTCCGCTGCTAACATCTCGGAAAATATTGATTGTGCTTGTAGGTATGTAAACTGTTGTTGATTTTAATATTTCACGGAATTAACACTAGCAGTTAGATAAACATCACACCTCGAGATGATAAGAAATATTTGATTATCGCAAAAATTGACTTAAGTTTATTCACGGCAAAAAAATATGTTTTTTATTTCTGTATGTTACATCGCAAGAGCACTTATTGTTTCGTGAGTTCACAAAAAAAGAACTTGTACAAATAGTAAGGCAGACGGGAAGGTTGATTTTAACCCTCGTAAAGTTGGGGATTGTTTACAAATTGCCAGGTAACGGTTGCCGTGGTTAGTTATTGATTTGCGATCAATTATTTTATAGTCCATATTTCGTTGATGTCGTCGGATACGGGCATGTTTGTTGGAACCCCGCCAGCGCCAGTTCCTCGATTCAAACGTGAATAGTTAATTGTAGCTTATCTTATAAATAAACCTAGTTGACTAACGCAAACGACTAGCTCTAGTTTCAAGCCGTTTCTCGAATGGAAATCAAAAATATTTATCTATATTCGCTTTGAAGACGATTTTACTTGTTAAACTGGAATTTGCAGATATGAATATCTCAAATATAAATCATTGTAACACCATGGCTTAGATTTATGATTTCAAAAAGACATCATCTATAAGGACTATTTACTTTTTTAACAAAAAATAATTTCTTGCTACCAGGTACGTACTACTGGCCTACTTATCGTATGAAACACACCACCTTTTGGTATAGTGAAGCTCTATTATAAATATTAAATGCCCAATTCCTCAATGTAAATCAATATGCTACTGTGAAATCAACAGCCAGAAACCGTGAGCACCTAACCAGAATATCCAGAAACAAAAAGTACAAACGCATTGTTTTATATGGACATTGGTGTTAAAGCACTAAATACAGTTAATAACACGAGTAGAAGTTTTTGACTACACGCTAGGAGACTTAGAAACGAGCTAGTTTTATTCTTGACACCAATATATATTAAATTGTCTCCTGCCATTACGTTGACCGCCGGACGTCCGATGCGTAATATACATCATAAATCATGGCACAATGGACTATTAACACATCGACTACCCATATAGTAGATCTCCACGCCGCGCCGCACGCCGCGCCGCACACGCCACAGTACATTTACTTTGCCTACCTTTGCGGTAAAAAGTCGTCTGGTTCGAAGGAAGGGTTGACCATAGGCCCACTTTGCCGGCGGGCCCACTCCTCTGCCTCCTGGAAATAAATGTTTACATCAATCACCTTATAAAGGAGAATACCCATAGGAAAACTGCGTCATATGTGAAAAAAATGGGCAGAAGTACAGAGCACACAACGACAATACTTCAAGCGAATGCTCGGGAGTCCATTGACTCGTAAATCCCAAAACCCAACCCCCAAGATTTAATTACAATCATCAGTCCATCTTGGTCCGCTGTTGGACAAGATTGAGACACTTCTGAGGCAGCCACAAAGCCGGATTTCTCCTTATCTTCACCTTATTCCTCTCTTTCAAACGACGTGTTAATTTTTATGTTAAGGCCGACAGTGCATCAGTTGCCCTGTTGCAAATGCCCGGGTGACGGGGACCATTTTCCATCAGGTGGTCCATCAGCTCCAGCAGCAGTAGAAATTGTGGCAAGTTCGTCCGGGGAAATACTGCCACCATACCCATTTCAGCCACCAAGTAGTAATACATTCGCGATACTGTATTCGGGCTTGAAAAGTGTGGTTGTCCGTGAAATTACAGGCAAATGAGACTCCACTTTCATGCTTCAGAGTTACGGGCCCCTAAATTTTCATCCTTCTACCACCAACCCCTATTTTTAATTGCAACGTACAGCTAGTTATTATTATAAAAGTTCTCTGAGAATGAAACGAAACCTAAAACCCGGACTTACAATCGAAAAATCGTTTTTATTCTAAAACTGTATAAACGCATACATTGAGCAAACACGGTGATTATTTATGTCAGGCCAAATTGTGTGAATCTTATTTCGGCCTTCATAATTCACTACAATGAACAAAAATATTACTAAAATAAGTTTGATTTTATAATGTAAACAAACAACTGATTATTTTTCAGCTGCATTACGCCATTATCTGCTTAAATTTTTATTCTGACTTAGTTCTATTAAAAATATATATAATTATGCTCCTTTTTCATATTGCGAATGAATTTTCATGAGGATTCTACGGTTTTATTTTATACTTTCTGTACTGATTCTTTGAGAGGATAAATCAGAAAGAAATAAAGTTGGCAGGTTGGCCGCTACTATACAGGTGTCCGGTAATGAATGGATAACCTTGAAATGGGTCTTAGTCTAGTCTAGTAGTCTTACCGGACACCCTTTATACGTTGGTATTCTTGTCTGAAATCCAGAAAAGAGAAAGAGACTGACTTTCTCACTACTAGACGTGTAGTAGAGTAGTATAATGATTTTTTTGGTAAATTCTACCTCTATATATGTGGGCTTAACGTTAGTGCATCATAATCTATGAAAAACTAAATATTTAAACTTGACATTTAAATTTACAAGTAAAGGAAAATCACAGTGACTAATCGTCTACAACAAACATAACAATAAGTGACGTCTGACGAATGAGAATAATAAAAAACCTGAGCATGTTTTGTGTACCAATCGACGTCGAAGCTTAGCGGCTTGCCTCCTCCGTGTGTCCCTATGGGAGACAAGATATCTGCTAGCATATGTACTTGGATCTACCGAGGGGAGACACAATAACATAAATCGTCCCAGAAAAATAAAGAATCAAGTAAAGAAAATGTTCGGGTCGCAATCCTTTGACCTGTTCCTATTATCTTGAGGCTTGGATGCGCAGACGCAGCATCAAAGAACTTCCCGAACCTAAGTACGGGATGATCTGAGTCGTATTGTTCCAACTCCAGTAGCATAAATAGGTTATTTTTAGACAAAATATCATCTCGATGCTCGTAAAATAGCATTTAATAGTGTTCATTAGCACTGCTGACTTGTCCACGTGCCTGAGCAGTTATAGATTTCTAGTAATTCACACCAATAGTATCGTGACCGCCCACTTGGAATCTGAAATTCACGCGAAAAGGCTCTAAGCGTGTTAATTTTTTTATTGATATTGTTCAGTGTATATTAGTGAATGTTGGCTAAGTCGTATCCTCAGGGCCTCCACTAGTCAACAAACAACAAAATGGATATGTACAAGCACGTTCACTGTCCTAATTCATTTGCGTCATTTTAAACCAACTGGTCTATCTTTCTTTAAAACATAGATCTAAGTACTCAATTGTTACAAGGATCGTGCTCGCGTAAAAAACCCCCTCCATTAGGGGTTTCTTGCCTGTTCTTCCCCATGGAGGGTCGGACAGGGTTTGAACAGGCATCAAACGTATCGATAAGTACACGCTTATGTTTTGAATAATATTGACGTTTCCAAGCCATTTCTTTGTGAATTCTATGGAAATAAAAGTTATGACTTTGCTTTTGACTTTGAAAAGGTTTTGTACAATCATCGTGTTAACGTTATTGAAAATAAAAAATTGAATTATATAAATAAAGCCAATATAGCTCAAAAATGTTTTCATTTATAATATATATCTTATGATAATGTTAGGTTTACTAAACCTAAAGCTTACAACACTGTAAATGATTATTTAAATGACTAGCTGTTGCCAGCGACTTCGTCCGCGTGGAATTCGGTTTTATCACGCACCCCTATTTTACCCCCTCGGAAAAGTAGCCTAAGTTACTCCTTGTTACATCAGCTATCTGCCAGTGAAAGTCAAACAAAGAACAAATAGACAGACAAAAATTGGAAAAAAAATTGTTTTGGTATATGTACCGTGTATACATCCATATGCACAGTAAACTTCTACTACTTCTACTACGCCCAGTAAATATATACCCGTATCCACTAAAGCTCGAAATAGGTACGAAGTAACCGGAGTATTGAAGATTCCAATGCAGAACGCAGATGTCATCGGACTCTCACATCCAGCATCCTGTCATATGCAACATGCAAATTGGAGCGTTTATCTGATAGACGCATGTATGGGCGATTTTCAAATTGGATCAAGC
Source organism: Chesias legatella (assembly GCA_947359385.1). Taxonomy (NCBI): domain Eukaryota; kingdom Metazoa; phylum Arthropoda; class Insecta; order Lepidoptera; family Geometridae; genus Chesias; species Chesias legatella. The sequence goes on along the minus strand of OX375762.1, from coordinate 13,853,071 downwards.
TTCAAGTCTCATACAAATTGGAGGGAAAACTACCTTTCTTTTGGATTTATCCAGTTGAACAATCTTTACAGAAAAACGACAGCACATAATTATACTGTTGCATTGACCGAATGCAATCCTTTATCGCGATAAGTCATCAGCGACGGAGAAGGTCAGACGTGTCGACTTGTACACCTTTGTTGTTTGTTACTTCTTCTTCTTCTTCGAGTCACCGGTTCTGTCGAACCAGTGTGGTGAAAGGATTGTAAGTGCGCCTCAAAGAGGCTCCTTTCGTGCACTCGACACATGTCTTCGAATTTTTAGTTCTAGAACATGTCGGTTTCCTCACGATGTTTTCCTTCACCGTTTTGAGAACGTGGTATTGCGCACATAAATATTTCAAGCGAAAAACTCATAGGTGCACGTCGGGGTTTGAACCGGCGACCTCCGGATTGAAACTCGGGGGTCATTACCGCTAGACCACCACGCTCTTTTTTTTGTTACTGACGTATCAATATACACACTCGTACCTATCCATTGACTTGAATAGGTATAACTACCCCCCGTCGAGGCTGTGTTTCCTCCGGGGTGTACGGTGCTTCACCGGGATAGTTCTCTGAAGACGCCGGATGGGGGGGGGGTGTTTCACTTGAGGTCCGCGACCAATTCAACATGAACCAGGTACACAACATTGAAGGTTACTCAAACTATATTGACTTTGTTAGAGGTATAATTAGGTTTCAGTAAAAAAAATGCAATGTTGTCTATATTCCCCCGAATTCGAACGACGTCCATAAAATCGTTTCAGGTTCATGAAAATGTAGTCACCAAATATCAAAAGTTCGACATTATTTATTGGCGACTCTAATTTGAATTCTTGTTTACAAAATGTGACAATGCAATATGATTGCTTTTTGGCATATTACAAATTAAAGCACCGTAATGTTATCTATACAAATAAATAAAATTGTAGTGTCTGTTTGTAATATTAAAATGAGCGCTTTTTACTAAGTGCATTATGGATGTATACGGTACATATGCCAAAACAACATTTTTTTCCAATTTTTGTCTGTCTGTCTGTTTGTTCCGACTAATCTCTGAAATGGCTGGACCGATTTTGACGGGACTTTCACTGGCAGATAGCTTATAATGTTATTTTGGTATATGTACCGTGTATACATCCATAATATGCACTTATTAAAAAGCGGTTACTTTAATATTACATACAAACAGACACTTCAATTTTATTTATTTGTATTGATTATAAAAATTTCCATGCAACATGTTTAAGATATTTTCAAAGTTAGTCAAGTACTGATGTTATTTAGTTATAACCTATATTGGTAAATGGCTTGCTGCCTGTGTTGGTGCAGTAAGCAGTTGATAATAAATAAGTCCTAAGCGATCATAAATTCCGGCAAAGGAACAATGTTTGTGGATAACGCCCTGTTTGGCCCACCAAATGGGATCTTTCAAAGTGTATGTGCGAATGCCTTCACAATTAATCGATCACTTGGCTCACTACAGTGAATAGTAGATAAGTAAAATCATGACGAACAAAACGAGATATAATTAGCCAGTACGCGATCAACTATCAAAATACATTTCCGTATATCTATTTCGAGGTACCGACTAAGAATAACACAATAGTGGTGACAGTTTATGTGCGACTTCGCAAAAGGGAGAAGGGAATATGTTTCGGTATGTATTTTGTTCCTTTAGACACCACACCATAACGATTTTGTTATTGATATCATTCCAGATGACAACAACGATAAAGGTTAAATAAAGTCTTCGAATTCAGACTGTAAGATAGTATTTTTTTGCAGCAAGGTACAATAAAACTGATGAATTTTGATAAGACACCTCATCACTGAAAAACATGATAGTCTTTAACGAATGATGTTTTTATTCGTGTTATTATTTTTAAGGAAGTATTTCTTGGTTAAGGGAAAACAAATTAAATATTTCGAGTAAGCTACACAGCCACACATCGGGCTAAGAATTTCTAATAATCCTGAGTATGTACGGCAAAAAATCTTATCTAACTCGGAGTTATGTCCGAGTTGTCGACTAATAGTTGAGGATAAGACCCCAGATGACGACTCCTAACTAGATTGGCTGAACGCGTGCGAAATGGGTCAAGTTCGTAACTGGCTGTTCATAGCGTCTAAAGTTAGCAAGACCGCATCTCGCGGTGTCCGGTCGCACAATCTGCGACGCCTCCCGCCGCGCCTCGGTCGGTGCAGTAACTAGCCCTTCCGTCTGCGAATTGGCTAGACGACGGATCTCCTTTCATCAGTAAAATTACAGTAAGACAGTAAAATACTAATTGATAGATGTTATATGTAAGTTTAAGAGCAGTAGAACTCTCGCCAAGTTCGTCCGGGGAAGTACTGCCACCATGCCCATTTCTGCTGCCAAGCAGCAACGCATTCGCGTTACTGTGTTCCAGTTTGAAAGGTGTGGTTGCCGGTGAAATTACAGGCGCATGAGACATTCCACCTACACGTCTCAGAGTTACGGGCAAGATGCGACTTGGGTCTTGTCGTACCTAGTAGGGGAGGACCCAAGTCGCATTGGTTGTTATGGGCCGAGGTTACCACTTAACACCAGATGGGCCGTCGGCTCGTTCTGTAACTGTATTACATAAAAGAAAAAAATATATGTGTAATAATTTCCAGGATATTTCGGTCTCCTGACGGCGTTTTCGTTTGGTTACGTTTTGAGAACGTCGTGTTTCTTATACGTGTTTATTGTATATATATATTTATGTAATGTATTGTGATATAAAACATGATTTTGCTGAATAACATTATTATTTTTATGTCCAATTATGTAACCGATCAATCTTAAAAGAACCAAAATATTCGATATTAAGTCCAGTGCTTTTTGTCCATCCAAAGATTGTATGTAGAGATCACTGTATGGCGATAAGACCGCCCATTGTTTTATGTATATACTCGTAGTTACTGATTGTCATCTTGATTTGATGAGCACAAAGTGTATATCTCTTTATCTAATTCTCACAATACTTCACGCAAAAACTTATTGAGGCAATTTCTGTACCTGAACAAGCAATTTGTATTGTAAATTTGGTATGTACCACTAGGCCACCACGATCTCTACGACGAGATTGTGCACATTCGACTTAATTGCCCCATCAGACTGCGCTCTGATTTTAGACATGACATCCATTGTCGCCACGCGGGTCGTTGACCGACATAGGTATAACCTTTACGATACCCGTTAATGGTTCTTAGAAAAATATTATACTAGAGAAACCGCTACATAGATCCCGTTTTTAATCTCATTGTTAGAAAATTGGACCAATCGATTAGTGGTCAATATATTTGTATCACTACTAAATAACGACGCAGAGGGTTACAGGGACGGTAAACAGTAGCATGGTCACAAGTTAATTCATAAAAGTAAATACGTATTTAAAGGAATTGTATTTAAATACCAGCTGTTGCCCGCGACTTCGTCCGGAATTCGGTTTAACACGCACCCCTATTTTACCCCTCGGAAAAGTAGCTTACGTTACTCCTTGTTACATCAGCTATATGCCAGTGAAAGTCCCGTCTAAATCGGTCCAGCCATTTCAGATATTAGCAGGAACAAACAGACACACAGACAAAAATTGTAAAAAAAATTGTTTTGGTATATGTACCGTGTATACATCCATATGCACTTATTAAAAAGCGGTTATTTTAATATTACAAACAGACACTCACAATTTTATTTATTTGTATTGATTCCTAACAACTATCTTTAAGTCTCTAGTGTAGCTTTCGTTGAAGAGCTAATCCATGAATTCACAGAACTATAGAGTTTAAAAGTATTGGGAACTAGATAAAGCTTGTATTTCTACCATGCCGCCATGTCTATTGTTTTTCGCCGAATAGAAATTCGCGATAAATTTGCAGTGGCGGCTACTTCTACTACTACTGGTTACTACTACTTACTATTATTATTACTACTTAATAGTGATAGAAGTACCTGGTAGTAGAAGTAGTCTTCTAGGTACTACTACTGCTTATACTATTCGAATCGAGTGCGTGACAGCAAGTTCTTTTTTAAATATTCTTTTATTGTTATAGGTATCGTATGTTATTTTCATGTGAATTAAGTAAAAAACTGTTATTTTGACATTATAGTGTGGATACAATCCTTGTGTGTATTGCGACTATGTATGAGGCCGTCCTATAAATGGGTACGTCAGTGGTCACGGTCGGTCACGTTTCCACAAAAAAACAAACAGGATTTTTAATATTCGTTAAACTCGTCCGATAAATTAAATGAACAAAGAGGAAAATCACACGCTACTTGTATGTACATTATAAGTATGTGTATAAACACATACTTTTAATGTAATGTGTGTGCTACACGAGCGAGCTTGGACTAAACTATGCATAACTATCTTAATCACAGCCATAACGTGTCGCCAATATATCTATATTAACGTTTTTTGGGTGGCTGTACCAACGAAATGTAACATAAATACAATCATATCTATACAAATAAATAAAATTGGAGTGTCTGTTTGTAATATTAAAATAACCGGTTTTTGCTAAGTGCATATGGATATACACGGTACATATACCAAAACAATTTTTTTTTTAATTTTTGTCTGTCTATCTGTCTGTTTGTTACGGCTAATCTCTGATATGGCTGATCAGCCATCGTCAGCTCGTTCCGTCACTTCAATGAAATAAAAACAAAAATGGACAATATGATATATTAAGTTTTGTGAAAACTTGGCTTCATGAATACGGTTCTTAGAAGATTATATAATTAAGCTAAGTGAGCCCCTAGATTATTCGGCGTAACTCAGCGAACACTTGTCGTTACAAGGCACTTAACGTACCAGGGTGAAGAAAAAATTGCCATGGTGTATATGTCTAAGAATAACACTACAACAGAATATCGTATAAGTGCCGAAAGGAGCCTCATTGAGGTGCACGTCAATCCTTTTACCACACGAGTCTGTGACGAGATTAGGAGCAGTAGTAACCAGAATATCCATACTATCCATTTACGACAATTTTATTAACTCCTTGTACCAAAAATTAAAAAGATCCGACGAGGTGTGAAATAGTAATACGAAATAAAAAAAAAATTAACATAGCACTACAGAAAGATGAACACTAAAAGCTATTTAGTGTGACGTAGGTACTGTATACCTACTCGTACCATCCGAATAAAAATCGATAAAATATTTTTTTTAGGATTAGGAATTCCTTATTCACATTATTTAATGGATCATAAAAGTGAATAAGTGTCGTTGATTCAGATCGCAACACGTGAGGGAAACTTGTTCTTAGTGTTCCGTGCGAAAAAAAGTGTTTTGAGCCTTTTATAACCTCAGTCATTTTTGGACTTTATATAAAAAAAACTAGTTTCTTCTTTGTAAATTTTTCATTTACAAAAAAGTAGTAATATGGAAATAGTCATATGTTGAAACATGTTATACTGTATAGTACCGTAATAAGGAACACTCGGTTCGAATGATCCAACTCGATTTTGACAGCTTTAAATTTATATCAAACTCGTGTTGGAATTCGAGGATACACATGTTGGTTACAAAAAATAGCAATCAGGTGTAGTAGTACAAATATTAATAATAGAATTGCTGCAATATAATGGAGGCGTCCTTTTATTTTTTGTGATTTCCGTAGGAACTATTACCTAACTTCCCCGGAAGAGCTTGGCATAGGTAAGTTTTACTGCAACTGAAGCGTGGCAAGAGAGCGTGAGTGCCCACTCTACTACAACTGAAGCGTTGCAAGAGAGCGTGAGTGCCCAATCTACTACAACTGAAGCGTGGCAAGAGAGCGTCAGTGCCCACTCTACTACAACTGAAGCGTTGCAAGAGAGCGTGAGTGCCCACTCTACTACAACTGAAGCGTGGCAAGAGAGCGTGAGTGCCCATTCTACTACAACTGAAGCGTGGCAAGAGAGCGTGAGTGCCCATTCTACTACAACTGAAGCGTGGCAAGAGAGCGTCAGTGCCCACTCTACTACAACTGAAGCGTTGCAAGAGAGCGTGAGTGCCCACTCTACACAACTGAAGCGTGGCAAGAGAGCGTGAGTGCCCATTCTACTACAACTGAAGCGTGGCAAGAGAGCGTGAGTGCCCATTCTACTACAACTGAAGCGTGGTAATAGAGCGTAGCTGCCACCAGCCACGCCACCCTCTCCTTGCTTGCGTCACTTCGCTACGTGACAACTACGCGTGTGGACTGAATAAATAATATAGATTGGATGATTGGTTAACTTTTAGTACGCATTCTTCAGCTAATCGAATTAATTCTGAATAAATTTGTTTTGGGACGGCCGTCTACGTTTGTAATGGCCTGTACACGCCGAGCCCGCGGGCCCACCGGTCTGCCGGGTGAGGTGACGGCATTTATTATTAAAATATTTTACATCTGAATATTGTGAGTTTGGTTACATATAATCTGAAGTAGCTGATGAAGGAATATCAAAATGTGCAAGGAAAAATTTCTCATAACGCGATCGGTAACTGCGTTGGTGGTAATAACCAGAAACCAATGACGGTACGTCGTGGGAACAGCCGCCCGCCGCAATGAGGAACAGGTTTTTGCAATATTTGGGTAAATTAACGCGTGTGCCGAGTACAGGCACGAACAGCACGTAACCTTTTTTTTTTTGAATGGATTCAACTTCCTAAAATTTTTGTGAGAAACTGCGCTATTAAACATCAATTATTCTTCGACTAAACAAGTCTATTAGGTTAAAATATTAAGGAAAGTCAATGGTTTATTACATTAAACTTAGCTTCGTTAACGACGCAAGTCTCAAATATTATGGTATAGGTACAGTAAACGCCATAATTTATTCATTAGATTATATATAAACTGTATAGATGGTCATAGTGACCACTGATTCCGCGCATAATAAAACACTAAATTGAAACTAAAAGCGTCGTTCACGAAGAACAAAATTTTAGATTTTACATTTATTATAACGATCGAAGGGAAAATTTTACGCAAGAAATTTCAATAAATATTACTTACTACATATTAGCAACAAATTGGTGCTTAAAACAGTTAAGTGTAGTTGGTTTGACAGACTATTTGCTTATTAATCTATTTCAATGATATGAAAATGCACTGTAAATTAAATCTTTCGGCCGTAAATAGACGCGAAAAAATTCAAAAACAAAACAGGGCCAGTCAATTTCTCATGCAGTAGAAATGTTTTAACTGAGACTCAGCAGTTGCTTGAGGAGTGTATAATATTTCGATTCCCGGCCAAAGTATAAATATAAAAAAATATTCTTTAACTTTTTTTATCGTGCACCTTGCCAATGCGGAAATTGGTAATGAAGCGGCCCGCTTTGCGGCGAGTGGTTTATCAGGGGTCATATTCCCGGCCCGAAGCGAGATTCAATACATTTCGTGCTAAATTAAGTGAAGGAAAAACTTACAAAGATTTCGTTGTATGTTATATCCTTGCCTTTATTTTACTTGGTCTGAGTTTTTGTTGGTTAATACTCAAAAAAGCACTTATCTTACCTACCTCGCTTGGTGGCTACGAAGTTAAATGTTACATACCGAGAATAAGGTCCCAAGTAATCATGGAACGCTGATTTTTTGGCAAGTAATTGGTGATATTATCGGCTGTTCGGTGCAACCAGTTGGGCTACTGTGAAACTGGAATCAGTGCGTTGGCCTTGCGTTGTACAAACTGCACCACGTCGCTCGGTGGGCAATGCAAATGAGTCACTTATAACATTGTTACATGTTGAGCAGTGTATCCGGAAAGCTCTATTTATTTATTTATTTATACGTTCATATCAATAATACCATTCACTGAATCGTTCTTTTATCACAAGACTTTTATGTAAAGAGTATATCCAAAAAAATGAAATTTCGCAATGGAGCCAAATTTCCAAATGCACGCGTAATTCTGGAACTTCCTCTTAGAACCGGATTCAAACATGTAACATGTTGGAAGCAACTTGGGTCCTCCCTTGCTGGTACGACAAGACCCAACTCGCATCGTATGCGCCCGTAACTCTGACATGTGTAGGTGGAATATCTCATGTGCCTGTAATTTCACTGGTTTCACACCTTTCAAACCGGAACACAGTAACGCGAATGCGTTACTGCTTGGCAGGAGAAATGGGCATGGTGGCAGTACTGGGACGAACTTGTCGTGAGTTCTACTGCTCTTAAAATCCGATCTCCTCGATACTCGGTAATCAAACCTGAGACTCCCGCTGTGAAGGCAGGGCAAAAAACATACTCATAGCTACAGTCATAAAGCGAATGAAGTGAAATCTACCTATATATGGTACACGTATATTTTCGCAATGATGTTCAATAAATGTTATTTTACTTTCTTGTCAGCAACGTAAGACTTATTATGTAAGATCCTATATTTGGGAAGACACTCTCCTGTATGTAATCACAGTAACACACACACTAAAGCAGAGAGATTGAACAATTTATTTGTATCACTTACTTTGTCATTAAACATTTTTATATATGTATTTTGTATCGCTGTAAATTATTGTTATCAGGTCTACTCTACCAAGCGTATCCTGCGATTGAACATGAGTGACATATCTTGCACTTTGCAATTTTCCATTAAAAGGAAGATTGCTCGTAACGAGGGGCAATTGAATGCATTCAGATCGCTTTGAATATGTTATCAGACCGATAAGGAGCTATTTGAGAGGTCGAGGTGAAATAGAGGGTCGGCTAGGGTCCGAACAGGCCTCAAACTTAGCTATAAGTAGGCACACCTGACCTTATAGTTTCAATTTGATTTATTGACGTTTCTATGAAATATTTCTTTATGTATTATTCTATATACAATGGAAAGAAAGCTTTAATGTTTGCATCTAGTTTGCATTTATGCTCTCTCGCCCGCAATAGCACCAAATCTATGTGTACAGTACTAAATAATATATTCAAGCGCTTTTCAAATATTACTACAAAATATTTGTTTTTGGTTTTTTATCTGCCAAATATTAGAACCGTTAAACTTTTTTAAATCCTTACATTAATTACTTTTTATCAAAAAGCTGTTATTGCATGTAATTTGATTAATTAATTTGCAGATGACTTAATTGATTTGTATATTAAATTCCATTAAAACATCTCGCAAAACGCACAGTATTTCATTAATATAACACTGTGATATTACCAGAATTTACATTCATATAACAACATGCTCACGCCTATTTCTCAAAGGGGTAGGCAGAAACAATCGAGTCACCAAGTCGAGTTGTTGACCCGCGTATAAGCGACACAGAACGGAAGAAAATAACTTTAAAACAATATAAACACAACGATTAAGTAGATATTAAACAAAGCAGGAATGCCGTGTAGTTTATTTATTTATCCAACTAAAGTCATACATAAAACTGACCGTAGTCTGGTGTGACTAGCCAGATTCAAGGTAACTCAACCTTTCAAATCTTTATCATTTACTGCGCAGTTTGCCGCCGCAGAACTCTTTTTACCTTCTTAACTATAACAGTCGCTGAACCCTGCATGACCCTGCACCGTAAAGATGCCAAATCTTTGAAGAAACATAATACCTCGAATATAATATGGGTATTTTATTTGCACAGGTACATAACACTGATCGAAACATTATTTTACAGGTAAAACTAGTTACAATTTTTAGTTTTTAAATGGCTGTAAATACGGAAGAGGCCACATTACCTACTGGAAGAATGACATTTGTACATCAAGTAACGTGATACCGGCGTATGCAAAGCATTTGGCCTATTATAGGGGAACATGGTATGTGCATTTGTCAGCGGCAATTTTAATAGGTTTGAGGCCAAAATCTCATACAAATATTCTTGTCACAGATTTTGTTAAGTCGCCCGCGCCGGCGCCGTTGGCAAGAATATTTGCCCATTCCCGAACCCGCCGTGCCAAGCTAACTATTCTATAATTGTCGCAATACGGTTGCCAACGATTCACCAACTTCCTACGTGTCTCTACATTTTTGCACTTTCAGAGAATTATGATGTTGTAGTTACATCAAAGGGTATTTTCACGGTAGTTTTAGATAGTCCACGAAAAAATATAACCTCGAGATCCAGTCACCAGTTTTAAATAATATTGTTTTCCCACGAATTATTCTTCCAATGGTGTTCAAAGTCAAAGTCAAAGGCAAAAACTATTTCCATAGAATTCATAAAGAAATGGCTTGTCAATAATATTCAAAACATAAGGTCACGCGTACTTATCGCTAAGTTTGTCGCCTGTTTAAACCCTATCCGACCCTCTATGGGGAAGAACAGGAAGAGACCCATAATGGAACGATTCCTTTTTTTTCGCGAGCAGGGATTCTATATTCTATATTTCTTGTTTACTCGGAATTCCTTTAAATTAGAAAAAGACCGCAAATAAATGAATCTGATTCTGTAAATAAATAAAAAACCGCACAGTACATCCAACTAAAGAAACATAATCGTAGGTTAAACAGAAAAGTAATAAGCCATACATAACAACACTTCACCGATGTATATTAAAGACAAAATGAAACAAAATAAGGTCATGCGTGTCCATGGAATTCGTTGTACCGTCAGGTAGGAGGTATGTATTGTGGAGGGGAGCGAGCCCTGTCGAGCCTTGGAACCTGCGGCCGGTGGAAAGCGCGGAAATTTCCCAGAGGACCGGTCTGCGACCAATCTGTGACACGCATTTTCTACGTACACTAAGTACCCATAGCGAGGCTTGTGAACGAGCTGCCTCCACTTGCGAAACCGTAATCATATATGTTGTTTATGTTCGTTAAGCTACGGAACAAGCAGATGGCTCACACGATATGAAGTGTTTGCCTCGTGCCAGAATCGGACTTATGTCCTCCCCTGTTTGAGTAATGGGAAGATGCATCTCATTGCGCCCAATTTTTAATTTATTCCAATTGTGTCCAGCCAATGTATCAAGCGCCTGCAATTTTACCGGCAGTCACAAATTTCAAAGTAATGCTTACTGCTTGCAGAAATTAGTGAGGTAGCAGTACTTCCCTATTGATTCTATTGACTGTTGACATATGGTTTTTTTCATGGTCTTGATTTTTGCAATCTTTGTAAATTCACACAGAACAGAATACTAGATTCTTTGGAATAATGAAAGTACACGTATATTAGGATTTACTTTGTCGCACATGTTACCTATATGAACAAACACAAATACACGGGTCTGGCTGTGGGGGGGGGGGGGGGGGGAGTGGTCACCCGGCCTTTTTTGTGCTTTTATGCGCACCGACTAATTTAGTAAGAATTAACTGTAGTATAAAAAACTTTCAAATTAACCGCTTCACAAGGATGACCAGAGATTATAAATTAATACACCGTGAAGCACTACTGTTGATTTGTTTAATACCCGCGTATATTATGTTTATTGCACTGTAGCACATAGTGTTACATAGACCAGAACAGATAATATAGGTAAGTCCAGCTGACGAAAATATTATGTACCTAAAAAATTTTAATAATATATTATTACTCACAATTATTGTAAGTTAATTGAATTAAAAGAATAATTAAAAAAGATTATTTTTTATTATTAAAGGATATAAAATTGTAGTCTATGTTCTGTTTATCGTTTGACATTGCAATAATCAGAATTCCCAGACGAGAAAGACTTTATAGTTCTCAAACGGTTGCCTCGGCCAGGGACGGAATACGGACACATCTTTTGGCGAAAAATAAATAATATCGCTAAAGAAGACCTCGACTACCTGGTTTCTTTTGCAAGTTATATAATAGTTTTAAATTAAATAATATCTATGAATCTTCTAAAAAACAATAAATATGGCCTTCAAATAAAAAACAAATTAAGAACAAGGTCTTAAGTGTTGACATATTATTAAAGTCAATCAAAAAAAATGTCATATTTTATTTTTATTTCAAAATTATGTTAATTAGCTTAGCAGTTTCAAATAAATAAATAAACACGTAGAGGTTTCTCTGCCGATGCAACTTCGAAGTCTTTGACCTTCTCATTTAGGCATGTTTTGTGTCCGAAAGTGCAATGTCCTTTTGAGCAGACGCCCAAACAGGTGCCACATAAAACGCATCAAAACAATACAAAGATAATCTATACATCTATACAAATAAATAAAATTGGAGTGTCTGTTTGTAATATTAAAATAACCGCTTTTTACTAAGTGTATATGGATGTATACACGGTACATATACCAAAACAACATTTTTTACAATATTTGTCTGTCTGTTTGTTCCGGTTAATCTCTGAAATGGCTGAACCGATTTTGACTGGACTTTCACTGGCAGATAGCTGATGTAACAAGGTGTAACTTAGGCTACTTTTCCGAAGGGTAAAATAGCGGTGCGTGATAAAATGATTCCACGCGGACGAAGTCGCAGTCATGACATAAAAGAAGTTTGATTTAATATTCTCTTAAAAGATTATAGCCACATAAATTGTACACTTAAAACTGGTTTCGCATTCTCAGATCACCTGCAAATGGACCTGTATAGATATACATACTCGTATCTACGTGGACGATGTACGAATAGGTATAGCGTGATTACGTCGACACCTCATAGTAGGGGAGCCCACGATGCTAAATGGGGATTTACTCGAGCGTCATAGAGACCTATTGTGTTGCAAAGCTTCGATGATTTGAAGAAAAAAATGTTATGTCATGTATACCTTTTCATCGGTGGGGGGAGCGGCTATAGATTTTAAAATATGTAAAAAAATGATCTGATCCTTTATCCTTGACGGGCGGCCTTATATATGGGGCTCATATTTGGTGGAGGTACTTAACCGGGTACCAGGTATCCCTCTGTATATTAATCTGACACGCTTTCATAAATGCCGAAATCCCCGCTTGGGCTTGGCTCCCCTACTATCAGACCACACTTCAATTGACGCGGCCGCTAAAGCTCATGAGTATTTTATTCATCATATCCAGTTGTAACCGGCTTGCCAATAAGCCGAACACGACCGCAAATCGAGAATTGCATTCGTCTGATTGATCAAACAGCCTCATAATTGCTTTTGCGCAAACAATAGCGTCCTTTTATTAATACAATAAAAATGTTTTCAGCGCGAATTCTATTCATGATAAGCTCTGTTCTGTCATGAAACGAGCTTTCAACCACCTACCTACGTAAGGGAACGTGCAAGTCGTGTCCCTTGTGTGCCTGTAATAACAATTCATTTGCTTGACGGCAGAAACAAGTACCTACGTAGTCCTAGGACGGTGTTCTATTCGAAAAAACCTTCATTATTTCCTACAGATAAATAACTGATAATAAACATCCCAAAGCTAAACCTGCATGCAAGAAATTCGATACAAAAAAGGTGAGGCATGCAGAGTTCCGGATAGTTCGCGAGTTGTGTATACAACCATTATCCCTGTTAATATTATCTCGCACAAAGCGGAATCATTCGCGTTATTGCGTTGCCATTGATACTTACATCTTTATTGTTCACCTAGCTGTTGCCCGCGATTTCGTCCGCGTGGATAAAAGTAGCCTAAGTTACTCCTTGTTACATCAGCTATCTGCGAGTGAAAGTCCCGTCAAAATCGGTCCAGCCATTTCAGAGATTACCCGGAACAAACAAACAGACAGACGAAAATTTAAAAATATGTTGTTTTGGTATATGTACCGTGTATACATCCATATGCACTTAGTAAAAAGCGGTTGTTTTAATATTACAAACAGACACTCCAATTTTATTTATTTGTATAGATGAAATTACTAAGTACAATACCAACAATCAGACCGGAGTTTATGAATGAACCGGACGGAACGCACGTCATAAGGAAAGGGCATTGTTCGTAAAAGATCAGTTAGTAAATAACTTCATGGTCATCATCACTTAGCAATCGCGATCATTTGAATGATTTGATTGATCATTGACATTTAAATCTTAGCATTTACTGGTCTGAGTGTCCTATGTTCGGTCCCAACTTTATTTTATAGTCGATAAGTCAAGTCGCCGGAGTTGATAGTCAAAAACGTTATTACCATAGAATACATAAAGAAATGGCTTGGAAATAACGGTCGTAATTCCGGAACGAGCCGGTGGCCCACCTGGTGTAAAGTGGTAACCTCGGCCTATAACAATCGATGCAACTTTGGTCCTCTCCTACTAGGTATAAGACCCAAGTCGCGTCGTATGCGCCCGTAACTCTGAGACGTGTAGGTGGAATGTCTCATGTGCCTGTAATTTAAAGTAATTACCAGACGAAGTCACCGGCATCACTTAGCTTGTAATACTAACAATAGTATAATATTTCATTGTTAAGTCAATAATGTATACATTGGACATGGAAAAACACAGACATAAAATGAATTGAATTTTATTGAATAGTGAAACAAAGGTAAAATACAAATCATCTGAGTAATAGAGAAAATAAAATAGTTTATATAAATACATCATTACATGAATTATATTATAGACTAGCTGTTGCCCGCGACTTCGTCCGTGTGGATTCTGTTTTATCACGCACCCCTATTTTACCCCTCGGAAAAGTAGCCTAAGTTACTCCTTGTTACATCAGCTATCTGCCAGTGAAAGTCTCGTCAAAATCGGTTCAGCCATTTCAGAGATTACCCGGAACAAACAGACAGACAGACAAAAATTGAAAAAAATGTTGTTTTGGTATGTGTACCGTGTATACATCCATATGCACTTAGTAAAAAGCGGTTATTTTAATATTACAAACAGACACTACAATTTTATTTATTTGTATATATGTAGTATTTATACTATGATATTATTTCTTTCTGTTCTTATGTGGGTCATTCGCACCTTCTAAGGCGTTGGCTGTGGGATGGGCCTTGAGAAATTTCTAGGTGCACCGCTCTTAAATAAATTCAAGGTTGATTACAATATAATGAAACATATTTTATTTTAACATATGTATTGCCTCAAAAATAATAAACACGACTAAAATATGACGTATTTTATGCAAATATGTGTCGTCATCTCCCCAGTTACGTATACGATGCAACTTTTGTTTTGTTTTGACCTAAGTAGGGGAGGACCCAAGTCATATTGCTTGTTGTGGTGATGCAGGTGGGCCATCTGCTCGTTACGTAACTGTATCATTTAAGAAAATTTTCTACAGGTGGGCGTAATTGAGTAAAATGTCTACTGAAAGCAGAAAGATTTCAGTAGATTATAATATAATATGAATATTTTGGGTTGTCTTGCTAATAGAGATAAAAGATATGATACAAAAAATATAGATCAAATTAATTTCACGACGAATTAATAAATATTTATGTTTTAAAATATATATTATGTAAATATGTATAAACTAAAATGTTAGTACCTAATGAATTACTTTTTTATTATTTATATACCCCCCCCCCCCCCCCCTATATAAATAATTAAATAAGGTTGGTGGACAGTCACACAGCACTATTTAGCCCCAAACTAAGAATAGATTGTCTTATGATGGAATACTTTTAAACTTTTGTAAATAAATAAATAATAAATATTAAAACAATAATTAAATTGCAAGTACCGGTCCTACTAGTTATATACAATACGCATTATATATTACAATAATTTACCAGTTTGCATGTAAAAATAAATGCATATATACATAAATATACATGGCCTATGTGCAAGTGAATTACCTAACACACCGAAGGTAAAGCTATGAAGGTACCTTAGCTTTACCTACATCGCTTTGTTTATATCAGTATCCTTACGTAATTATAGGAAAATCTTCAAGGTTGAAGACTCAGGCTAGCGGTATGCAATTACAATGTGATATACACTTCAATTATAAAGGACAATAATCGATAAAGAACATGTTATCTCTGGAACTAGCAACTGAACAGATTCTAAAAGGCTTTCGTTAATAGATAATGATATATTTATATTACGTGGCACGAACATAATAACTCTGATTCTTTCTTAGTTTATTTCATGGGCATTTCTACGCGAATAAAGAAGTAAGGGTAGAAGCTTTATTATTTTTATGTTATTATTTTATTATATAGTCAACATTATAATAATCAGGAGAACTGAACTAATTTTCAACTAATCGTGTGTGTTTAGATATTAAAGGCGTTTTTCAACGCATCATTTAATTTTTAGTATGTGACTCACATATTTATTTAGAATGAATATAAGAAAAATGGTATTTATATAAAATCGATCGTTTCAAATTAAATGTTTGATTGATTGATTGATTCAAAGAGGATTTTTCGTGTACTCGACACGTGATTTGAATTTAAAGTTTGGGTAGACGCTCGTTTCCTCACTATGTTTTCATTCACCGTTTTGATAACTGAACACTTTGGTGCACGTCTGGAGCGGAACCAGCAACCTTGAATCTCGGGATAGTTACCACTGCGCCATCAAGCTCTCAGTTAAAGATATTACTAAACTTTAAGTGGTCACTGAGATCAATTAAATAGTCATTGAAAACTGATGGCGTAGTAGTGTGAATTACCGGTTAGTTGAGTCGCAGGTTCAACCCCCAAGTGCAGGTTCGATCTTTCATCCCCTCCCGTTTGTATCACTCTCACACTATCCAAACATTTCCCCTCGGTCTATCTCAGTCAGACTGCCGTATAGCCTACCGCTTTGCGTAATTGTTTCATTCTATTGAATTGTTTTGAAGGAAACCAATCTCGTACGTACGCAGTCAATAACTACTTACATATAATGTACATATTTGCATCATTAAAATCGTTCCAACTCTAACTAGTTCTAATGCGAGCTATTCATAGACATGACTTGTAAACATTTTGCAATTGAAAATTGAAACGGAGATTTATTTTGTATCGTTGATGTTTGATACATTTTGATTTTTACCTGATCTGAAATGAAGGTGTTTAGGTTCAAGTGTCTTCGGTCCCACGATTAAACGCAATATATATATAATATCGAATATTGGTGGGCATTACACACAGCGCCATCTAGCCCCAAAGTAGGCTAAGCATAGCTTGTATCATGGGAACCAGACAACATTACACACAGCGCCATCTAGCCCCAAAGTAGGCTAAGCATAGCTTGTATCATGGGAACCAGACAACATTACACACAGCGCCATCTAGCCCCAAAGTAGGCTAAGCATAGCTTGTATCATGGGAACCAGACAACATTACACACAGCGCCATCTAGCCCCAAAGTAAGCTAAGCATAGCTTGTATCATGGGAACCAGACAACTGATATACATACTTATATACTTTTGTAAATACATACATATAATACATATTAACAGAAGGAAACAAGCATCAATGCAACAAATGTCACACAAATGTTTGTCCTGTGTGGGAATCGAACCCACGACCTACAGCGCAGAAGGGTTACTACCAACAGAGCTATGAGGCTAGTCAATCGGCCTATATCCGTAAAGAGAAAAACAATATGTATTATATATTGTGGCCTAGATAGAGTGCTTTGTGCCGCTGCGCCCGCGTCGCCCTTGATCTTGGCTGAGCTGGCATTCGCCGGCGCATACACGTTATACGCCTACATAGACGCTCATTCTGATCTCTACTGGTAGGGAACGTCTCGATTTTGACGATAGTAATCCTTCTTTAATGGTCTGCCTAGACCGTTGCATGAAAAAAAATATCATTTTAGCAAATAGTGAATAAATATTTTTTTCGAAAATGATCATTTTTGGGATTAATATTGCAAAAAGGTTCTCATGTAATCAGTCTTTGATATAAATCTAGCTATTCTAGTGTATGTTACTTAGAACAACTAGAATCAAATAAATATTTAATGCGTTTATAAATCTTGTTATTTTTCTAACAACATCTTGTTTTCTTCACACTAGAGAATAGAAGCATCTGATTGTGAAAGAGTAATGTGAAAATTTATGTCCTATGCAAAACATGATAACCGCCGATGACGCCACCGATTGGGCTTTATGATGCGAACCGCTGCCGTCTGATGTGCAATCATCGATCTTAATTCAATCGATATGACGAGGAAGCCACAAGAATATATTGGAGGTAACCTCCACCGGCCGTTGAACGTTTAATATGTAAGCCTACAGGCAGATAGGAGAGAGCTGTTGAATCAAAGATGCTGACGAGTTACGTGTATGGAATGTCTGCCATTTCTTCATAACAGTTCGCGAGGCGAATCGCTAAAGCTTCGGAAGTAAATTTATCATATGCCTAAATTCGACAACGACACAACTAAAAAAAAACACGTTTTTCAGGAGAGCTGTTTTGCATTGAGCGGCTGCGAGTAAATCCAACCAATCAAAGACGTTACTCGCTCAGTTGGGCGAATAGGAATATGATTTTTTTTTCACATTATAATACAGAAGATTTCACGTCGAACTACACCAATAACTCAATTTTGACACATCTGGTTTTGTGCCACTATCGAATTTAGGCAGCGATATATTGGAACGGAGTGCCTCTTTCTAATTGTTAGATCACAGACTCGTATCAGATGGACGATGGTTATGTTTGATCCCGCTGTAACCCTCCAAAAGGGGTAAGAATAGTGGCTGATGTTTTTATGGGACCAGACGAAATATTGACAGATTTGAGACCATCAACTTGATATAATGAACAGGTTTACAAAGGAACAAGTTAATTTATATGAGAGGGCTTGAGTCGTATTGCTGATGTCCATGGGCGGCGGTTACCATTTAACATCAGGTGGGCCGTCAGCTCGTTCTACCACCTACATGTCATAAAATTGGTGCACAACGTACCTATAAGTAAAGCTCTGAAACTGAATCACATAAAACGATAATAAACTCAAATCGTTTTCAATATTTGATTTATAATTATAGTTTAAAAACTTTATGGCATGAATTTGAGTACATACATATTCAACATGGCTCTCTCTTATCCCGGTAGTGGTATGTAACGCCACGGGCTGCAGCTAGTTCTCAACAGTGTTAAAAATTCCATGCTGACAAATTCCAAGACCATCCAAAAATGATATATCGAAAATGAAATAGTTAAATGAATGATAGACAATACTTTATCTCGGTGTTGGTGTTATCATCAGTTAAAGCAACATTATAGTCAAAAAAAGTAGTTACTTTAGACATCAATTAGCCAAAATAAAATCTATAAGATCACGTATTCACGAATTGAAATATGCCTATGGGATAAATACCACTACACACAAAAAATCCCATAGTCTGGCATAACAACATTCAAGGCCACATTGCCTTTTTCAATTCCAAAAAAAAAAAAAAAAGTAATACTGTACATAGCATAAGTACTGTGTGCTTAAGTACATAGAAGATGCAATAAATACAAATAGAGAACATTCGCAATACAAGTTTGTTATATATTTTACACGTTCGCAATGCACCTTCGCCTGGTAAATTGGATTTGTGTAATTTTATCAATAAGTAAATTCTGTAGTTATGGGATTTTTTAAGCTATTGCATAGCTTCTATCGCGGGCCTTGAGCGTGGAGACCGAATCCAGAAATTCCGTAACGAAAAAACCTAACACCCCCCACTCCGACCGGCACAGCGGTGATACTTTTTAGTTCCATCTATCGATAAATACCAGAACTTTTAATGACTTTTTGAAATATCACGCGCAATAGCTTTACCGCGGCAGTCTCCGAGTGCCACACGTCTTTTTTTTTTTGCAAGAACATTAACATAGGGTGTACCATAAACAGCCCCCACGGTGATTATGTTGCCAACAAACAAAACTAATTTTAGGTTCACTTGACAGGCTAAAATGTTCATTATAGCGGTGCTAAACTAAACTATAACAACAATAATGATAGCCCTAATACTGCAGTGATATTTTGATCGTGATGGATTACTATCACGACTTACTACTATCTTTTTATTTGTCATTATTTAGTAATTTAATTATCTTAAGCACATGATAAACTATATGTTGCAGATATAGGATTTACCAGTTTCTCTTTTGTCACGATGGGAATGAAGGATCTTTAAACCTGAAATACAGGCTTTCCAGAGATCCAGTGCGGGGGAAACAGTTACTACGTACTGGACTTAAGTGAAAAGCGTATGATTGTAAGAACTGTATACTGTAGCAAAATATTTTATAAGAACTAAATAAAGTATTGTTATGTAGTTTGTTACATACACAATGTTGTATGTCTTGTACTTGGTTCATTCTATACTTATTACAGGTTCCAATTTGCATCTCACTGCGTCCCTCACTCTGTTAATGAAAATTTGTTTGTAGTTTCAGAATGATTTGTAGAGTTCCAGTAGCTCTATTGGTTTCATCGTGTTTGCAAATTGTGGCAATGGCTCTTCTGCTTAATTTTATTTGTATGTCTTACTCTTCTTAGTCTTACTTAATTCATTTTAACTTTCATAGTTTTAAATTTTTATTTCCTTTTTATTAATTTTCTATGTGTTATGGTAAATGTTATGTACACATATTATTGTCATATGTATCAGAACGGTCTTTTTGTTATTCTATTTTAGTTTAATTGTGTAATATATATGTTTATGTAGTTAAATAAATAAATTGTTAATAAAAAAAACTAATTAATTGTTATGTACGAGTATAATGTTTTCTGGTGTACAATAAAGTATTTTTATTATTATTATTATTATTGCGTTAGTTCAAGTTCTTCAATGACTTTATTGGTTTATGAGTGGATTTATCGGATTCAAGGGGCGTTATCATTAGTTAATATCCACTTCAAATATTCCATACAAACGGTTGCGAAAACGTTACATTATTACGAAATCCGTCAACATTAGATAATCTGTTAACTGGTCGTTTGAATGATTTCTTGTTGTGAAATTCGTTGTACGATTACGAATATCTATCCAATTATTTTGTAGTCTTTTTGTTTTTTCACTCGGTCGAAACGATAACTATAAATCATACCCCTTTAGATATATTACTACGTTTTAAATAATACTATTAATAACTAATTAATCCAATTTGTAAAAAAAAATTATAAAAAAACTACGAATAAATGTGGCTTCTCCTCTGTTACATTTGCTTAGTGCAATAGGAGAGTAGCCATATTTATGGGTCTTTTTTGTTTTACATTCGTCATTTGCTCGACTTCCGACAAATACTACGCAATCAAAGGTTATTTTTTATGTGTTACAATGAATGTGAAAGATTTGGTGGAAATACAAGGAAATTTGGCTGAGTGCCGACTGTTTGTTAAGTAATACCGCATCGGGTGCGCGGTACCATTTGCACGTCTGCACGTTCGTATATTGCAGATTATCCAAGACATTATAAATATATTATATAATTATATATTCATAATATAATAATAATATAATATATTACCATATCCGCATATGTGGAAATCTTATTTTAGATATATGTTCTATATCATTTATGCCTGAACTGTGGTAATAAAATCATTTCCAAAAACAATTATGGTTATTAACTATGATATTTGTTCTTATATTGTCTCTCAGTCTCTCTCCTCTCCTACCTGAACGTAATAAGTACGGCGGAACACGAATGAAGGGTATGTTCGGAAAAACGGAAGCTATGGTAAATATACCTAAACGACGTTTTCAAAACGGTGAAGGAAAACATCGTGAGGAAACCGACATGTCCTAGAACAAAAAACTCGAAGACATGTGTCGAGTGCACGAAAGGAGCCTGTTTGAGGCGCATTTAAAATCCTTTCACCACACCGGTTCGAGAGAACCAGTGACTCGAAAAGAAAGAAAGAAAAGACCGTTTCTTCAGTTTGTATTAACGAAAAGAAAGAAAGAAAAGACAGCAGTAGTATGCAAGCTACCTATGTATTAAACTGCAAAAGGAGAGCAAAAGCATCAAGTAACGTACAAAGAAGATCTTATTTGACGACATTTTACTCAAAACCGAGTACAAACGATGAAATATCAAAGATATGTTTAACAAATATTACTTACAAAGTAGTCAAGGAAAAACATCAAAAACAACTAGATACCTAAGTGTATAACTTAGCATTTCAATTCATTTAGTGATAAATACCTGCTTCGATAATTAACATTATTAGCTTGTAGGTAGGTGATGCCTAACTACGTAGCTAGTTCGCAGCTAGTCCACTGGTAAAGATTGTTTTTGGATTAAATTGGACTTAATATTATCACACTGAGTCTGAACTAAGAGTAAACCGGGGTAAAATGTATGGTAAAATTCGATGTGAATTGTAATTCCAATTCTAATCACGTCTAGAATAGCTCTCTTGTTCTAGCAGTAATAAGTAGACTAATAGGATATATTATACTTATATACAAATATGTATTATACAAATATTTTATATATATTTGTTTACATTTGTTTAAAATTGTGTTATTAATTTTGACATAAATAAGTGTGTGTGTGTGTGTGTGTGTGTGTGTGTGTGTGTGTGTGTGTGTGTGTGTATGTGTGTGTGTGTGTGTGTTGTGTGTGTACTAATTTTAATTTTAATGGTTTGTCTCGCCTGATGGGCAAAAGCCTGCTGGTGGCTGTTGATAGTTGGAGTGTGTTAGCTGAAGGCCACGAGTTGTTCCACCAGTCTCGCCGGTCGGCCCTGACACGTTATTGGCTTGCAATACGAAACAAGTAAATCTCACTTGTACACAGACGCCAGATTACAGATATTTATTAATGTTAAAAGTGTTTATATAACTTTTATAATGATTACAATGGTCACTTACAGCGAGATCAAGTCAAAGTCAAAAACTTTTATTGCCATAGAATTCATAAAGAAATGGTTTGGAAACGTCAATATTATTTAAAATATTACGTCACGCGTACTTATCGATAAGTTTGATGCCTGTTCAAACCTTATCCGACCCTCCATGGGGAATAACAGTCAAGAAACCCCTAGATCTTAGTGGCTTACTCTAACACAACCAACCGTAGCTAAGAGTTTATTAACGAATAATATACGTTGGAACACATCCCTGATCGTTGCGCACAAGATTTTTACATAACTGTATCTAGATTTTCTGAATTCTGTCGTTCAGAAACTTCTTTGTTTAGATCGAGAAACAATTCTTGAGTTTCCGGACTCAGCAATCAGCGCGCTGATTCTATGGCCGTAAGTAAACGGGCTCTCCATAGCACGGCCAGTTTCGAACTCCATTCATGGTAATGGATAATCACTTTATCATGAACTCAGTGATAACCGAGTTGAAATAAAAGCATAATTATTTGGAAAGTTTTTCACTTGTGTTAGATATGCCAGAGATTATTCACGACCACTTAGTTACCAAAAGTTACAGGTGTAAAATTGGCGGTTACAAAAATAAATTACTTACTACCTGATATATCTTCGCGTTACGAATATTGGAAAATGAAAAACTAACAAAGTCAAAGTCGTAAACTTTATTTCCATAGAGTTCATAAAAAAATGGCTTGGAAACGTAAATAATATTCAAAACATAAGGTCACGCGTACTTATCGCTAAGTTTGACGCCTATTCAAACATTATCCGACCCTCCATGGGAAAGAACAGACCAGAAACCACTAATGTAGGGGTTCCTTTTTTTTCGCGAGCACGATCTTAGTAGCAATTGAGTACTAAGATCTATGTTACATTTATAACTACATAAAATACTGATATAAGATATTACAGGATGTTTTGTGTGTCGTTGAGCAGAGCGACATCAGACCATGGGGATTTATCATTTATATAATCATTTACAGTGTAATACGCTTAACTTACCAGACCCTCATTTACTCAGTAATGCTGGTATAATAGAGGCTAAGGAAATTAATAACTATTAGGTTAATTATTTCAGTTGAACAGTGACTTTGAAATTCTACTTAATTGTTTCTTCAAGCAGTCAAGCACTATCATTGTCATATTTAGTGTGATGAGGCCAACGTGATACGACATAAGCATTCACATACTTAACTAAGGGATACCTTATAGAATAGATCGTTTATGTTACAGGCACAGGGTAGCACTTAAAATAAGTGGATCGTCTGCTAGTTCCACAAAAGCAGTAAGCAGTACCTATGTATGGTACAGGAATATGAATATTCAAGAAGAAAAGAAAATTTACCATTCTTAACTCGAACTAACTGAGCTCGAAGTAGGTAATCTATTCATATGTTAATATGTATTTTAAAAGACAACATTATGATTTAGATTTACTTACTTCATTTGTCCAATAAAATGTCGTTAAAGATTTGTTTGTAAGAACATCAGAAACCTCAATTCTGCTTGTAGGTACCAACGTGCTAACACTGTGTCCAAAAATATAATTACAATTTCACACTCCAAGCGTGCAAAAAATAACGCATAGAAACGAGGCCAACACATAGCTTGCGAGTACAATTTTTTTTAAATGTCAAGTTATATATTTTTATCTCGTTAGGCGTGGAGCATAGGATTTAAATCCGTTTCACCCTAGCACCACCACACCATACCTCCGCCCTGATATAGGTATTATTTAGTCTCCACCTCGAAAACCTATAATTTTAATAAGTCTAAGTCAAATACTGTATTTCCATAGAATTCATAAAGAAATGGCAATAATATTCAAAACATAAAGGTCACGCGTACTTGTCGCTAAGTTTGACGCCTGTTCAAACCCTATCCGACCCTCCATGGGGAACAGTCAAGAAACCCCTAATGGAGGGCTTCCTTATTTTCGCGAGCACGATCCTTGAATATTTCGTATGTTGGTTCATACCTTGTTCCTCGCACTTGTTGGTATAATGGTGAAATGTCTATGATAAAATGTTCCGGGTTAATGGTATAATGTTCATGACTCCTGATTAAAAAGATCAAATTTACTGCAAGATACTGGTAGCCAAATTATTTCGAGGTGACCGAAAGAACAGTCACTAGGTACGCTTCAAAAATACATATACTGGTACCTGTATGTTTATGTAAATCTCAAAATTCAACCATACAGTTAGGTACTTTGGTACACGTTAGCAACGCCACCTAATTTTCATGGAGTCATTTTGAATTGAGCGTCCGTCATTTTCTGCCTACATTATGCGAAATTGACAGGCATCACAGCTCAGTTGATAACTCTGCCTTCTGCGCTGTAGGTCGCGGGTTCGATTCCCATCCAGGACAAACATTCGTGTTACAAACATAGATGTTTGTTCTATAACTGGGTGTTACTATGTATTATATGTATGCATTTAGAAAGAAGTATATAAGTATTATATAAGTTGTCTGGTTCCCATGATACAAGCTATGCTTAGCTTAATTTAGGGCTAAATGGCGCTGTGTGCAATGTCCACCAATATTTATTTATTATTTATATTTATAATTCCCATCTAACGTCTAAATCCGTAGACACATTGTCAAAAATACTTTCACATAACAAAATTCTTGACGTAAAGTGTAGGTTTTTATTCTAAATAAACGAATATAAAATCCAATTTAAATAAACTATGGTATATTGTTCTAGTTTGAGAATTATCTATATCAGGTTTCCGTTTACGTGTCGTATCATTATTTTACGAGGTATAAGTTAATTTTATTTAAGTTTAAGTTGGTTTACCAATGCATTGTTTCAAGTTTATAGTAATGATTTCAGATGTCCCCATTCAATCATCATTTCCTATTCTCACCACGTTTGGGGGGTGACAGCGTGGTATGAAAATTCAACTGAAATCGGCCCAGTAGGCTTGACGTGCGAACTTACATACATACTAGATAGACAAGAATTCTAAAAACTGTATGTTAGGTAGTACTCTAAAACGATTTCCTGTTCTATATCCCTCATATCTTAATATTTCGTTTGTTTCTTTCTTTCAATCAAAGTAAATATTTTTCTTTTATGTTTTGTCACAATATGGTTTCGGTTAACTGCATAGGTCTGCCTTTCCGTGGAGTTATCAAATTACTCATGCAAGATAATCGTGGTGCTTCGGTGGTAGACCCGGACTCGGCTTCAATCCGGAGATCGTAGGTTTAAATCCTGACGTACAACAAAACGACATGAGTTTATTTGCTCAAAGAAATTATATGCGCCACATTCTGAAAACGGAAGGAAAACATAGGAAGGCCGGCCTGTCTAGAAAAAAAAAACTATGATATATTGAGTCTAGCGCATGAAAACAGTTTTTTTCCTCCTTTGTTAGTAAAACTACTTCTTAGGGCCAGCATTCTTCATTATATATAATTGTAAATAATTGTGATACAGTGTGGACATAAATAGTTATTTTATAATTTTGTAACATATTAAAATTAAATATATGTATGATAATAATAAACGCTGTTATATATTGCTTGAACTATGCATCTGTAATTGAGGTGGCACATAGCATTTATATTTAATGTATGTTACGATATTTATAAAATTGTTTTGTGGTATTTATTTGCTAATGCAATATAATAAATGAATAAAATAAATTAATTTACTCTATGCAAGAAATCAAAAATATTTACAATATTACTAGATATAATAAGTTTGCATCTAGATAGAGCAAAATTCTGCAAAGCCCGTTCAAGAAGAGACAAACGATGCACAAACATTAATTCTTTCTACATTCGAAGAGAATGAATGAAACGCGAACAATACGTCAATTTAATAGGTATGTAATACGTAGATACCTTATGACAAAATACAAGCATCCCGCCCGGGGTTCACACGGGTAGCAGAACATTATACGCTTAAGAAGATGATAGTCTAATATAATTTAATAAGGATATACAACTCTACTGGATTACGCCAGTGTACGCGGTGTACGCCCAGTCGGCTTGATTTCTTCCGACATCTTAAAAAACAAAATTTAACTTTACGTATAACCTTCCTCTTGAATTACGTTATATATTGCTGAAAACTGCACACCCGTTGCGTAGTTTAAAAGATCTAAGTGTACAGACAGCGAGAGCGACTTTATTTTTATATGTAAAGATTATACTTGGCAATAAATACCCAACGAGGCTGTCTCAGATCTTAATCATTACTGATGGCTTTGAGAGGAAAATTATTATTAAATCATACGGATGTCGGAGGGGCCGGGGGGTTACCCTACCCTGGCCGGGGTCGGGGCGTAACAAACATACACCAACCTCATAGAGCTACTGTTTATATTACAAAATAATTGTCGACTAGAGCCACGATTTTGTTCCTCCTTAGTTTCTTCTCGTCGGTTTCATCTTTGACTTTAGGTTAGGTGTATTTTTAATGCCAGAGATTATAAATCCTTTAGAGCAAAATAAGTTTATAAACATGTGTTTGTAATTCCAAAACACCCTTACTACTCGATTCTCTTCTCTCTCTATCTCTATCTATGTAGTTAATGCTTTTCCAAAACACAAACCTGGGTTTTGGGTTAAGGGAATGTTGAGGTAAATACGTCGATATGTCCTAGTTTGGTGGATTGAAAAGAGAGTAGGATTTTTCGCCCGCCCAATATCTTTGACCATACGCGCTAAGGGGTGAGTCAAGGCTCAATCCTTGGGTCACTATTTGTCCACATGGTAAATGACTTAATAACTCTTGGGCATATCAGGTTTATCTACGCTGACGAGTCCGAGGCAGACTGTTTGAGACTTCAGGAGGATTTTGGGGCGGTACAAATGTGGCACCGCCAATAAAATAAATTTCAACCTATCCAAATGCCTGTGATGAGTTTTAGTCGAGTGGGGTTCGTCCTCTTAACATTCAGTTTTAAAATATTAATAGTTATTAAAAATTAAGGAAATGCTACAATAGCAAGAATAATACCGAAGGATGCATTGGCTATCACGTTCCACCAAAACTCACCTCTCATAGCCACATACATATACACAGTACGTAAGGAATCTTTCCTGCGACTAGGCTTTTCGAAACTTCTTCGATATTGTTATTATTTTATTTAATTACTTAAATGATATACTTTTGACGGATTAATTATAATATAAATAGTGATGGGCGGATTCATAGCGAGTAAGAGAAACATATTAATGAGGTGATAGGGCGCATGTGTCCCGTGAGCGGTCGCTAGGTCGCTAGGGCGGGATAACGGGCGGGTTGCGACTTGCGACGGGGCGGGCGCGGTATTGACATTGCGGCGTGCTGCGCGCGTGCCGCCAGCGCTTATTTTAGCCCGGCCGTGAACGGCGACTAGCCATTCATCCGCACACACTGTCGAACCCAAAATACCCACCATCGACATGTTCTTGCCGAAATTTTCTTATAAAATCCGTATAAATATTTGTAACTCACTTTTTTGTTTTGTCGCGCGGGCGTCAGCCCCACCTGGGACCCCATCTCTGCTAGAATATTCTTCGGCATTTTGACACTGAAGTCCTCACTGTCGTAAAGAAAATGTAAATGCGCGTTCGCTCGTAATTTTCCCGAGAGTGAACGCGAGAAGCGCGGCGTGCGCGCGGCTGACGAATGAGCGTAGTTGCGCCCGCGCACCGATTTGTACGCTCGCGGAGGCAACGGGCTGTGACGTCACTCGCGCAGCCTGCCTGCACCCCAGGGCAGCGCCGAACACACAACAGGAACTCTACTGTACTACGACTACCTATCTGAAAGCTCAAAGGTGTTGCGGTCGCGTCTATTGTTCCAGACGCTACATGACACAATAAACTTTGCAATTTGCAACCGCACAATCTTTCCTCTTGAAAAATCCCTGCAGTGACTGTGTGACTTAGATCCCCACTACGTCACCAGGTAGAGTGACAGTTTGAAACAAGTCATCATCATGTTTTTTTTAATGCAGTAAACATTACTGTAATTGGACACGCATTTTCCGATAAAAACAGTAACACAAACTTCCCCCCCCATAAACATGGAAAAAGTGGTCGCGAATCGTTTTACGCTTCGGAGAGACGTTTACCTGTAATCCTACCAACATTCTTTTTTTTATTTATGTGATGCAGTTACGGAACAAGCCGACGGCCCACCTGGTGTTAAGTGGTAACCTCTGGCCATAACAACCGATGCGACTTGGGTCCTCCTTTACTAGGTACGACAAGACCCAAGTTGCATCATATGCGCTCGTAACTTGGAGAAGTGTAGGTGGAATGTCTCATGTGCCTGTAATTTCTTCAGCAACCACACCTTTCAAGGAACACAGCAACGCGATCGCGCTACTGCTTGGTGGCAGTAATTCCCCGGAGGAACTTGGCGAGAGTTCTACTGCTCTCAAAGATACTCGAATAAGAAAAAAATTCTCACTTTTGAAACCGGAAATCAGCAATAAGAGTGCTGATGTATTGTGATCACAGTGTAATAGATATGGTGGCAGTACTGCCCCGCGACTGCACATGAGTCAATGCTATTGGTGCTTAACTATAGGTAGTATATTGTACAACAATTAGACTAGTTCGAGGCAAACGGAAGGTAATGCGGTGATGTGACTAATTCGGTGACGTCTGTCATTACCATGAGTATCATCTACCTGGCGGGGCCACGGACACGTACCATTTGCTACTCAAATGCATGTACTACTGTGGTACGATACTAACACATTCAGCCACATACGAGATGGTATGTTCATCTATCACACTTTATAGAGTCCTACAGTACTTATGATGTGATTGGCAACGTCTGACGTCTAGACAGCTACGAAAATTACCTAAAACACTCAAAGATACAAAAAAAGTCAGTCTAATCTTTATTTCAATACAATTCATAAAGAAATGGCTTAGGAACGTCAATAATATTCAAAACATCAATATTCATACAATACAAGGTTGTCTGGAAGAGATCGCTTCATAGCGATAAGACCGCCCATTGTACCTCTAAGTTCTGTTTTATTAATTGTTATTTATAATGTTTTCTGGTTTACAATAAAGTATTTTATTATTATTATTATTATTCAGGCAGGTCACGCATACTTATCGCTAGGTTTGCCAGCCCTCACAGCTCAGTTGGTAGTAACTCTGCCTTCTACATTATAGGTCGTGGGTTCGATTCCCACTCAGGACAAACATTTATGTGACGAGCATTGACGTTTGTTCTGTGTCTGGTTGTTAATACTTATATGAAGGTATATATGTATGTATTTACAAAAAGTATATACATATTATATTCTATCCGTTGTCTGGTTCCCATAGTACAAGCTATGCTTAGTTTGGGGCTAGACGGCGATGTGTGAAATGTCCAATATTATAAAAAAAAAAAACAGTACGTGGATTAGAGAGAGTAGCAATTCGTTAGATCATAACCTGGACTCAAATAACGAAGGCAAGTAGCAAGTAGGTAAAGGTAGGTAGGTATCTAAACGAGGTACTTAATCGTGTTTGCGGAGGCGGCCTGCTCACATCTGGACAGTTTTCCTCAAAAAACGGGTTTTATATTATGTTTACAAGGTGATGTTATAGAGTCTTGAGTTTTAGAAACAATGACGAGAATTTTAATCGAACCCATAGTCTCCTAATCGCAACTTCAAGAGTAAACTAAGGAAGTATTAAAATATAAACGTAATATAAGTATATCCTACTAATATTATAAACGTGAAAATTTGTATGGATGTTTGTTACTCTTTCACGCTCAAACGGCCGCCGGCCGTGGATTTGGATGAAATGTGCTACCAACACATAGCTTACATTGATCCCGGAAAAGTGCAGTGTTCCCGTGGGATTAGTTATTCACCGCGGGTAACACCGCGCGGCGCAACTAGTATATATTCACAAAATAATCGAGCAGAGTACCTACGAGTTAATACGAGAAATACGAAGAGCGTAGAAATTTTCGGCGGTTATTTACGATCAAGAGAAATTACCTACTATATTATCTTACCGATTTCTTAATTGTGACGTTTGGGTGTAAATTCGGATAAAAAACATATTTATACGAAAAATAGCTTAAATAAAATATTATATAAATACCTCTAAAGACTGCAAAAAATCAGAAAAGCTCAACCTTAATAAGTAATATATAAATAATTTCACTTTCAATTTCAGGGCATTACAATAGTGAGTTGATCGCATGAAATTGCCCGCAATCAATTTATTGAAATCAGCCTTAAGTACCTTTCAGTGTTCCATCGCTTGAAGTAGTTTGTTTCAGAAGTAGTAGTGGGAAGAGCTGGCGGGTGAATTCTCTGTCTGGTGTACACCCAGGGTCCTCTCTAAAACAAAGTCAAAAGTCAAAGTCAAAACTTTTATTTCCATAGAATTCATAAAGAAATGGCTTGGAAACGTCAATATCATTCAAAACATAAGGTCACGCGTACTTATCGATAAGTTTGATGCCTGTTCAAACCCTATCCGACCCTCCATGGGGAAGAACAGACAAACAAGAACATTAATATAGTAGTAGCTGTTGCGTGGGTATGTACTGATACCATACATCGGTACCTAAACCTGTTTAATTCGTTATAGCTCATGAAAATAATTTCAAATGACTTCAATAACATTAAAACAGCATTCAAGAGCAGTAGAACTCACGCCATGTTCGTCCGGGGAAGTACTGCCATCATGCCCATTTCTGCCACCAAGCAGTAATTCATTCGTGGTTGCCAGTGAAATTACAGGTACATGACCACCTACACGTCTCAGATTTACGGGCGCATACGATGCGACTTTAGTTTTGTCGTACCTAGTAGGGGGGGACCCAAGTCGAATCGCTATGGGCAGAGGTTACCAATTAACACCAGGTAGGCCTTGGGGAATAGAGCGTGGTTGTCTAGTGGTACTGACCCAGTGGTCGCCGGTTCAAATCCCGACGTGCACCTATGAGTTTTTCGATTGAAAGATTTATGTGCGCAATTCCACGTTCTCAAAACGGTGAAGGAAAACATCGTGAGGAAACCGACATGTCCTAGAACTAAAAATACCAAGACATGTGTCAAGTGCACGAAAGGAGCCTCTTTGAGGCGCACTTCAAATCCTTGCACTCGGGATCAGCGTTCGTTAGTTCCCACCAGTTGCAGTTGTCCCACGGGCCGCCGCGCGACGCTCAGCTGTGGGCTTACTCAGTGTACGTAGGGTTGCCAGGTCGTACAACCGAAAAGCCGGACAGACCAAGCTAGTTTAGCCGGACATTTCAGTAAAAGAGATACCTCTTTCAAATTTTTTGTCGTAGTAGGTATAACACGACAGTTTTTTTTAATTAATACCTACTTGATTTTTCATCATACACTCCATTATCATTTTACTTAAATTCTAATGAAACTCCAATAAAATTGAATCAATAAGTCTAATTTATACTAATATATGAGAAGAGTAAAAACTGGCCAAATTTAAAAAGCCTAACAAGAGCCAGAAACCAACTAATTTGGCCGGACACGCAACCAAGCCTGTCCGGCTTTATCCGGACGCGTGGCAACGCTAAAAGTAGGTTTCATTATGTGTAACCAACCTAGATACCTACCAGGTTTATCAATTACTCCTAAACAATATAAAGGTCAATTGTTTTTTACCCTGGGGCAACCGGCTGACGCATACAAAATCAGCTATGCACTGCTCTTAGTTTTGTGTAAAGCCTCTATCCACCTAGTTCCTTTCAGTTTTGATCCAAATTAACAAGCGACGTTTACACGGCTTTTCAGTTTAATTCAACTTTTAAAGTCAATGTTAAAAATATTGGTTGGACCCATTTACTACTACGCGTACTAGGGATCCGACCAAAAAAGTTATTTTATTGTATTTGATGATTTCTTTATGGCTTTATGTAAGAAATTTATTTGACCGGCAAAACATACTCAAAGGCGAGTGAGTGGCTGAACAGTTAGCTACCGATCGCGGTCAAGAGCCAGACATAAAAATAGGACTGAGTTTTAAACTGGTAATTGAGAGGATAGCACAAAGCGACACTTCAGAGATTTGCGCCAAGGTTGGCCATGTAGGACGACAACAGGAAGACGTCGATTTGTCCGCACACCGCAGAATATACTTAGGCATGTACGACAATAAATAGCGCCGCCCTACCCTATACCCTACATAAGTCGATCGACATCGAAATGAATACTTTATTGGTGTGCTTCACTCAACCGTGGTATGATACCACGTTCTCAAAACGGTGAAAGAAAACATCGTGAGGTAACCGACGTGCCCTAGAACAAAAAATTCGAAGACATGCTCGAAAGGAGCCTCTTTGAGGCGCACTTAAAATCCTTTCACCCGTCTTTCGAGCTTTTTCACTTACCAATATGTTTCAAGTGTGTTCAAGTATTCAACAATAGAATGTGAACACTCACTTAGCTTGTCCCTGGACTTACTGCGGATCAATTTTTCCTTAATTTAGTTTCATTTCGCGTCGGGTTTAAAATTTTCTCGAGACACCAGTAATACTTCCAACACGGAAACATTTTACATTTGACAACTGTATTTTTCAGGTTGTTTCGCGTTATTTACATCTACCCTCTTCTCACCGCGCTAGTTGTCAAATGTCTCCGTATTGTTTACGCTTTTAGTTCCTAAATTTTAACTAGATGGCGTGACTAGAACTTTTCTGTTGCAATATTCCGCTGACCAAAACTCACGGCAGTTGCGTGTACCGTATAATACGGCAAAACACTTGCCGTATTATAAGCACACAAAACGGGCCTCTTAGATTTGAGGGCCCCCCTATAATATGCATGTGATAATTACTTTGCACAACAAAACGAAAAAAGTATTTTTTCTTAATATGATACAGTTACGAAACGAGCCGAAGACGCACCTGGACTTGGGTGCTCCCTTACTAGGTACAAGACCCAAGTCACATCGCATGCGCCCGTAACTCTGGGACGTTAAGGTGGAATATCTCATGAGACTGTAATTTAGCCGGCAACTACGTCTTTAAAAACGGAGCACAGTAACCCGAATGTATTACTGCTTGGCGGCAGAAATAGGCATGGTGACAGTACTTCCCCGGTACGAACTTGGCGTAAGTGCTCTACTGCTTTCTAGTTCGTTTTCCAAGCTATCGGGTAGTTATAATAATAATATTAACAATAATAATAATAACAATAATAAAATTATAATATTGGTGGACAATTCATACAGCGCCATCTAGCCCCTAACTAAGCATAGCTTGTACTATGGAAACCAGACAACTGATAGAATACATATACACTTTTTTGTAAATCAATAGGTACATATAATACATATCAATACCCAGACACAGAACAAACATCTATATTCGTCACACAAAGGTTTGTCCTGGGTGGGAATCGAACCCACGACCTAGACAGAGTTACTAACATCCGAGCTGTCAATGTATCGCAAAAGAGTGAACGCGAGACATATCTTCGCTCATAATGTATTAAAATGTTTTCGAAATTCTCTGAACTATGACGAACGGCGCGGTGCGGCGCCTTCAAATGTTCTTACGTTGGCTAAAGTTGACAGCTTTCAATGTAAACCGTACAAAATTTTAAAATGATGCAACCGAATTTGAAATTTTCTCCTTTTTCTGATGCCGGATATAATAGGATAGACGTTAGACCCGAAATGCCGTTAAAATAAAACAAAAATTTAGTTACATACCTACTACATTATATTTATTTTGGAAAAAAAATTGTGGTAACAAAAATGACATCGACATTCAATGATAATTTGACACTTCAGTAAATGACAGCTGACTTATAACCTACAAATTTAATTATCTATTTACTGTTTGTGGAGATTTATAGAAATAGTTAAACTGTGATGAAATACGCCACTAAATAAATTATAAACCAGTTTTAATGCTTAAACTGTGGAAATGTTGTCAGTAAAGCGACTGCCGTCGCTCTCCGCGTCCAAAATACATTCGAAGCTATGTTTCGACGTAGGAAATGCATCGGCAAAAGAATATGTACATAAACATTGCTCCGGTAATTTTAGGCAGCTGTGCAGATCATTCTCAGTGCTGCATCAACTTTCCAGCAATTCTACGAATCCGGTAAGTTATACTGTAGTTTTTGAACAGAATCTATACCCTATTTATACAAGTTCTTCAGTCCTGTTTGGTACAAATTTTATTACATTTTCGTTATACTAAAAGGGGTAGAGTAGTCTAACACCAGATTGAACTCACGGCAATACCGAGTAATGGGATATTCTCACTATGGAAAGTGGATTTACGACTGTTGGTCTAATAGCCTCTAATAGCCTGAAGAGGGTCATATTATGCAATAATGGGCTATCCAAAAACTTCATAGTTTAGTGATGCATCCCAGCTTACATCCCCGGCTGACTAAATACTTTTGTGAAATTATAAATCTGGTTTCATGGTTCTGTATGTTTATTGTTACCGTGTGCCTTTGTAATCTGCAACACAGGATATGTTAGTGGGACCTTCCTTGCTCATATATATGTTTTATTATAAAATTCTGGCCCTGTTATAAAAATCTCGATGAGAGAATAAATGATCTATCCTCTCATGCCGCACCTGAAACTAAGTTTGGGACTTTATCTGTTTATATATTTCCAGCAACTCCGGCGCTTCAATGCTGAATATAAAGCGGCATGTGCTTTACTGACTCGGTCAAACTTTCCCAGCCTGAACTCTTTCAGTTCCTGTTACAGAGGGCTGCATACAACACCGAATAGATTCAACCAAAATGAAGATAAAGATAAGGTAAGGAAAGGGTAAATTATATGTGTGTATGTAAAGGATTTAATATCTAGTAAATATATCTGCCTGATTTAGCAAAAATTGAGTTGTTTCAGTGTCATATTTACCTGTATTTTATATATTTAAATTTTAATTAAAATTTATAGATTAAACTTTTCATTTTGTTATGTCTCACATGTTATGTGTTAACCGTCTATGTAAAATAAAACATATTATATTCTTTTCTTATGTTAATACATGAAATCACACCTATTTCCTGGAGGTGTAGAAAGAGAGCACAGTTTTTCATCTCTTATGATCCTGACCACCTTTGCTTCATTCACTCTCATTACATTCGTCATTGTCGGATTACGGTATTCTTAACCTGGCCTTTTCAAAACGTCACCTAGTTGGTCTAGCCACGAGTATTTATTCTGGCCTCCTGCGACACAGGCATGCTTTAGTGTGGGGACCACTAGTAACCTAATATTTTAACAATATGTGTGCTAAACAAAGATGTTTTATATTTCAGGATAAAAAAGAAAAGAACAAAAATGAAGAGATGTCATCTCTGCTCATGAAGGCTGCCTTCTGGATGATGACGACCATCATACTGATCATGACGAGCACAATGCTCATGCCCGGGGACAACACACAAAATGAGGTATGCTTTATTGTTGATTGTCTTGTTCTGTACCAGTCTCTAGCCGCTGCTAGCCTACTGTCGACAAGCAACAGTGTGTATTTGTAACATCTTGTTTTCTTCTTAGCGCTAGTCTTTTTCTAGATCTCACGATCAAATGAATAGTTGAAATTAAACAAATCGAAATTTAAATACTAGTAATTTTATTCACTTTTTTATTATCTCAAGTCGCAAACTGTCAAGTCGTAAATGAGACGTGAATTTTTGATGAATTAAATGTGTTTTATCTATTGTGTAAGTCAACCGTGTGCGATATTTCCCCAGCTGATCCGCTACGTGTCGTGGAATGAGTTTGTTTACTCGATGCTGTCTAAGGGCGAGGTCGAGGAGCTGATCGTGAGACCTGACATGGAGGTGGTCACCATCATCCTGCACGAGGGCGCCGTGCTCAAGGGGAAACGTGTACGTAGAGCCCTTACATTGACCACACTACGAGCAGAACCGACTCTACTCTGCACTGTTTGGCGTGCGTGGTGGCCCAGTGGTGCGACCCCCGACTTTCAATCCGGAGGTCGCTAGTTCAAATCCTGACAGTGCACCAATGAGCTTCTTTCACTTTATAGAATTTGTGTGCACAATACCACGTTTTTAATAACAGTGAAGAACAACATCGTGTGGGGACCGGCGTGTTCTAGAACCAATCATTCAAAGATATGTGTTTCGTCACCCTGGTTTGAGGAAACGTTTAGTAGTAGCGACTGTTTGTTTCGGCGAATTACTGCCACTAGAACCACTGAATGGACTCACTACGTACTACGTTGTATGTTGTGGGTTCGATTCCCACCCAGGACAAACATGTTTATGACAAATTTGTGTTATGTTGATTCTGTGTCAGGGTGTTATTATGTATTTACAAAAATTTGTATATAAGTATTCTATCAGCTTTCTAGTTCCCACAGTATAAGCTATGCTTAGTTTGGGGTTAGCCGACTTTATGTGAAATGTCCACCAATATTCATTTAGTTAATTGAGTACCTAAAATATTATTTGAATTTATGTTTTCAGACGACTCACCGTGTGTACCACATGAATGTAGGAGATATCCACCGCTTTGAAGAGAAACTACGCGAAGTAGAAAAAGGCCTGGGTGTTAAAGAAGGTATTATTATTGTTTCTATTTATTTACGGGACTCCAGGGGCTTCCCAGACCTCCTGGACACTACCCTACTACCTACTACCCCGGTGTGTCTGGCGGAGGAAGTCCTTACAGCTCTGCTTTGGCACTACACTTCTGTTTATTCCCTAAGATAAAAAGTCAACTCAAAGGTATACAGTTTAAACGCTAGCTGCGTTCCAGGCTCTGGAGGAAGTGTTGGAGGCGGATTGGAAAAAGTATTTTGTAAACTGGCACATACACACTTTACTACAAACTGAGCTGTGAGGCTAGTCAATTTATATGTATCTATTAATTCTATCATTCTCCTTTCCTTTGTCCTGAGTGGGAATCGAACCCACGTCCTACAGTCCGCAGGCAGGGTTACTGCCAACTGAGCTATGAGGCCAGTTTTATATATATATAGCCTGTCATGAATAAAAATATATTCCGTTCTGTGTCTCTCTGTATGTCCGTGTGAATGTGATCAGGTGTGCGTGTGATATACGACCGCAACGGCAGCATCGCGGGCAAGGTGATCACGTCTCTGCTGATCGCCGCCGTCATACTCTCCTTCCTCTACTCCAGCAAGAGCATGAAGATGAACATGAACATTGGAGGATTCGTGAGTACTACCCGCTCCGCCCAGAGATTACACTAGACTACACTATACTAGACCACATCGTCACTTAACAAAGTCAAAAGCAATCAAAGTCAAAGTGAAAAACTTTATATTTCCATAGAATTCATAAAGAAATGGCTTAGAAACTTTTTGGGACTTTTTGGGGGCCAATTTGCTCGCGTCCATAGATGATAACCCTTTGAATCCCTATACGTGTCATACTACTACTACTGCGGTCAAAAAAAGGACGCTTCGTTAGTTGCAGGCAGTTAAAACTGACAGTACTCAACAGATCGTGGTGTGAACTACAATAAAACTTAAGTTTCTTTGCGTCTAATCCCCCACACTTGTTTCATCTCGATAACTGGGTCTAATCAATTTCATTTTTACATGCTCACCAACAGCCAGCTTTAAAGGTAACGTTACGACTTTGTTGAAGTTATTTACATTTTCTGTTATGTATTCGGTGCTTATATACGACGCCGTTGGTAAATAAGATTTGTCCCAACCGTTGTATTATTAGAGAATGATTTATAGAAAGTGGTGCCGTCGTCCCAGCCACTCTCCCTGAAAATAACACATTATTTATAGGAAAACTGTGGTGGCGATCAACTTACCCCTTGTCATGTCTATTTCTCAAAATACTGATCATATTTTTGTATTGAAGAAACAATCGTTCGCGATGTTCATTAGGGGAAGATTGGTCGGTCATTGCCTGGTCACTTTTTGTCATTGCCTGTCTGGATTCACGCCGTTATCCCCGAAGGGGTAGGCAGAGCCTTAGTGGGCCACTTTTTCGTGCAAACATAGACGTGACGAGGGGTGAGCGCATAGCCGCCATTGTTTCCCCGCGTATAACTCACTTTCTTTCAGTGATTAGTACGTAATTTTTTTTCATTTAGCTGATGCTATGTACCTTTAATGTTTCAGAGTCAACTCGGGCGCGCTAAGTTCACCCTGGTGGACTCGATGAGCGGCCAGGGTAAGGGCGTCAAGTTCGAAGATGTGGCCGGACTGCGCGAGGCAAAGATCGAGGTGATGGAATTCGTCGATTACCTCAAGAGGCCCGAACACTACATGAGTCTCGGGGCTAAAGTAAGTAACCTTCGTCGAACATTGAACAGGCAGACTATAGGAGCTATGCTGGAAAATATAGTATCTGTCCAGTCTCACGGCTAGCTTGCCTCATAGGCAAAAATATTTCAAAATAAAAACTACAGCAATTAAATACATATCCAAAAAAATACTTGAGTAAAACTACAAAGAATTGCTAAAACTTATGGAAATTGAAATAAAATTACAAAAATGACAGGAGGCAGTACTACCAATTGAGCTGTGAGGCCACTGGATATAATGTATAATTATGATAATTGTGCAGGTGCCTAAAGGTGCTCTGTTGCTGGGCCCGCCCGGCTGCGGCAAGACCCTGCTCGCTAAGGCGGTCGCCACAGAAGCGAACGTACCCTTCCTCTCCATGAACGGGTCGGAGTTCATCGAGATGATCGGGGGCTTGGGAGCCGCCAGAGTCAGGTATATACATAGTAACAAAATACATATCCTTATTCAAAAAGTCAAATCAAAAACTATATTTCCATAGAACTCATAAAGAAATGGCTTGGAAACATCAAGGTCACGCGTGCTTATCGCTAAGTTTGACGCCTGTTCAAACCCTATCCAACCCTCCATGGGGAAGAACAACAAGAAACCCCTAAAGGAGGGCTTCCTTTCTTTCGCGATCACGATCTTTGTAGCAATCTGAGTACTAGTACTAGTACATTGGATTTATGTTCAAGATAATTAATACTATGTCTGAAATAGGAAACCCTTTGTCTCAAGGAAACAGGCTGGAAATCCTTTGTCTCAGGGAAACAGGCAGGAAATCCTTTGTCTCAAGTAAACAGGCTGGAAATCCTTTGTCTCAGGGAAACAGGCTGGAAATCCTTTGTCTCAGGGAAACAGGCTGGAAATCCTTTGTCTCAGGGAAACAGACTGGATTGTAATCCATGTAGTACCTAAATGACCATTAATTGATATCTAGGGCTGATATTATTTTATTATATATAACTACTCGTAGGATATTGATATGAAAATTTGAAATGCAGTATAAATAAATATTGGCGTGCATTTCACACATCGCCATCTATCCCCAAACTAAGCATAGCTTAGGCAACCAGATGACTGATGAAATACATATATACATTTTTTTTTTGTAAATACGAATTCTCACCGTGACACAGAACAAACATCAATGTTTATGACACAAATGTTTGTCCTGGGTGGCAATCGAACCCACCAACTGAGCTGTAGCTCAGAAGACAGACCAACTTAGCTATCAGACCTGTCAAGTATAAAAAAAAAGACGTGTGGCACTCGGAGACTGCCGCGGTAAAGCTATTGCGCGTGATATTTCAAAAAGTCATTAAAAGTTCTGGTATTTATCGATAGATGGAAAAACTAAAAAGTATCACCGCTGTGCCGGTCGGAGTGGGGGGTGTTAGGTTTTTTTCGTTACGGAATTTCTGGATTCGGTCTCCACGCTCAAGGCCCGCGATAGAAGCTATGCAATAGCTTAATAATCATTTTTCAGGGACTTATTCAAAGAGGCTGCATCCCGGGCGCCCTGCATCATATACATAGACGAAGTGGACGCTGTGGGACGCGCGCGCTCCTCCGGGGGGGCGTCGTTCGGCCCCGGCGGGGGGGAGGGGGAGCAGACCCTCAACCAGTTGCTGGTCGAGATGGACGGAATGAAGACGCGAGAGGGCGTCGTCGTACTAGCCAGCACCAACCGGGCAGACGTACTCGATAAGGTGACTATAGTTTGACCGAAAGCGCGGCGAGGTGGGGCCCGAGGTAAAAATTGCATGAGATCGATATTGTCGGACAGATCTTACGATATCGGCTTACAATATTTTAAAGCTTCATGGTACGAGTGGCTTGTAATACCCGAAATTATTATATTTGGCAATATTAGTATCACTTTTATATAAAAAGAATGTTTATGTTCTTTTCGCCATAATTGGTCCTTTGTTTTGGCGTGAATGAGTAAAAACGTACAAAACTCACTTATGCACATATTTATGTATGTAAGTAATAATTTAAATTTAATTAAGATTTTTAATTACTAAATTAATCCAAAGCATAATAATATAAAAAAGTGTATTATTTATCGTTTCTTTGTTCGTAGGCGTTACTCCGTCCGGGCCGTTTCGACCGACACATTCTGATCGACCTGCCTACCCTGTTAGAGCGCGAGGAGATATTCCAAAGGCATCTCAAGTCGATCGTTTTAGAAGAGCTACCAGACTATTACGTGAAACGGTAATTAGATAGTAAGTGAGTGAGTGAGTGTGCGTGGTGGGTCATTCTGTTTGCAGCAAACTTACATTAGGTTCACTCACCCCCTCCCTCCCCGCATTCTGTCAGTGACAACACCGTCACAGATTACTAACACTGAATTTTTGCTAATTTTACTTAATTTGTAATGTTTTCGTTTTTTTTGACATTCTACACTATTTTTTTTTTTTTTATGAAACACTTATATAATTACTCCCAGACACAGAACGAGCGTCTATGTTCGTCACCACCGAACCCACGATCTAGAGTTGTATGTAGTATGACAGAGTTGCTACCAACTGAACTGTATTAAAGTAAAAATGAATACATTCAAGATTAAATATAGTGATTGAAAACTATAATGTTTTAAATGTAATATTTTTATTTGGCATATATGAATATTTCCATTTCCAGGCTCGCATACCTGACGCCCGGCTTCAGTGGCGCCGATATCGCGAACGTTTGCAACGAAGCCGCGCTTCACGCCGCTAGGCACAAACAGACCATAGTGAAAGCGCAGAACTTGGAGTATGCTGTCGAGAGAGTCGTTGGTAAGATAGTATCATTACTTTGGCCCGTACGAGCGTTACTTGTCAATTGATTAACTAGCCTCACAGCTCAATTAGTAACACTGCCTTCTGCGCTGTAGGTCGTGGGTTCGCGCGGTGTCTGTCAGCTTATTAACAGTTTTTTTTATAGTAGTAGTTTTAAAGTCCTTGGCTGTTCTTCCCGTGGAGGGTCGGATAGGTTTTGAACACGCGTCAAACTTAGCGATAAGTACGTGTGGCCTTATTTTTTGAATATTTGACGTATCCAAGCCATTTCTTTATGAATTCTGTGGTAATAAAGTTTTTTACTTTGACTTTAAATGTGTTAATATATTCGCTACGTGTTGTAGGTGGTACGGAGAAGCGTAGCCACGCGATGTCCCCCGCGGAGAAGCGGATCGTCGCGTACCACGAGTCCGGGCACGCGCTCGCCGGCTGGCTGCTCGAGCACACGGACGCGCTGCTCAAGGTAACGCCTCGGAGTCGTGGGTTCCATTCCCGCCCGGGGCAAAAGTGTGTGTGGAGGACGCAGATGTTGCTACCTAGTTCCAAATTAAGCATAGCTTGTACTACGAGAATCAGACAATTGACGAAATACTTGTATACTTTTTGTAAATAAAATAAATAAATTTTGGTGGACATCAGACACAGCGCCATCTAGCCCCAGAGTAAGCTAAGCTATGTATTATGGGAACTAGACAGCTGATGTAATACGTAACCTTTTTTTGTAAATACGTATCAATTAACTTACATATCAACACATAGAATTCATTTACATATTACCACCCAGACACGGAACAAACATCTATATTCGTCTCAAATGTTTGTCACGGTGAGAATCGAATCCAGGACCAACAGCGCAGAAGGCAGAGTTACTACCGACTGAGCTGTGAGGCCAGTCGATTTCATACAAACTACAGTTTCAAACCAAAAGTCTTGATAAACGTCAGGTACACAGTTTCAGTCATGACAGTAAATAGTCAATATAATTTTATTGGTGATATTGTTCAAAAGTCTGTGTCTGTTCTACATAAATTAACATCAGTTAGTTGTGACAATACTTGGTTAAAAAAATAAAAAAATAATTATAATAAATAAACAATACGGAACCACGCAACAAACCAAGGAATTTAATATGACGGTTATGAAATTTCCTTTGTGACGTGTGTGAATAGTTTTTCATTCTAAGAAAAGAAATAAACGTATGAAAAAACATAAAATTAGTTTATATTGCAAAAAAAAAAACTGTTTAAAATGTATCTAATGCAATACGCAGACTCAGAACTAACACCTTGTTAACCGTAGTTGACACGTTTTTTGTCCCAGGTGGGCATCGAACCCGCGACTTACACATAAGTTACTGGCGACTGAGCCGTGAGCCGCCAATCAATGCAACTGTATTAATGTTTCTTAAACTTTCAGGTGACAATAGTACCCCGGACCAATATGGCGCTTGGGTTCGCGCAGTACACCACTTCAGACCAAAAACTCTACTCCAAAGAAGAGGTACCAACATTTATTGTTGCTAGACAACTATGATATTTCGATTCAATTCAATTATATGATTATGAAATAGAGAAATTAATTTAAGTTTCCAATCGATCGTTAAGAAGAAATCGCTTTAATTAGTAGAGAAGTAGAGATCTCAAAAGTTTTTAATGTTATAGAGTTATGGTACGAGCAGATGGCCCACATGGTGTTAAGTGGTGGCCCGTAAGACTCGAGTGATGGGTCTGCGTCGGTCACTACAATTTGCCAGCAAGCTGTACTTCTTTACTGTGTTTTTAATTTTTTTGAATGTATATTTCTTGGAAACAGTTGTATGTAAAAATATGTACTTAATCAGCTGTTCGAGCGTATGTGTATGGCGCTCGGCGGGCGCGCTGCGGAGGCGCTCATCTTCAACT
The DNA here is from genome assembly GCA_947359385.1 of Chesias legatella. Lineage (NCBI taxonomy): Eukaryota > Metazoa > Arthropoda > Insecta > Lepidoptera > Geometridae > Chesias > Chesias legatella. The sequence goes on along the minus strand of OX375762.1, from coordinate 13,809,560 downwards.
CGGTGACCAGCGGCGCTCAGAACGACTTGGAAAAAGTCACCAAAATCGCTTACGCACAGGTAACTAACAGCTTCCAAATACTTGTTGTTTTAGCTTGAAAAATATTTTTGCTCCTGACACCTGTCAGCAGAGCAAAAAGCAGACGTAACTAAATAAGTGAGGTCTTTTTTTTAAGGGATACAATTACGGAGCGAGCCGACGGCCCCTGGTGTTAAGTGATAAAAAAAAACAACCTAAAAACCGATAAATAAATAATAATAAAATAAAATAATAATAATTAATAATTAATAATAATACCTGTAACCTCGCCCAATAAAAACCGATGTGAATTGGGTTCTCCCCTACTAGGTACGACGAGACCCAAGTCACATCGTATTCGCCCGTAACTCTGAGACGTCTCTGAGAATGTCTCTTGTGCCTGTAATTTCACCAGCAACCACACCTTACAAATCGGAACACAGTAACGCGAATGCGTTACTGCTTGGCGGCAGAAATGGGCATGGTGGCAGTACTTCCCCGGACGGACTTGGCATGAGTTCTACTGCTCTTCAATTCCAACTTATTTATTTGTGTATTCCGTGGAAGTTGAGTTTTCGAGTTTGCCTTATCGTGTGTATTTTGTTTGGCCAGGTCCGAGTATACGGCATGTCACCCACGGTGGGACTGCTTTCGTTCCCCGATAAGGACCGCGGGCGGAGTCCTTTCAGTCGCGCCCTCAAGAGCCTCATCGACGCAGAAGCGAGGTCTCTGATCGCGAAGGCTTACTACCGCACTGAGGAACTGCTCAGAAAGAACCAAGACAAGCTTAAGGCCGTGAGTCACGCTCGTTGTCTTAACTAATGGGAAAGTGCGTACGCTTGTGTTGATGGGTGTATGTTTGTTACTGTTTCGTGCCAAAACAGTAGATATATCAAAACTTAACCAATTTGGTAGTTATTTTGACCACGGGTATATTAACGAGGTAACTGAAAAATATACCTTTCCCCAAAATATGTCACTAAAAAATGTTATACAGAATGAATAAATAAAATCAATGTTCACGTTTCACACAGCGCCATCTAGCCCCAAAGTAAGCTAAGCATAGCTTGTACCGTGGAAACCAGGCAAAAAAAAAAAATGTATAAAATATGTCATCCAAATAAGAGAACGAGAAATTATCCTCATTTATTTGCGATGAAGTCGGTTTTGTTATATGCTTTTTTTATATTTTTCACATATTGTCAAGAATAAAAAAGAAAAAAAATAGATAATAAAATAACGTGGATTAAGTAATAATCTTGTGTAACATAAGAGTATACAACGATTCCAAAACCGCAAGCTGAAAAAAAAAGCTATTTCAAAAAATCCTTCAGTTATCATAAAATGCAATGTGTTTCCAGCTAGCCGAGACGTTACTGAAGAAAGAAACTCTCAACTACAAAGAGGTAGAGGCGATATTGGGTCCGCCCCCGTTCAAGGGGAAGAAGTACATCGACCCCGTGGAGTTTGAGAACAGCCTCAAGAACATGGAGCGAGCGGCCTCGCCCGCCGACCCCGCACCCGCCGGCGACGCGCCCTCCGCCAAGCCTGACCCCCACACACAACTCTAACTATCTACTGTAGCACTGACAAGCCAAGGAAGCCCAACACTGATACAGTTACCACTATACTTGAAAATTTATATTATAACTAGCTGTTGCCCGCGAATTCGTCCGCGTGGAATTCGGTTTTACCCCTATTTTATCGCTCGGAAAAGTTGCCTAAGTTAATCCTTGTTACATCAGCTATCTGCCAGTGAAAGTCCCGTCAAAATCGGTCCAACCGTTTCGGAGATTAGCCAGAACAAACAGACAGACATACAGACAGACAGACAAAAATTGTAATAAAAAATGTTTTGGTATTGTACCGTGTATACATCCATATGCACTTAGTAAAAAGCGGTTATTTTAATATTACAAACAGACACTCCAGTTTTATTTATTTGCGTAGATAATTGAAGCGATATTTAATAATTTTATTTGGATCATGTGAAAGAACTAGGTCCTTAATTGCCGCGCTAAATCAGTATTAAGCCCGCAGAGCGAATATTGATGACCCTACCATTTCTGCCGCTGAGCAATTATACATACGCATTACTATATTCCGGTCAAGGTGTTACCGGTGAAATTACAGGCACATGAGACGTTCCACCTACACGTCTCAGACTTACGGGCGCATACGATGCGACTTGTACCTAAGTATGGGAGGATCCAAGTAGTATTGCTTGTTATGGGCAGAGGTTACCTGACACCAGGTAAGCAGTTTCCTCGTTCCGTAACTTAATCCCATTAAAATACTTATAAAAATATAATTTATGGTTATTGCCTTTCTGCCTTGTGTTGTTAGCTTGCCGGCGGCGATGCCTGATAGATAGATAGATGACACTTTATTGCTCACAAAATCAAAATAACAACAATCAGATACAAAGTACAAAAAAAGTGAAACAATGGGCGGTCTTATCGCTATAAAGCGATCTCTTACAGACAACCTTTGGATGGACAAGAAACACTGGACTTTATATTGTGGCTTTGTGTGTTTGTGGCCTGATAGTATGCACTTACTTGATACTGTATTTACGAATCGATGTATAAATAAAGATTAATGTTTTAACTATCTGTTTTGTATTGCTCGCCCCTGGGAAATATGAAATTTCCATTTTGTGTCACCTAGGTATCTTTAATACACAAAATATCGAACAAATTAGCTAGTCTCCTTGTTACGAAAGTTTTTTATCGTTCATACAATAATAATAACAAACATATTTTATTGTACACCGGAGAATATAACTTCGAACATAGTGGTACAATGGGCGGTCTTGTTGTATGAAGCGATCTCTTCCAGGCAACCTTAAATAATTACTGGCGAGCATTTTCGAACAGCGCCATCTAGCCCTAAACTAAGCATAGCTTGTATGGGAAATAGATAAGTGATAGAATACTCCTATATTTTTGTAAACATACGTATATTGCATATAACACTCAGACTCAAAGCAAATATCTTCCTTCGTCACAAATGTTTGTCCTGGGTGGGAATCGAACCCACGACCTAATGCGCAGAAGTCGGGAGTTCCTACCAACTGTGCTGTTTGCCAGCTGATAGTTTCAGTTTTCAGTCGGTATACAGTGATCAGCTGCTCTGACACGTACGCAACTGATGACAAGGAGAAGACTATATACATTGTGTAAGAAAGAACGAGACGACATTAGAAAACAGTAAAGTGTACCCAAAACTAGCACACAGGCGTTTTCGCATACGATAGTCTCTTGTGTACCGGCGTTTAAAGCCTATACAAACTAAGTAAGGATAGATTAAAACTATGTATATTTAAAATAAAAAACGCAGTATTATTTACTCATTATTTAATTTATTTAGACATTGATACATTCGTAAACATACATTTAATTCCTAACTAAATAAATTAATACTGTAGAAATAATTATAACTTCTACACAGCATGTAACAACCCTATTCCTGTATATATTTTATATATATTTTTATGTGGTTATTTATGCTTAAAATGGGTGTTAAAAGGTGTTGCATTAAATCGTCACACGCGACCTTCTTACTGTTTAAGTTAATGTTACCATACCATTCAGGGTTGGACTGTTTTTGTTACACACTGTGTAGTAATAAACCCTAACATTAAAAATAACTTAAGTGTACTTTTAAACGATTAAGTTGTAAACATAAAAAAAAGATAAGAATATTATTAAAATAGTAAGATCGGTGTAAACTAGTTAAAAACATAATAGATCTCTTAATTTTTATACTTAGCTTTCGCCTCTTACAATATTCATTTTTAACACCTACTATGTAATAGAATATATAGAATTTTATTTCTGTTGCTTCGTTCCTCCAAATCATGTGTTGATATCAGCATAATAGACACATAATATTGTACAATATTTGTGACACTATTTACTACTCAAGATAATAAACATTTGCTTAGAATACCTGACATAATTGTCGGAGTGATCCACTGCAGTGGCGGTTATACTAATAGAGGATTTCAGGCGAGCCACTCCTAGGACACTAAGTGGGATAGCGTTTTAACAATTTCCATGTAGTCATACTATTTGTGACAATGTCCGAGGTGTGGTTGGTGGCCGCAGTAAACGACCAGTTATTACCAGCTCTGTATGTGACAACGCCAGCCGCGGGAAGGGGGAAGTCGCCGCACTAACAAACCCTCACACAATACCGAAACACGTAGATATATCAATGGTATCTTAACATTAAACATTGGTTACATCGAAACACTTACTTAAGCGAAATATTAAGTTCGCTATCTTAAGGGAATATATCCGTAATAAGTTGAATATAATGCTAATTGTTCTGTTGCATTCTCTAAATAAAATTTTTGTTTTCCATTGAAACTATTAATAAGATATAATTGTATTGGTGGAACTACACACAGCGCCACCTAGCCCCAAACCAAGCAGGCTTATCCAATGGGAACCAAATGACTGATGGAAAATTACGACAAACAAATAAATATTTGTCCTGAGCGGGAACAAACCGGTGCGCTATTTAAGTTACGAAGGGTAAAGTTGAATTAATATATTGCTATCGCTTTCACTCCTTTAAATTTAAAGAGATGAATCATTTTTTTTTTAAATTTAGAGAATGGAACAGGACGTTATGTAGAGCGATATAAACGACTACTAATATTAATATTAAAATAAGTTTATTAAAATATACATTTATCATCAAATAGAGTAGACGTGTCGAAAATCGAAATCGAAATCCAATATGTTGGAGAGTTGTATAAGTATATATATTTTTGTTTATATATCTTTGTTTTTGGTCACAAATGTTAGTGTAAATAGAAATTCTATATAGAACAGCAATATGACTAGAAATTAATTAGTTATATTATAAATTTATTGAGATTCGTTCAAATTTTGTGACGAAATCATTTACAAAGCTGTCCTCTAACAAAAATAAGTGAGAGTATGGCAACTTAATATAACTTAAACGAACAAATTAAAACTAAACTTAATACTAAATATAAACAAGATTTCATTTCGAATAAAGTTACTAATATAAAGTAATTTGTACGTAGGAAAACCTAATACTGTGTTTAATCGTAAATCTAATAATAATAGTTCATCAATTTAAAATTTCACATCAACAATTATCTATATGTACCGGATGAATACGAAATAAATGTGTAAGTTCAAGCAACTGAACCCACTCATAAATCCACAAAACAAAAATTGATTAAAACGTCTTTTTCTATTCAATTATAAATTTAGTTGTAACCATAAAATCCCAAAAAATGTAACCCTTATTTGAAAGGGTAATCCCGAATCATTCATAACCATGAGGCCACCCAATTTCTGATGAAGTTTTGACTCATCTAGTACAAATAGTTCGACATAATTTAAAAATATATCTAACAAGATCTAACACATCTAACAAGACGCACCATCGACAAGGAGTCATATAGTTATCTGAAATTGTGGCTAAATATTAATTCCACCATGAAAGTTTCTAAATGGCACGCCAACGATGCTAAAAACACATTCATCAAATATATCATATAGGATCCCAAAAGGGTAAGTCAAATTCGTGGTACACATGTGAAATCTATCAAGATATTCCAAGTATCTACTATTGTTTATAATTTTGAGCTAGTCTATCTATATAGACAGAAATATCGCAACACTTAACACACATAACATGATCAAAATTCAAGTTGATTAAGGGTTCCGGAGATCCGGGGGGTCAAAATGTTACAAGGAAGCCTGGGAGTTGTCGAGATTTTATTTATGAGATATCGAAAAACTTCCAAACTACAACTAGCGTAGGACTGGTTCGATTTGTGTTAATAAAGTGTAGTAAAGTATTTCTCTCAAGATGGGATCCGACAATACTGACTGATATGAAGAATTATGTAATGTGACAATTACCAAATTGTATGATCAACAGTAAGATCCGAGAACCAGTCAAAACTACACAAAATCCTTGATCTCTACCAAGACTTATTATGACAGATTAGTTATTATCTCGATTTAGTAATAATGAAATTCATCATATTGTAAGATCAATTGGGGGTGAAACGAGCCCATTTGAGGCGCACTTTACCACACGTTTCGACAGAGCCAGTGATTAGACACACGATTAGTTGAAGTAATTGGAGTTTCCGTGAGATCTGTCAAAAACTCCATTAAAATGCGATGTTCTCGGGGATTCGGAGTCCAGCGATTTGTCAAAAACTCGAATCCCACATTGCGAGTCCAGGAAACTTAAGCAGGAACACCTGTGGGAAAAATATATGGGACATGAATAACCTGAAAGATACCAGTTAAAAAAAAGGTAGTTTGTTCAGGGATATTGTTAACATAGGTCCCGCCAATATTTTTTTTTTTTTTTTTTTTTTTATATATTATATATATTAAATATGTAAAAAAAAATAAAAAATAAAAAATAAAAAAAAATATAAAATATATATATATATATATATATATATATATTTATATATATATATATATTTAAATATATTATAATTTTAATTATTTCAATTAATTATTTTATTTTTTATTTTATTATTTAATTATTATCTTTCAATTAAGCTCAATTCTGCCCATTTCTGCTGCCAAGCAGTAACGCATTCGCGTTACTGTGTTCCGGTTTTAAAGGTGTGGTTGCCGGTCAATTTACAGGCACATGAAACATTCTACCTTCACGTCTCAGACTTACGGGCGCATGCGATGCGACTTGGGTCTTGTCGTGCCTATGTAGGGGATGAGCCAAGTCACAATGCGTATTAGGGGCAGAGGTTACTACTTAACACCAGCTGAGCCTATCCGCTCGTTCCGTAATAGAATTATATAAAAAAAGATCTTAAAGAAATTAAATCATCAAGAAAATCAAGAAAGTTAAGTCAGAAGTAAGTAAGAAAGGTAAGTTAGATCAAGAAAAGTTATTACAATATTGATGAAGCTTTAGAGGACAAAAATATTTTTTCCTTGGATTTGGATATGTAGGTAATTTAAATGTTAATCATCAAATTTTTACTGTTATTGTTATTATTATTGTTATTCACATTTTGATTTATCGTAATCCTATTTTATTTATATTTACATTAAGACGATGCTATTGCAGATAATTTAAAATAATTCTAGTGTAATATTTCTACTTTTGTATTAGACTTATCTAAGTGCATATATTTATGTCGAAAGATGAATACAATACAATAATTATTATTATAGCTAAAGCTAAGATAATAAAAAGCGGTCGAGCTTACATGCGCGTCCGGCCATCACCTCCACGGGAAGGGAGCTGCGGCGGCCCTCGCGGCCGTGCTGACGCGGCATCTGCGCTCTCGGCACCCACTGACGAACAGACACAACACATCAACACATTCGCTATGTACAAATATATAATACAGCGCCATCTAGCGCAAATAAAGTGTAGCTTGTACTACGGGAACAAGATGTATGTTAGTATACTTATACACTTGTAAATACATATTAACATCCAGACACAGAAGATATATCTATGTTCGTCACAAACGTTTGTATTCGGTGGGAATCGAACCCACGACCTACAGCGAAGTTGGCAGAGTTACTGCTGGATCGCAATATGGACTTGTCATAAATAAGAAGAGAGAAAAGTCTTCAAATAATTTGCAAAATGGTAAAGAGGACGATTGTTAAAATATAAAAAGACGGAATAATATTTGTACAATATTGACAGAGTTAGTCGACAGCGCAGTGACACGGAGTTTTCCCAGTAGCATACGCGAGGCGGGAGGTGGGGCTCCGGCTCTTGTCTTCGATCTGAGGATAGTGTGTTCCTCACGATATTTTATATATTTCTGGAACGTAGTATTATTATATAACATTATAATCGAAATCTCGGGGCAGGCGACAACTGCAGATCCAATCCAGCGGCCTATGGGTGAACAATGTTAATGATATTTATTAATTGGAAATTGTGTAATAATTACCAACAGAGATTTGAAAATGATTATCTAACAGGATTTTTTTCGAGCGACTTATCATTTTAGGTACGGTTAATTACATTTACTAATAACATCGTATAAGGGGATTGATTAAGAGGAAAAAATCACAACCAATGTTTTCAACATCGCATATCTATTACACTCTAGCTTTTGCTGGCGGCTTCACCCGTGTGAAATTGACTAAACTTTTTCACATTTGTAATTTATGCGATATGGGATCAAACAGGAAATATTAAAATTATTGGGTTCTACTTAGGTTATAGACCATTATTAGTACTGGTAGTGACTAGCCGCCCTCTAAACGGGCCTCCATGAGAGACACCTGGGACAGACGGCGGGCGGGAAATGTCGGTGAGGGCGGCTGGAATGGTTTCGAGAGCCGTCAGAGGTTTCACTGAACGCCACTACCGGCGTTATAGTCGACCCCTACTGACCCCGAACGCTCGCTATAGGCTCGCCCAGCGGTTTTGTCGTAATAATGTTATTGTTACCTGGTGACGCGGCTTGAGGCTATCACCGAGCTGGTGGGTCAAGGATGCAAGGGGTCGCACGTCGGATGTGGCGGGCGCGGACCCGCGGCGACGCTCCCACACCTGTTTGAGCACTCGCGGGAACAACATCTCCGTCTTCTGCATCACACCTGAAATCGTTCCAATTGAGAGCGTGACGCCCCGAATCCGGAGCTGGTTCAAATCCTGACGTGTACCAAAGAGTTTTTTCAATTGAAAAATGTATGGCGCATACAATAACGCGTTCTCAAATCGGTGAAGTAAAACATTTTTTATTTGGTACACGGAACGAGCTCGCTATTTATTGTGAATTTGGGTGAATTTGTTTTTGATTATTTTTGGTAGTCCGCGCCAAGGATAAAATACTAGTATTGACTGAAGAACGCTTTAAGACAATATGTTTCAAACAAATAACGTGACGAATAAGGTCCTAGATTCACAAAATGTGGGACTTACTGGGTGTGTCTTCCTTAAAGGGCTGATATAGATGACTATCGGACGAATTCATGTTGCTGGAGAAGGACACCAGCAATCCTTGCAGATGATTATTAAGACTCCAAGTCAAGGCTCTTTGGGAGCCGCTGAAATCCTCCGCTGAGTCGGTATTGTCGTCGGCAACTGAAAAATGGTACACTTTAGTAAAAATGAACTCGCATCGATTTATTGTGAAATACTTCGAGATCCTTTCCAGCTATATATTATGCCCTTAATTTTTGTTATTATTTAATTTTGATTTTCTATAGTAAAAAATTTCAAGATAAGTGCATGAAAAAAATATCTAGGAGGCGTACTTTTATCCTTTCACTGCACGTAGAGAGAGACATACGTGCAACATTAGTAATAGTCTTGAAATCGGACTTGGTCCGTCGGAAGAGTCTTTTTAAGTGCGCCTCAAAGGGACTCCATTCGTGCACTCCCCAGGCTCTGAGTGGAAGACAGTGATACATCCCAGTGTAGGAGTGGACTCTACAGAAAAACGCCACGGACACATACCTGGAGCCTCTTCGCCATCACTGTTGGCGGCGTAATGTCCCTGGCCGGAGGACGCCTCGGCGCGACGGGGCTGCGGCGACACATCGAACTGGATGAGATGTTCCGGGTTGGATCCCGCATTGCGTTCTCCACTTACAGCCACGCTGTTAGTGATGGATGCAATTTTTATCAAGTCGCTCGCGGGGTAAGCCCCGGAGACATCACGCCCGGACGACTGCAGTTCCTCGGTAAGGAGACATTCGGGGATCGATTCCTTCTTCCCGCGGGTGCGAGCGCGCGCCTCCAACACCTGAAGCGGAGCAGAGAAACGGCGGGCACCATCGTCTACGGAGTTTCTGGGCTGGTCGGGACTCAGTGAAAAGCGTCGGGGACTGGCGCTGTCAGAGATGTTGGGGATAGTGGGCGATGTGGGTCGATCGCGCGACGCCCGAAGTTCGCAAGACAGCCGCTCGCAAGTGTTCGGCCACTTGTGTAACGGTGGCTTGGGAGCCATTCTCTTCTTAGTCACTGTACTAGGTGACGGGGCCGGCACAGGGGGCGCGGGCGCTATTCTCTTGGTCACGCTCGGGGCCGCCGGTGCAGCAGGCGCCTGTCTACTGGTAGACGCCTGTCCACTACTCATCGCTGCAGATTGTTCGGAATTCCGTTCGGGACGTTCCGGTACCCTCACCGCCGCCAAAGCTTGACGCAGTGCTCTTTCGTTCGATTCAGGAATGTGGTCGTTATTAGTATATTTTAAAGCTTCGAGTTCCCATTTGTATTGGTTGAATAGAAGATTTCTACACATTTCATCGGTTACATCCGTATGCAACCACATACTCCACTCTTTGAAAAGCGGCGAAACAACAAATTTGAAGAATCCTGAAAATAATATAACATCTCGTTTGTGATTGTAATTTATTATATGAATAATCTCATTCCATAATGTCCCATAGCAAAGTGATTCATGAGCGTCGGTAGCCGTCACCAAAACAAAGTGCATCTATAATAATCATTTGACGCAGCAAAAGTTAGTATAAAAATAAAATAAATAAATATTGGTGGGCGTTTCACACAGCACCATATAGCCCCAAAGTAAGTTAAGCATAGCATGTACTACGGACCCAGATGACTGATATAATACACTGCACAAACATCAACATTATCACACAAACGTTTGTGTTGGGTGGGAATCGAACCCACGAGCTACAGCGCAGAAGGCAGAGTTACTACCAACTGAACTGTGAAGTCAGTCACTAGATATGGAGTATTATTAGTAGTAAACTACTGCGCCCCAAAGTTTTCGTAATATTAAAATCAAGTGAGTTTTCTTTTATTTATATGGTATTGTTATGTAGTCTGTGTGTGGGAAGAACCACGGTATTGGTAGTTGCTGATACCCTACATCAAATACATTCCCGTGTGTCTGTCGGTGTATGTATCTTTGGTCAGGGTTTGGCAAATTATTAGAACTGCTTTTGCAGTTATTGTTTACAATTTACCTTCCTTTTGATGAATGTTATTTCTTTCAATACAGTGTTATATTGTTTTAGTGTTCTGAGTCTAAAATAACTTGCCACACCTCGAATTTAACAAGTATTTAGTACCTGAAGTACGCGTCTAAAGCAGTCTCGATCGTGCCAGCAAAGACATTAGCGTGACGGCAAATAAAGAAAATAAATAAATTGCATCATTCTCTTACATCGTTCGATATAACCTAGATAAACGTGAATAAACCAAATTGAAACGATATTAAGAAGCTTGCTCTAAAATAAAATGGGCTGCCCGTTTGCCACTCGGCTGGGCGGGTGAACGAAGCCTGGCCCTGCGTCGTGTTCACACTAGGGCGGCACAGATGTCACTTACCTATTTGGATGTCGGGGACTGACTCTTTGTTCCTGTCGCAGAACTGGGAAATTTCCATGTTACATTGGCGTTCCTTATCACCTTGGAAGAAGAATTCGTCGCACACTTTCATACTCCATTTCTTGCTGATGAGCCAGGTACGGCCGGGGTTCGATATGTCCGCCGCTTTCAGCGCCATCTGAAGTACCATGTGGCGGTGTGCGAGACGATCCATGTCCAGAGTTTTCCGCTTGACGTGTCTCTATGAAAATAAGCGTTTTGATACTACCTACTGCTGATCGTGTCAACAGTTTCGACCCACTGTAGCGTATGAAAGTGAGCCTCAAAGAGGATTCCTTCACGCAAATGCGACATATTTCGAATTTTTGGTTCTAGAACATGTCAGTTATCTTAAGATGTTTTCGCCACCGATTAGTGTAAGTGAAAAACTCATTGGTCACCACCACGCTCAAGGTACTACGCGTTTATATAAATAACTTTTGAATGCAGCGCCGCACATTTGTGACAGGCACCAGCCCTGAGGCCCGGCCGGTGCATTAATCGCTCCTCAAAGCCAAACGGCTAGTTTTGATGATTTACTTTTATTACACACTGGTGTTTTGCCAAGTCAACAACAAAATTTACGTCAAGCGTGACATTTTCAAGTCCACGCTGAATTTTCATGAATTACGACAAAATTTACGCAGTTTGGCGCATATGACAAAGAGTATTCATATATCAATGTTAAATACCATTTACAGCACAGTGTGACCTAAACCCGCACTTTACGCACGCTTTTCCGTGACCTAAGTTGCCTATTTCTGCACGGTGTGTAAATGAATTGACCAACTTCACTCATGTAGAAAACATTACATTACACATGACATTCAAATCAAATGTTCAAATCAATGACATCCAAATGACATTTAAATGTCATTTGGATGTCATTGATTATACTGGTCCGTATGCTTAAACTTCAGCAAAAAATAGACAAAAGCTTTGTAAACGACTTGTCTACTCTATCATACTATTTTTGGTCGTATGGCAAGATCGAGTTATATTTATAATTTTCACCTAACCAAACAAAATGCATCACGTACTACGAATTCATTACCGTACGTATTTTTTTATTAACAGAATGAACTAATGAGATCTACTTTTTTTTTACAGATACGGTCGGCTATTTACGAATGAAAATATTCGTTCAATGCAACGCGTCCAATGATCTGCGTCATAACTTAAAATGTATCTTCCGAGCAAACACATGTACGATGCTTTCGGATAAATGCGGTTTTCTCACTTGTAACACACACACACACACAAACAAACACACACACTCACACACACACAATTTATTTTTATGTTATGACCCCAAATAGTATAATATAAGGCTGAGTTCACATTAATTCTTAACAATCTGCACTTTCCTCTCGTGACTATGCCTTCTGCGCTGTAGGTATTGGGTTCGATTCCCACCCGGATTAAACATTTGCGTGAGGAACATAGATGTTTTTCCATTTCAGGGCTAGGTGGGTCTGTTGGTAAATTCCTTAAATATTTATACTTATTATATGGTAGTTAGTTAGCTTAGTATATGGCTTATTATATACTCCTAGATCTATAGATCCTGTGCCAAGTTCAAAAGGGAAGTACATATTACTGCCGTCAAGTGTTCACGGATATGGTTGCCGCCAAAACAGACTGATGAGACATTCAATCTTCACATCTAAAGTTACGGGAGCAATTTGATGTGACTTGGGTCTTCCCGTTGAGCCCCAAGACGTATTGCTTTCGTTATGACGGGCGTAGGTTACTTGTGGTGGATCATCTCGGCCATCGATGTGAAATTTCCACGAATATTTTTATTTTTATTTATCTCGTTAAGCAAAGACTCCTTACGCGACAAAAGGTTCAATGTTATGAAACTTATCAGAGTATTATTTGCAATAAATAATTGTGTCACGGCAGCACACTGTCCCTCCCGTCGGCGTGGGGACATGTCACCCTGCAGTGTAATTCTCGAGTCGAATTAATACTGTACTTTGTAATTGTGGACGCGGCTGACTGTTGACGAAAATAAACCGAGATAAATTTAGCTCCAGCAGCGGTTAATTTGAGACCAGCCTCAGTTTTATTGAAGCCGTGTCAATGAAGTTGTTTGTGGAGTGTAAGGCCATCTTCACACCATTAAATTACAGCTGATTATTGTAAGAGTTGAAGTTTGTTATTTAAGCGGATTTTGTCAGCGTGAGATACTATCTTCTATTTTTTATTAGCAGCACTCACTGCACTAAAAGTGACAAACACGTCTGATTAATGGCTCTATAATAGACATCATGAATGGATATTCAATCTTCTTCTTCGAGTCACCGGTTATGTCGAAACAGTGTGGTGAAAGGATTGTAAGTGCGCCTCAAAGAGGCACCTTTCGTGCACTCGACACGTGTCTTCGAATTTTTAGTTCTAGGAAATAGGTCGGTTTCCTCACAATGTTTTCCTTCACCGTTTTGAGAACGTGGTATTGCGCACATAAATCTTTCAATACTAAAACTCATAGGTGCACGAGTGCACGCGCACCAGTTTTTCGATTCAATGAAATGAAATGAAACGATAAACTGCAAACGTGCATTTTCGTGGGCTAAGGCTGGTTGGCTAGTAAGCCCCGGTTGACGATTAATGCTATATATACATATTATTTAGATTCCGTCAGAGATGTCACCCTCATAGGCTCAGTCTGAAAACCAGCGCTGTCCCCGGCATGAATACTATTTTCTCGCCTGGGATTAGCTCCATGCTGAGACTGAGTCCTTGTTTGACAATGTAACAAAGAGGGCAATTTAAGGCATATCATCTTCCCATCATTTTCGTGTTATTGTCATTTTATTTATTTAATTGTCTTTTTATTTTAGTTCATGTAATATGTGTGTGTGTGTGTGTCGATTAAAATATATTCTATTCTATATGATTATTCAATAATAATTAATTGATTAATCATATAGCCAATATAAAGCAGATGATAATAGATGCTCTTAATATATATTAAGAGCAGTAGAACTCTCGCCAAGTTCGTCCGGGGTAGTACTGCCACCATGCCCATTTCTACCGCCAAGCAGTAACGCGTTCGCGTTACTGTGTTCCGGTTTGAAAGGTGTGGTTGCCGGTGAAATTACAGGCACAAGAGACATTCCACCTACACGTCTCAGGGTTACGGGCGCATACGATGCGACTTGGGTCTTGTCGTACCTAGTAACCAAGGACCCAAGTCGCATCGGTTGTTATGGGCAGAGGTTACCACTTAACACCAGGTGGGCCGTCGGCTCGTTCCGTAACTGTATCACATAAAAAAAAATACACATTACATAATTTACGAGTATAACCATGTATATCTACATTACAGAAATGTGGGGTGTCTTCTACAGGTTTCTTAACTTCTAAACATAATAGAAAAGTTCCCAATTCATCAAAGCAACAATATTGTAATTTAATTAAATAACTTTTGTTTATTTTTTTGTTGGAAACGTGCTAAAGAGACGAAACTTTTCCGAGGGGTACCACAGTGGTGAGTGATAAAACCGAACCACTTGGACGATAGGTAGGCGCGGTAGGTCATGGGTTCGATTCCCACCCAGGACAAACATTTGTGTGCCGAAAATTAGATTTTGTTGTTGTCTTGTTATGTGTCTATGTATGTTATATATATTACATGAATGTGTTTACAAAAAGTATATAAGTATAATATCAGTTGTCTGGTTCCCATGATACAAACTATGCTTAAGTTACTTTGGGGCTAGATATCGCTGTGTTAATGTCCACATACGAGTATATACTTATATACAAAAAAATGTATGTACGTGAAATCTGTAAATGTTGTCGATCTGAAATTAAATAAAACCCTGTATTAGTGGGAGGTTACCTTTAGTATTCGCATGGTAATATGGACAAACACTTTACGAATATGTATTAGAATTTCGGTAAAATATTAAACTGTGTCGATTTTGTGCTAAATAAGAGAGTCAAGTGAGCGTTACTCAAAAAGTTACGTAACTGCTAACTAATCAATACGAGCATAACAAACGACATGTGAACAAGCGGCTCACGTTTGTTATGGCAGATTGCATGACAAGTATAAGACACTATGCATAATGTATTAGTGTACAAAATGTTGCGCGTCAAACGCATAAGTGCATGTGCATAATCGGCCGCCCTAGAAAAATAATTGCGCGCAAAGTAAATGAAAATGCGTAGGGAATAGAACTAAGAACTGAGGAAATTCCACGTTCACGTACGGGCGCCTTACAATGCGACGCGGTCTTCCATTACCTAAGTAGGGGAGGACCGCAAGACGTATAGTTTTGTTATGGGTCAGTCTCATCACATTCTTCGTACATGCTCGTCGGTTTAGGATTATCTATAAAAATGAACCTTCGCAATCAAAAGGTGAGCTGAGACAATTTGCATCAGGTTTTTTAGGGAAGTTGCAGCAAAAATCGCAACTACCTCGTTCAGTCAAAGTGTTCAGTCAAACCATTAATCCAATCCACCATCATTAACCAAAATATATTTAAAACAATTCGGTTGAAAATGTCTTTTTGAAATGTCCAGTTGGATTGTTTCAATGGTCAGACTTAACAATAGTAAACAATAAAGTGGACTTGTTTACATTAGTTACGGAACGAGCAGATGGATATTTCAGTAGCAATTCCGAAACTACGCTGATATATATTCTAAATATAAATGTTCGTCCAAATTTGATCGCCCGGCACCAAATTTTCACATACCTGTACACTAGCAAACATTTTTGTTTTTATGTAATTGAAGTCACGGAACGAGCTGACGGCCCACCTGATGTTAAGTGGTAACTGCCGCCCATAGACAACAGCAATACGACTCAAGTCCTCATAGTACGAGATAACTCAAGTCGCATTGCGTTGCGTCCATCACGTCGAGACGGGGATGTTACGTCTCAAGCGCCTGCAATTTCACATATACACTAGCATAAGCGTTTAACTTTCAATAGCTTAGAAACATTAGTTAAAACGAGAAATGAATGGCTATGGAATCTGCCCCCTGATGTCGTAGAGTGTGGGCGCCCCCAAGGAATGATACTATATATACACAGTGTCACGTCAATTTATTGTACCGGAATATCAACGTTTATATTTCTTTAAATTACTACAGACAAAATATGTGTTCAATCATCCCCGTGAAAGCAATTTCAGACTTAATCAATTTGTGTACCTATAATTATAAATTAATTATCGTTTCATTAATATCCACACTCAATTTGATAACTTTATTAATCTGACAAGCTCATTCAGTGAGGAATTTCAACGCGATGTAATCGACGGCTTATAATTAAAAATCTCTAGAGATCAAATTTGTTGATGCTTTTAAGTGCGAGCTACGGCCATTGGGGTTTCCGAAAATACGAGTCATTATAAAGATTACTAATTCGATACCGTTCGCTCATGTTTTTGCAGCCGTAGCACTTGGGCCGACTTCGCTTGTTAATTATATTTATTTTTGCAGTCAACTAAACAATGAACTAAGTAGTTGTATTAATGTAGTAGAGATGTATTTGCAAAAAAGCATAGATAAATTTTAGATAATCTAAATAATTAAAATCAGCTTTATTACAGTCAGTTTATTTTGTGTAAATAATAAAAACTTGTTTATTGACGTGAGTGCACACCAGTCGTTATTTAGGTACGACATGGTTACATGGTTAAATAAAACTGTGTGTCCACTGCAGAAACTTTAGTCATATGTCCTGGCGATGTCTTTAAACTTCTTGATTAAACATAAATATCCACGGAGGGCTTGTGAAGCGAGAAGCGTGTAAAAATAGATATATTCTTAAAACGAAAACATTACACCCATCATACAAAGAGTAAACGGATTGAAGAGAGACCTGTTTCCCAGCAAAGGAATAATTATGGTGTGCGTTTTTAGTCCGTCTTTAAAGGCTAATCTCAAAAACTATTATTTGGACACTATTTTCTCTAAAAGATTACCCCACGAGAGAGTTTCATGTAAATAATTGAACTCTACTTAAATAATTTTAAAGTTGTCCGAAATTAGTAAGGACCACTAGTTGATATCCATGCCGTCAATTTTCAATAGCATCAAAATTCAATCCCAAATGTCAGTGTGATCGATTGGTTAAGTCACATACGTGTAAACATATTTGTAAATGTTCAACGAACTCTATAAAAAAAACAGAAGCTCGCAAATAAAACAATGTAGAGAACCCATTAGCATAAAGCTTGAAGTCAAAAAAGAACGACAGAATTATCCGTTTCACGGTCCTTGCGTTATGGCAGGAACGAAATAAGCCCTACCATTCTTTGAAAATATGAAATGTCATTTTCATTTCACGTTTTGTATTTTCCTGTTTTCTACAGAGCTTATCAGCGGTCCTTTGTGTTTGGATTTTAGTTTTTGCGTTATAAAAATGTGTCACGTTACCGGCACGTTAAAAGTTTTAAGTGAATAAAAAACCTTTTAAGGCCTTTCACTCGCGGCTCTATCTATTAGTATACAACGGGACAATATTATTTTATTTATTATTTATAAAATATTGAAAATATTTTAGTTGTTTGAGTGGCGTGAATTTATATACTGATCTCACAGCTCAGTGGGTAGAGCCTTCTACACTGTGTAGGCTGTGGGTTCGATAACCATTATTGTACCAGTTATCTAGTTACCATAGTACAAGTTCTGCTTAGTTTAGGCAGAGTTCTAATGTTTTAGGGCTGGCTCGCGATGTGATCACTTGGCATGTTATGCTATTTTCGACGAGCTTACGAAAACTAAATACAGAAGGATCAGCGGAGATGTTGAATTCAGAGCAAGCAGATCGAAGGCTCGATAAATGGGGTAGCCGGTTCGCTTAAATAGTGCCACTCTTCGGAACTACCGAGACTCCGATATCAAAGGAAGCCGCTTCAAAATCAAACGTTGCCCCCTGATTACATAAGTATTTATGTAGACAGACTTTAATAAACTTTTTTACGTGAAACAATTTACATACGAGATAAGTGAGCACAAGAAGTATACTTTGACAATGATAAAATTATGCAAGAAATGTGTATCGCTTACTGGAAACCCTTAATAAATAAATACAACATAAATCCCCACTGAAGTTACAGATGCTATTTACAGGCAGTCCGGTTGCTGTTGTTTCTAATTAATTCCTCTTGTACATCTCTCCAAGTTATGAGGGCCATTCAAAATGGCGAGAGGTATGGGCTTAATTTTTAATCTTTTTATGAAATTATTTCACAAGTGGCCCTTGTAACATTTATGGCTTGCGTGATTGAACATGATTTTTAAATATGTTAATAAGTTGAACTCTGTGGAGGGAAATAAGGTTAGTGACCAGAGTGTTTCTTGAGTTATAGATGCAATCTACATGTCAATTTGCAATTCGGATGAAATGAAAGATCTGCGCAGTTGTTTCATATTTAACTAATTCAATAGTGTTTGTAAATAGGACATCGTGTACTTATAAGCAGGAAGCGCTAATAAATATTGAGCGATTGCAAAAGCCTGTATAATGGTATGTTAATTGTGACTATTTGTACCGGAGTTGGTGTGATCGCACACAAAAATAATATCCGATGGGAAAATTGGACATCTAGAAAGTTCAAATTCAATTTCAAAAGCAGTAGAACTCTCGCCTAGTTCGTTCGGGGAAGTACTGCCACCATGCCCATTTCTGCCGCCAAGCATTCGCGTTACTGTGTTCCGGTTTGAAAGGTGTGGTTGCCGGTGAAATTACAGGCACATGAGACATTCTACCTATACGTCTCACAGTTACGGTATACGATGCTACTTGGGTCTTGTCGTACCTAGTAGGGGAGGACCCAAGTCGCATCGGTTGTTATGGGCCGAGGTTACCACTTCACACCAGGTGGGCCGTCGGCTCGTTCAGTAACTGTATTACATAAAAAAACTTATTTCGAAAAATAGAATTGCAACTATGATCGTTACACTTGGCAACTTTATGAAAAAAAAATTATAACTTAAAATGTTTCCTGATTATATGCGTGTATAGAAGTATTGATTTATATGTGGTTTAATTAATTGTATTTTTATAGTTTAATAAATTATGAATGTTTACTACCTAATATACAGTAAAATAGTATTAAGTTAAATCAACGTAACCAAGTGATGTGACAGCATTCACATATTCATTCTTTTAAATTTTGTATCTTATCCACACTTATTTCAAAAGGGAGATATTAGGAGTATGTTCGGAAGTACTGATACACACGCCAGGCGTTTAACTACACAAATTCTGTGTAAAGCGGCCACCTTAATACTAGACAAACATTTTAATCTGCTTTTAACTTCAAGTATTTAATAACATGAACGTATGTTTCTCATCACGTTATTATAAAATATGGCGCTCATTTAAGAAATCCAAGCTTGCTTTAAATCTTTAATGGAATCAACTTAACAGTACCATTAAATAAACAGTATTAATATTTTGCCACAATGATTTAAAGCTTCGTTTAACAGACACATAAAGGAGTATACACTCAAAGATACAAGACAAGGTTGATCTGGAAAAAATCTAGATTAAACAACGATAAAGGATATAACTCATTTAAAATGTAGGTATCTTCGTTTAAATTGAACGAGAGCTCTGGCCTGAAGGAATACCGTTCAGGAGATTAATCAATTTTAAACAGAGAAACCAAATAGACACAAACGAATTGATTGCAAAACCTCAATATAGATGATCTATAGACGAAGTGTAAATTTATCAGTTTCAACTGTAAGTCGCGAATCGCGGGAAAGTTAGATTGCACTATTTTGAAACATACGTACAAGTCTTATATAATTATTATTTAGATATGGTTTTTTTTTTTTTATGTAATACAGTTACAGAACGAGCTGACGGCCCACCTGGTGTTAAGTGGTAACCTCAGCCCATAACAAGCGATGCGGCTTGGGTCCTCCCCTACTAGGTACGACAAGACCCAAGTCTCAACGTATGCGCCCGTAACTCTGAGACGTGTAGGTGGAATGTCTCATGTGCCTGTAATTTCACCGGCAACCACACCTTTCAAACCAGAACACAGTAACGCGAGTGCGTTACCGCTTGGCGGCAGAAATGGGCATGGTGGCAGTACTTCCCCGGAAGAACTTGGCGAGAGTTCTACTGCTCTTAAAATGATAATTTTAATTGTATAATTTTATTTGATAATTTTATATTGGCTGTAAGTAGTCTGCAATAAAGATTTATTATGATACTGCAATGAGTTCCTAATTACAAAAACAAATCAAAGTGATGAGCAGCACCAACACTAGAGACAGAAGAGTGCCCTGAAATGGTGCCGGAATTCAGATGGAGCAGTTCAAACAGACTGACAGACAAAAACACAATACTGACACGCATTTTTTATTATTTCATTAAAGTGACGGAACGACCTGACGGCCCATCTGATGTTAAGTGGTAACCGCCCGTAGACAACAGCAATACCAATCAAGGCCTCTCCACAGTACGAGATAGAAGTACTGACACCATGCCCATTTCTGCCGCCAAGGCATACTGCAAGGAAAACTTGGAATTTATTGGATGAGAAGTTTTGAGGGCTTCGTCATCTCGCGTAGCGGCGACGTTCACTGACTACCGAGATCGTGTGACCTAACGCCGCTTGTCAATTTTCTATGGGGTTATGGGAAACCTCTGATCTATACAGACAAACCACAGATGATTCCCGCCCTGAAGGCCAACATAACTCGTGTTCTTCATGAAATTGGACCCCATTTATTTGAAGATGTCATCCAAAATAGGTCTACTAGGATGGACCACTTACAGCGGAGCCGCGGCGACCTTTTGCCCGCAATTATATTCTACAGAAAATGACATTGAATGCATTATATATAATAACAAAAATAAGAAATATCTTTTAAACTGTTTATTTTATTGAATTTTAAAGTTCGAGCGCTCATAATGAAAAACCATATCATTAAAATCTATCAAGATTTTACGGCCAGCGTTGATTCAAATATGGAATGAAATCATTGAGTATGTTATTGAGACTAATTAGGTATCACGTAACAATTTCAATATTAATTGAAATTGTATATTTGGCTTACTTGAAGAAAATATGATCGGCGTATTGATATCGGAGCATCAGTATCGGCCATCAAGCTTATTTGGATCGGTCACGAATTCCATTACATATTGGGTGGATTCAAGTGAATGCAATCGGAGACGATGTTTATTGTGAAGGCGAAGTTTACCTTTATATAAATCATAACGAACATAGATTTGCGAAATTACTTTACGTTTTCAAAAACTTTCCATGCAAATCAAATTACCCTTTTTTTCTATGTGATGCAGTTAGGGAACGAGCCGATGGCCTACCTGATGTGAGGTGGTTACCTCTGTCCATAACAACCAATGCTACTCGGGTCCTACCCTACTAGGTACGACAAGACCCAAGTCGCATCATAAGCGCATGTGAGACGTGTAGGACGAATGTCTCATGTGCCTGTAATTTCACTGGCAACCACACCATTCAAACCGGAACACAGTAACGCGAATGCGAAATGGGCATGGTGGCAGTACTTCCACGGACGAACTTGGCGTGAGTTCTACTGCTCTTGAAACCTCAAAAAGCCTACCTACTTTTAAGTCAAAAGTTTTTGGAAACTACCGAGCAAGTTTGCATTTAATACTTTAAAATGGCATATCTACTTCATTATATTTCACATAGTTATAATTCACATGTGTAAGTACATACGACTCTGTAACGGGATCTCAGGAGGCGATGGCGTTTATGTAGCGAATACTTTATTGTGAACTTTATAATATTTATGATGGAACTCACTTATTTAGTGACTGAATGATTAGACATCCCATCAGATGTATCATTTGCCTATAGCACCAGCAGAAACAAGTGGTAGATACGTCTGTTGTGAATCAAACCCACAACCGCTTAATCGATCTACAGCGAGGCCTTCATTATCTATTCGTTTGACTTTTTTTAATTACGCTTTTAATTACGCATGGAACTGAAAATGTTTTAATTAGTTCGAAAAGGTGCAGAGTAATTAATATTGAAATGGTTTTCGTCGTTATAAAGCCAGATTTATTTTCATCGTATTGTATTGATGTGAAGGCCTGCATATACTAGGTATGCTTTGTCCGAAATTGACGTTAATTTCTTTGGTATAATATATGTACTGCCTGTCAAATTATACAGGCAATTTTTTTTCTCGAAAGAACCTTAGCCGACTTGATCGTGGAAAAACAATGACAGCGGTGAGCTCAACACTTGTCACATCTGCTTTCGCATGTAATATCCCACAAGGATACAGGTGGCCAGTTGACATTAATTTGAGAATATTATTATTGTAATAGAATTAAGAGCACTTTGATACAAATAAAACTAGGTACTTACACGCAAATCTTATAGCCAATAATAGATTATCACTAAGTATGTATGATTTTAAACGCTTGAATCATATGTTTATTTAAAAGATGCCTTTCTATGATAGTAAATAACAACTAAATTCGACATGGCACTACACTCATAATAGAATGAATTAAACAGTCATAATTTTCTAGTACCAATTTCTGCCTCCACTACACGGACAAAGGCCTACCACACACGGGGACGTAATGGGCAAGTAATCTACCACGGGTGCATTTATCTTCCACTGTGTACTAAGTGGTGATGACAAACGAACATTTAAACTAATAATTTTCAGTGTTAATATGTCTTTATAAAAATGTATTTAAAAAACCCACATAGGTAATCTATCAGTTATCTATTTCTCACAGCACAACCTATGATTAATTACTTTGGGGCTAGATATCTTTGTGTGAAATATCCACAAAAATTAAGCTAATTCCGAGCAAAACTTTTGCGCTATTGTTAATAAAGAAAAACCTGAGCGTGAGTAACTCATGGTTCGCAAATTAACGTTTAGTCTTCTTCTTCTTC
The DNA here is from genome assembly GCA_947359385.1 of Chesias legatella. Taxonomy (NCBI): domain Eukaryota; kingdom Metazoa; phylum Arthropoda; class Insecta; order Lepidoptera; family Geometridae; genus Chesias; species Chesias legatella. The sequence continues at coordinate 13,786,275 of OX375762.1, read as the reverse complement.
GAGTCACCGGTTCTGTCGAACCAGTGTGGTAAAAGGATTGTAAGTGCGCCTCAAAGAGGCTCCTTTCGTGTACTCGACACATGTCTTCGAATTTTTAGTTCTAGGACATGTCGGTTTCCTCACGATGTTTTCCTTCACCGTTTTGAGAACGTGGTATTGCGCACATAAATCTTTCAATCGAAAAACTCATAGGTGCACGTCGGGATTTGAACCGGCGACCTCCGGCTTGAAACTCGGGGGTCAGTACCGCTAGACCACCACGCTCTCAACGTAACGTTTAGTGATATGAACTTTTGTCTAACAGGAAACTGCGCGCTCAGTCCAAAGACTTTATTAGTTTGATTGCTTCCGTCTAGATGTTCTGCACTGACGATTTGATTTGATAACCAGCCGGGGCAATGATATCTTTAAATAGAGTCGGCACTTGTGTGGTATGCGATGCGAGTGTACTAGAGCCGACGCAAATTTGAAACACTTAGCTCAGTACAAACACATTGTAATGCTGTCGTTTTAATATTAGAATGTTATTGTAAAATTCGTAAGGGCTTGCGTACAAGATTCTGAGAGAAAATTTTAACATTATATTATAAAATACATCATTTAATTAAATTTTAGTCCCACAAATGACACCGTATTGGTATGGTTCAATTTTTTATTCAAACAGATTTATAAATTTATTAAAAAACCTAATTTGAAAAATAATATTAATTATAAGTCATTACAGCCAATTAAAGGTATCTCCAGTTATACATAACATAAAAACAAAGCTAAAAAGAATTCCAACGCATAATTAGAGATAAAATAAAGGTAAAATAAAGGAATTTTGAAAGAGAATCGAGCGCTAGAGACTTGTCAATGTAATCTCTAGGTGAAAATCTCTAGTGCTATTGAATCCAGTCTGTCGATCGCTAATAGGATTGGAACCGCCGCGCCGAGCGGGAAACTTGCGGTTTAATTACAAACTGTGGCACCGCTTCCTCACAACAGGCATACCAGAACGAAAGTTTATTTGTTTGCACATAATTACATTTAAGTTTACCGACGGACATTGGCAAACTACAGACGAGATGAGTTTAATAGTTAAAGTAACACTGATAGTTTCGCTTTTGAGACTATTAAACGTTGAAATATTAGACAATTGGGTTACCGCTAAAGTTCGTATAAATAGAACTTTATTTAAGTATATTTTATTGAAGTTGCTGAAGTGGTTAGATATGAGAGTCGAAGGTTTTTTATATGATTGAAGTGGTAACAGCAGTAATAACACTAAGTCTTTCAGAACTATACTACCTACTAATTATATTACACAAAATACACAAATTCACATAGTTACTGACACTCATACTCTTCAAACAGAAAAACATGACAAGCCTCACAGCTCAGTTGGTAGTTACCCTGCCTTCTATGCTACAGGTCGTGGGTTCGATTCCCACCCAGGACATACATTTGTATCTCGAATATGTTTGTTCTGTGTCTGGGTGTCAATATGTATTATTTGTATGTATTTACAAAAAAAAAATTGAGCCGTCACGGGACGCCTGGCAGATGTGAAACATCGACATTATTTTGTAAAAGTAATATGCAACGCATGCCGTGGCGACGCGTCGCCACGCCAGAAATTGGTTTTACGTGCGGCTATAGATGTTTCACATCAAAAGTATATCAGTATTATCAGTCTTCTGGTTTACATGACACAAGCTATGCTTACTTTGGGGCTAGAGTTGGCGCTGTGTCCACCAATATTTATTTGTTATTTTATTTATAAAAAAAACACTTTACGTCATATTTATAGGGACATAAAGCAAATAAAAAAATAACCCGTTAATGTGTGTAAACGCTCAAAGGGAACAAAAATTTACACGCAAATCGTACCACCCACATCTGTCGAATAGATTTTCTGGAGTAACATAGGCAAGCACATAATACATTTAAACTGTTATTTACCTCGACGCACCACTAACCACTCTTGTATACTAAAAATAGATAAACAATATTGTGTCCGGCGGAATTTCTAGACGGTTATTGAACAATAAAGTCAACTTATAAAGCAATTTAATAGCGTTGAAAAGCTTCCTGTTACTGATTGCAAATCAATTATCAACTGAGTATTAACTGCCACTTTTGAAAGCACTCGGGGTGACGCAAAGTCAATATAACCGGGGGGGAATAACCCTTGTGGAGAAAATTTGAGGTGATCTGGATCAAAACGTACAATTTCCACTATTATCGCGAAACATACTAATAAATATTTGTAATTCATTGATTTATGTAAAGATTTTCTTATTTGAAGAAGCCTCATAAAGTGTCAATGACGTGCGATTAAAGCGAACGAGATTGTAACCGACTGACAGAAGGAAGGAACATTACATTTATCCTAATCATATATATATATTAATTTATCCTGTTATAGCCGTCAAATTGTAAACAGACATACAGTCAAAATAGTTTGCTGTTTTACTTCGATTTATTTATAGTGTCAGACTATTTGTTTGTTATATGTATATTCGTTTAGTTAAATATGATATAATATAATATAAGATAGTTTAGATATATATTAACTCTCAAACACATAACACTATTGCGCACATTATATATCTCTTACATGTAACTGATATATTTAGAATTATATATGCTTTAATTGCCCTGTAAACTGACATTTACCAATAAATATTCTGTTTATTCTAGTCCACACAAGGCTTAGCCTTGACGTCGAGACTTGTTACAACTTATTCTGACGCGAGCAGTGCCAGCGAAGTTATTTTCTACGATTTCCGTGACCATAAGTCGTCGAGTTGACCTACTCTGCTCATGGTTATCAAGATTATGGGGCTTGTACAGATTTGATAGCATGACTGTTTCAATTGCAATTTTCGTGACTTTTTACCATAATCGTTATATTCTTTGATTTATTTGAGTGGTGACTTGATTATAGAAAAATACATTGACATTAATATTTATCTTCCTTTGAAGCATATCAAATCACATCACAGGCTAGCACACCTGATGTAAATTTTAAAAACAGGGCCTGTTGTAAATCCTTGTCTTTTTGAACGGCCTAAGAACAGTTCCATTATAATTATGGTAAATGACAAAAGATTAAAAACCGACAATTATTTAGTTGTAAATTCCCATCGTCCCCGGCACACGGATAATAGTATGTCACCCTACTATTATTACACAATACATAATAGTTGGTTGGTACTTGGTTTGTAATTAAATTTGGTATCTAGTTATTATTAACAGCAATACAATACAATAACAATGGGCGGCCTTATTGCAATAAGCAATCTCTTCCAGACGACCTTTGTATGGACCAGAATTATGGGTACGATATAGACGGTGGCGCATTTTATAATTATATACATAAATATTCTAATCATGCAATAATGTTGTGTTTATCTATGGAGGGGACAAATATTACTTGCATGACAGCTGGCATGCTTTCTTATGTGACCATTTTCATACTAGCTCGCTTGCATGTTTTGTTATCACTGTTTTTAACGCGGTCTATATAACAAAATAAAGGGATACGATTTTCGCCTTCGAAGGCTGAATCCTTCCCTCCCGCCCCTCTCGCACTGCGAGTATATTTCGCATGTACATTTACATTGACTTTATGACGTTCAGTATCAACCACAGAACTAAGTTATACTCGTAATCAGTGACTATACTATCTTTTGTCCTGGGTGGGAATTGAAGCAGCGACCAGAAGAAGGCAGGGTTACTACCAACTGAGCTGTGAGACTAGTCAATTTATATGTATCTATTTACTCTATCATTCCCCTTCCCCCCATACTATTACAATAATAATAGTAAGAATATTGGTGGACATTACATACAGCGCCATCTAGCCCCAAGAAAACACAGAACGAACATCTATGTTCGTCACACAAATGTTTGACCTGGGTGGGAATCGAACCCACGACCTACAGCGCAGAAGGCAGGGTTACTACCACCTGAGCTGTGAGGGCTGTCGACTATGCTATCAATTACGCTCAAAAGCGGTCGCGTCGATTTAAATTTCATAGAAGAGGCACACGGTCTTCATCCCATTGGACCAATTAGTATTCACCGTTTATCTAATTCGCACTACGGAACTGGCTGAAGGGCAGCCGATGATTGGCCGTTACAGCTGAAGTTAGCCAATAAACAAGGCTTCAGTGGGTACAAGATAAATCACAGAAGTTTTTCAGCAAATGTTAATTTGAACTAAAGAAAGATTCCTTATCGGAAACATATTTTAATAACCTTTAGATCTACCTCTTGAAAACATAGAATAGCTGTGTTCACCCGAAACCTAATTTTATTCACGAATCAAGAAAGCAAACGACATCATTATTTCTTTGAATTGTGCTTCCAAGTTCGAGACTCACCAACTCACTTGACCGTCAAAGAGTATGAAATTCTCAACTCGACACTACAAGCTTGGAAATGTGAGCTTACAGAGTAGTAGTCTATGTTTGGGAACATATTTTGCAATTCAGTAAAATAAAATCAAAGGATTATTTTACTGAATTGCAAATTTATACTACATGTCCAAATCCTATATCGAATCGACGCGTGATGGAAGAGATGTTTTTTATGAACTAAATAAGAGCTGGGTTTTTTTAGGTTATTTTGCTTCTGGCAATAAATTCTGCCTGGTAAAACGAATCAGTCTATCTGTCTATAACACTTTGAATACACAATAATGATAAAATAAGGATCTTGTTCAGTAAACAGAGTGGTGAAAGATATGTCTGAGATATGTGGTTGCCGGCGAGATTACAGGCATATGAGACATTCCACCTACACGTCTCAGAGTTAGGATCACAAACGATGCGACTTGGCTCTTGTCGTATTAGTAGGGGAGGACCCAAGGCGCATCGGTCAGTCACAACCTCGGCCCATAAGTACCGATGCAATTTGGGTCCTCCCGGTTATGGCCTGAGGTTACCATTTAACACCAAATGGGCCGTCGGCTCGTTCGTAAATGTAACACATAAAAAAAATGTGAGTGTCGTGGTCATCAAAGATGGGTAAAGACTGACCTTGAAGGCGTCGAGGTATTCGTTCTGGCGGGTGATGTCCGTGGCGAGGATGAGCGAGGCGAGCGTCTCCTTGATGTAGGGCAGGTATTCCTTCATGTGGTCGAAGATGCCGCTCTGGATGATGCAGCTGTACGCCGCCCGCCAGTGGTGACGCTCCAGAATGGACGGTTGCTCCTGTTAATGACAAACCAATTACAACTGCTGCCCTCAAAGCCGAAGCGCCACAGCTGATGTTAATCGGTATTCTCTAACCAAAATAGCAGCACACGACTCGGATCCTCCCCTACGATAAGGGATGATTGTATTTCCGTCTGTACTTCGAGAGTTTCGATGCCAGATTTACCTATTTCAAATTAAGGTAAAGTTATTATCATTTTTGTCTCGAACCGAAGCGACTCGCTCTCGTCTCATAAACCCACTGCTGAAGGGGCTGTTGGGCATTTAAAGATAAGTGATGCTGTAGAAAAATAAAAAATAAAAAATTGTTGGTAACCAAAATATATTGTCGCTCGTATCAGTGGCAGATCCCAGATGAAACGGTTTAATGTTTTTAAACATATTTCTAGCGATTGATTTGAATACGAGTGGCGGCATAAAGCGTATATGCCTTATAGACAAAGTGACCCGATTCACGACGATACCCGTACATATGACGCAACCAGAATGTTTTTATTGCACGTTTTAGCAATCAAACATTAATGAAAGAACTTAAAGTTACGACTAAAACTTAAGAGTTGATTCAGTAAAATTATGTCCCGCAAAATAAGACAAAGTGTGAGTTGAATTTCTTTAAAACAGTAAAATTCTTTATTAGGAATTTAATACAACAAAATACATGAATTATAAACCAACGGTATGTGTGTGAAAATTGTTGATAATTCGACGCTTGAATGTAGGTTATCAAATAACAAGTGAAATCTAATGAATCAGCGTCAATGGTTAAGCATATTAGTCACGGATTTATAGTCACGTGTCCACTCCATTGTGTTTCACTGATTTGCCTATTTACCAAAACTTAATTATATTATATGCATCCTTTAGACTCTATATTTGAGTTCTTAGTCGTCCCAGACAACTGCTTCAAGCTCGACGCGACTGCGAATGTAGATTTTGTAAAGCATTACTTCCGTCCTGACGTGTGGAAGTCCCACTAATAACCAAATCCAGAGGTTTGCAAGCTTGGTTGAAAATACTGGAGTATTAGCATTGTAATCAAGTTTAGAATCTATTTTTAGCGCCCCGCTCAAGGAATGCGCCATGTTCGTGTGAAGAAGACTCTGACAGCAATTGTGTAAGTCAAAGTCAAAAACTTTATTTCCATAGAATTCATAAAGAAATGGCTTGGAAACGTCAATATTCAAAACATAAGGTCACGCGTACTTATCGATAAGTTTGATGCCTGTTCAAACCCTGTCCGACCCTCCATGGGGAAGAACAGTCAAGAAACCCCTAATGGAGGGATTCCTTTTTTTTCGCGAGCACGATCCTTGAACGGGGAAGCTTCTATGTGAGAATGTTATAGTCTTGTATTTTGAAATATTAAAGGGCAGGCGATTGGCATCGCTCCATTTAGCCGTACGTTCCATATCTCGCCGAACAGTCCAGTAGTCAGTAGGTACGTAAAGAGTTTGCGGTCATCAGTAAAAATGAGACGGTTGGAGGCACTGCTAGTGAAAAGTTATCTCGTCTTCCCGATGGACAGTCGGATAAGGTTTGAACAGGCCATAGCAATAATTACGCGTGACAGATTTCAATATAATTTACTGACTTTTCCAAGCCATTTCTTCATGAATAATATGGGAATAATTTTTTTTATTTTGACTTTTAAAACAAATGCTCATCACGGCCATTCAGGGGCATTATGAAAAAGAGATAATTTTTTCCCCCCGCGAGTGATTTGTTTTTCCTTCTGGCATAGAGGTGCAATGAGCTTTAACGTTTTCGATTTCAAGTCTTCAGAAAACATCGATGCCTTGTTCTGAAGAAAGATACATTATTGTTATGATAAATAATTTAATTATAGTCAGTGCTGAGTTCAGAGTATTTTATTTGGCATCGGCAATGATGAATGTTCTATCAGTGGTTGTCGATGATAAAAATAAAATTACAGAAACTCTGGGTGGTCCGTTTATGAGTAACAACTGAGTGATTCGATTGGTGATTTAGATTTGAATACTAAAGAAAACAAGAAAGAGCACATTAGCCAATGTGTTTTTCTCCTTAAGAAATAGTACATGGACTAACAACATGTTTGCGGATCGAAAATCTCCCACTCGAAAAAACTCAGCTTGGAGAATATCGGTGTGCCCAGTAATCAAATTTTATGTCTAGCCGGAGTGGCCTCCGTGGTTGATAAACCGAATTCTGTCGTTTGTAAAGGGTCGTCGTCCGCTGACACTTGGACAAATAGCTAATCCATTTCAGAATTTTAGAAAATGGACGTGGAAATGTGAATTCATATATAGCAAATTAAATTGGATAGTAAGCTTATTCCCAGAATACATTTTAACATTTGCCCCCAAGATCAACATGACTAGAGTGGGAGTGGGAGTGGGAGTGGGTATCTCACTTTACAGAACTGTTTGCAGTTTAATGTCTCATTTCAATGTATAATATCCATTCATGACGTCTATTATGGAGCCATTAATCAGATGCGCTATGATATCTAATATATATAAATAAGTTGAAGAGGTAAAGTTTGTAAGTTTGGATTTAGGTCGTAATATCCGTAACTATTTATAGGATTCAAAATATTCTTACTCTTAAATATATTACTCAACCAATTTAACACGGAAGGGGCTGCTAGTATCAAATAAACCGATGAACCGATAATCAGCGATAAACACTTTTGAACACGGCACTCTATCAAAAAGTTTTTCATAATCGCATCGCTTTGTTCTACATCGGCAGTTAAATTATTGTTTGCGATAGCGAAGCTACAGGTGTATTGGTAGCTATCACCGCTTTCAGTATACAGTATATTACGATTGACAGCTTTGATCGCGCTCTGTTGCTATGTTATCGCAAAAACGTGATCAACGCAAACAAAGGTGGTAACTTCATCGTAACGCAGTCAATAAATACTACCACAGAGCGAGGAACATGTTTGATCGTCCGTCCGTTTTCGGTATAGGCCCCTCCGTCCACGTAACTCAATAACTGCAGGGCTGATTGAGCTATGTAGGCCAACTGAGTTACTATAAATGGTTTTCAAATGCATGATAAGTGGATGGTGACCTCCATATTCTTTGTGTGTTGAGTGGCTTCTTTTATTATATATTTGCGAATACATTTTCAGGGGAATGTTATCGGGCTGGTTATAACTGCCGCGTGACGAATTCGTTCGGGCTTTCACTTCTGTGATATTCCGCTCCTCTCCCGTTAGTGATACAGTACCACATATTATTCATACTTTTAGAGGTTTTTGGCTCCCAGGAAATATGGGCGTACGCTTTACACACGCACTTTTAACACTTTAAAAATGAACTGATACAGAAGTAACTTTGCCGTATCAGCTTTTAAAGTGGCAAATTAGGGACACGTGCAGACTCTCGGCATGGAGAAAGAAGAGATGCAAAGTGATGACTTTAGAGCATGATAATATCTGGATAAGACGCTTGCTTGCCGATGAAAACACACGCTAAATAATATTCTGTGGTGTGGACTCCTTCGGTTTAAGGATGGGGTACAATTAAGCTAAGGGGAAGAACAAAACACCCAATGCGCGTTCTCAGTTCAGGCGTCCGTCACAACCACTAATAAGAGTGTAATTCTTATGTGGACAATAGTTCGAAATACCTTATAGTATTTCGAACCAGTACTTGAACATCTGTCAGTCCATATGCTGTTGCAATGTTTGTAAAAAGAATAAAAATCGTTTGGGGCGGTTTAAATTGAAACGGCAAAAACATGTGAGTGCATCAAGTGCTCTTTGCTGGCTCTTACATTCTCGTTGCTCTTTTTTCCGTTATATTCTCAACGAGAAGATATCCCTGGACAGTTATTGCATTTTATTATAACGCGATGAAAACATGTTTTCATAGATTACTCCTTCTTTAATGTGAAGCTGCATTTACCTTATGAAATAAAATACCGCTCCGGCTACTAATAAAATTGGATGTTCGTTCGGCTTCCACGATTCATAGAATGGCCAACTCGGATTACTTTATTAAAATAAGAGGAAGATATAACATAAATTCAATTTCAAAGCGCAGCTGATTCATTATAGGGCAAATGCTTTTAGTTCAATACAGTTAATTTATTTATTCCTTTTTGATACTAAGGTACGTCACTAACGATTATTGTAGATTTACAAATTTCACACATAAGTATGAGCAATAACGCCTTCTTTAAAATAACTAGACTAAATTCATCAGCAAGTGACTTTGTCATTATTATAATAGGACTTAAACAATAATAATTTTCTGAAATAAGACTAGATTCCCTAAAATAAATATTTTTAATTTCACTAGGTAATTTATTATGTGCTTAAGCATAAAATAACTTTTATCGTTTTGTCCGCCACTGTGCTCACGTTAAGTTATTGCGTTAATAGCTTATGTATGCTCATGTGTAGCTTATGTATCGTTAAACAATGAGCTCTATATACTGTATATTCTATTCAGCCTTTATTAAATGACTTACTCAGATGAGTGACATATCAGAGGCGTGTTAACCGTGCGTCCAGTCGATGTTGAAGTTAAATCTTTACAAATTTTCAATTACTTTTAGTGAGTTGTTGCTGTTTAAAGAAACGTTTTCTTATAAAACTAGAGTTCTAATTGTGATATTACAAGTTCTCAGTAGTCGGGTTCTCTTCAACTTCATATGTTACGAGGCTACATTTGAATTATACCTAAACAATGGTCCCAAATAGGAAAAAAATTAAATTGATCAAAATGCTTAGATTTTACATTATCTAAGCCATTTTCAATTTCAAGTCTTCTAAAGAGTCTGCTTAAAACGCAATTGATTTCAAAGCAAGATCATACAACAATTATACTAATTAATTTTCGTCTTCACATTTTTTTTTATTATTTCGATTCTGCGTCAAGTCCTACGACACTAAAATGAAACTTTATATAAAAATGCACTTACTTTCCTTATTTGTTCTGTGTCTTCCAAATATTTGCGGTAGCGTTCTTCTAGAGTCGGGCGGGGTTTAGGTATCTGTAGAACAAACACTATTTGTAGCATCTAGTAGTTTATTACTCAATTGCTAGACATATATTATATATGCTTCTTACTACTATTCTTAATTTTATATATATATATATATATATATATATATATATATATATATATATAAGAAATATGAAGTTAAGTTAACCATAAGAAATTTTGAAGCCATTAAGTTTTGTATACATTATAAACGTAAAATTATGTGCCATTTATACTCTAGGGAGTGTTTTTTTTATCTTAGATATAATATGGAAGTTATATACGTATGCTACTTTATATTTCTTTTATTTTATTAAAAAATGTCAACTCACAAGCAAAGGTACCTAGGGGGCTGTAAGGGGATTCAGTAATTTGTTTTAATCTAGGAATCGCTCAAAGAAGCAGGAAAAAGGACACCTTGATCAAATAAGCCGTCTGAAGGTACGAGAAATACGCGAATATAATGCAAAACTCATGTAAATGTCACAACAACATAGCCACATTAATATTGAGACTAATAATTAAGTTTATATATAGTTCTGTGCTTCAAATGTAATTATTGGATAGTATTTTCATATTTATAAAGCTTCGTAATCTACGACTTATCTACTAGAAAAAACAGCAGATAGCGACTATTACTGGATCTATTAGTACATACATAAAGACCCGTTCAAAACTGGTCTGTGAACATATGCTGGTAAGTAAAATGTAACACAGTATACCTACTTGGTCATGCGAGGTCGTGCTCGCGATAAAAATGGAACCTATCCTTAAAGACTTGTTTTCACAAGGGTGGAATAGGGTGCAAAGTTGGTGTAAAGTTTTACATTAAGTAAGAGTGATTGTTTATTTTATTTTTTATATATTATTGCTTTCTTCTAGCTTCTTAGAAGCAGGTTTTAAAGGTTATATTGCTGGAACTACAGAATATGAGCCAGTCACTTTTATAAGAAGCGCGAATTATAAATGTTCAAATCGAGGATCGCGAATGCTGAGTTCTACGAAGTCTATATAAAGTACAATCAACTGCCAAAAATATATGCGTTTAAGTAGATGCGTAAATAATCAGGTATTTCACTCAGCTTGGAAAAATAAATGCACTATATTTTGTCTTTGTACGTTTGATTTATAATAATATATGGTGGACATTTCACACGGCGCCATCTAGCCCCAAAGTAAGCTGAGAACGTGTCATGAGAACCAGGCAACTCATATAATACTTATATACTTTTTCTAACACATACACATTAACACCGACACACAGAACGAACATCTTTGGGTTCCTGGGTGGGAATCGAACCTATGACCTACAGCGCAGAAGGCAGGCAACCGACTGAGCTGCGAAGCCAGTCAAAAGATAGAACGGAAAGATTCGAAACGGCTGTTTGGATGTTTTTATGTTTATGTAGTGTACTATGTGTACCTAACATATAATATACATATGTACTTGTTTTACCTTGTGCAATAAAGCATTTTCTATCTATCTATCTATCTATCTATGCCTGCTCCATTCTTCGGAATTTCAGGAACTTCGGAAAGCAAGAATTAAATTATTCGGGCCGTATGTTGTACTAAAAAATGGAACGATTCTAAATAAAAAATCAGTTTCTTGTTCGACAAGACAATATTGCATTCAAAAAGCGACAGTATAAAATACCTGTATTTTCTTCGAGAACTTTTTGTCTCTCTCGTCAATATTATTGCAAGCTCCTTGTATTTAATTTGCCAAACAATGCCAAGGACGTAACCTTTCTCTATTTTTATTATAATCAATAATATATGTCACAGGTTTCTATATAGAACTATAGTAAAAATCGTCAGTTTTCAAAGTTTCATAATTTTTAGTATGAATATACTATGTAACTATGTATGTATACTATGTACCTATACTATGTATACTAATAGTTCATAGTTATTTTTTTTGTGAAACATGGGTAATACAAGATGATGACAAAAATAAAAAGTTCAGCCATGATCTACTTTACAGCATGCAGAAAAAGAAAATTTGGGATCTTTTACTCCACTAACATAATCAATACTACAATCTTATTATCTAATAATTAAAATACACAATATATGTTATTTTTTATGTGATACTGTTACTGAACGAGCCGACAGCCCACCTGGTGTTAAGTGGTAACCTCTGCCCATAACAACCGATGCGACTTGGGTCCTCCCTTACTAGGTACGACAAGACCCAAGTCACACCGTATGCGCCCGTAACTGAGACGTGCAGGTGGAATGTCTCTTGTGCCTGTAATTTCACCGGCAACCACACCTTTCAAACCGGAACACAGTAACGCGAACGCGGTACTGCTTGGCGGCAGAAATGGGCATGGTGGCAGTACTTCCCCGGACGAACTTGGCGAGAGTTCTACTGCTTTTATGTGCACATACACTGTGCTTATTCAATTTGAGAGTTAAACTGAAAATTTGTGAGGCCCAACCTAAAATGGAGTCAATGTATGTATGCCAATTATGACATGAACATAGTACCATTGAATGAACGTTGTAATAATGAGAGACCTACCTTGTCTTTCTTCTTTTTCTCAGCTTCTCGATCGCTCTGAAATAAAAGAATTATTTAGTTGTTTCTTCGCTCAGACAGCTTAAATTATTAACTTTTCAATAATAGTCATAATAATATTCTGGTTGCTGAAAGCATAAACTATTTGTTCGACGAAGTAGTTATTTGTGGAATCGGTCTCTGAGAGCACATCATCCAGAAGCTTTTATACACACATAGGCGGAGACGATGGTGCTGATCGAGAGATGCAAGAATCGTGTCATCGGTCAGTGGAAACACAGCCTAAATTTCCACTCCGATTATCTCCGCTCGCTTTGGGGATATCGCACCCATAATATATACCATCTGTTTTAAGTCGCGAAGATGTTAATATGTATGTATTAACAAAAAAGTATATATAAGTATGTATATCAATTGTCTGGTTCCCATGACACAAGCTATGCTTAGCTTACTTTGGGGCTAGATGGCGCTGTGTGAAATGCCCAACAATATTACTATTGTAATATAGAAAAGAATGATAATAATTTATGTTTATATCCGATTGCTCTCTCTAAACGATTAAAATGAATATAAAATAAATCCTTTATTAGATGTAAGTATTAATATTTAAGATATTTTATGTATATGTTAGTTTAAGATCTGTGGATTTTGTGATATTAAATAAAATAAAACAAAAAAGTTTAAGAAATACTATATATTACAATGCTCACCCTAGTCTTCGCCTTGTAGATTTGAAAGAGAGCATGCTGCGTTTTGGTTATGAAGTTCTGGTTGACCCCGGGGTGGTCAAGATCGTGCGTGATGGCGGCCAGGAGCAGCATCATGGCGTCTATAGGCTCCAAGAACGCCCGCATCTGTGAACAAACTTACAATATCACGCATACATCACAAAGCAAAAGACTTGGTTTTAGGTAAAGACCCAAGTCGCATCGTATGCACCCATAACTTTGAGGCGTAAAGGAATGAATCAAGTGTCTTTAATTTCAACTGCAACCACATTTTCTGAACAGGAACATAATAAAGCGAATGCATTACTGCTTGGCAGTAGATATGGATATGGTGGCAGTAATTCCCCGGACGAACCTCATTTTTTTTATTTTATTTAGTTACGGAACGAGCCGACGGCCCACCTGGTGCTAAGTGGTAACCTCGGCACATAACAACCGCTGCGACTTGGGTCTTCCCCTACTAGGTACGAGACGACCCAAGTCGCATCGTATGCGCCCGTAACCCTGAGACGTGTAGGTGGAAGGTCTCATGTGCCTGTAATTTCACCGGAAACCACACTTTTCAAACCGGAACACAGTAACGCAAACGCGTTACAGCTTGGCGGCAGAAATGGGCATGGTGGCAGTACTTCCCTGGACGAACTTGGCGAGAGTTCTACTGCTCTTAAAATGTAATGTAAGTGTTACTGCATGTGTTATTAAAGTCGTATCAGAAATCTATGGTGAATGGATAAAATTGTGTCTCGAAGAGGATTGCGCACATATGCACATATGAATTGAGAATCCCTCCTATATCTGACGTCTGTTAGAAATGAAACTACTCACTTTGTTTTGCTGCATAAAGCAGTGAACTGCCTGCGTCACGTCAGCAGCGTGGACTGCGTTGTGGTATGGATTCTTCGCGTGGTACGCTTCGTCGATGATTTGGAACAGCTTCCAGCATTTCTCGTCACTCAAGTTGAAGATTGTTATCAGGCTGTAGTACTTGAAGAGATACATGCACAGTAGTGGTAGTACCCGATCTGTTGAATAAACATTTTATGAGAACGAACTGATCACAGATGCTTATTTATCGTTTTAATGTCGTCTGCTTTAACTTCAATATTTTTTCTTATAGAGGTATGTTATCATCTAGTACTTCTTATTGTTGTATAATTGAACTCTTTTTATATATTTTATGATATTCTCTATGTTCATCTTATTACTATAATTCCAAATGTTTTTCTTCATATAAATGCGTCGCCTCACCGCAGCCCTGTGCTGAAAATCAGCGCTGCAACATGTTGCAGCACACGCTGAGCTCGGGGCTTTTTATACAAGTATATGTACGCGACAACGATCATCATTCGTATGTCTGTGTGTCTTTTTCTTTTTTATATTGTGTTGTGGTGTACATTTTGTATTTGTATAATTTTTATTTTATTTTTATTCTTTATTTAGATGCTTCGCGGTGCCTTGCTTTATATTCTCACCATACTAACGACCACCCCCAAATTTAAATCTGTCGCCAATCCAAAACCACTCCCAGCATCTCACATTGATAGCCAGTTCCCAATAATAAACGGCGCCATCATAGTTAAATAGGTATCAATAATAACATCAGACGGCGTCTTATAAAACTTTATTCAAAACTCATGTTCGTGTAAACTCAAGTTCTAAGAATGTCCAACTTTTTCACTTACGTGGATATGCTCGGACCATATACAGGGTGTCCGGTAATGAACGGATAACCTTGAAATGGGTCTTAGTAGAACTATTGGGCATTTGGAAAAAAATATCAAAAAAGCCAAGTAGTATCAAAAAAAAAATAACAAAACAACTTTTAAAACAAAAAATAACAAAAAAATCACAACCTATATTATTTAAAAAATACATATCTTTGATACTACTTGTTTTTTTTTATTTGTTTTTTTTTCCGAATGCCCAATAGTTCTACTAAGACCCATTTCAAGGTTATCCATTCATTACCGGACACCCTGTATACAAAAGCGTTAGGAGCAATACATCAAAATATGCATATAAAAAGATAACTTGGTTCAAACTAGGCGGATCACTGTAAGGATTCATCAGAAATTCCACACAAACTTTGACATACAAAAGGTACAAGTATATGTATACTAGATGCCCACCCCGGCTTCGCACGAGAACCAGACTTCATACGCCTTAACATGAAGAAAACGATGTATATCTCTACCGTTTTACGTGGCTCACGCCAGTAAAGGTTCCAGTCGACACGATCTTTTTTGCGAAAATTTGACGCTTTTTTTTTGACAACCATCATATTCTAGCCAATTTACACAAAACGATAATGAATTATAACCTAAGTCTACATGAAACACACTGTTCTTTGGTAGCTGCATGAAGTACCTTTTTTTTTTTATGTAATACAGTTTCGGAACGAGCCGACGGCCTACCTGGTGTTAAGTGGTAACCTCGGCCCATAACAACTGATGCGACTTCGGTCCTCCCTTACTAGGTACGACAAGACCCAAGTCGCATCGTATGCGTCCGCAACTCTGAGACGTGAAGGCGGAATGTCTCATGTGCCTGTAATTTCACCGAAAACCACACCTTTCAAACCGGAACACAGTAATGCGAATGCTTCACTGCTTGGCGGCAGAAATGGGCATGGTGGCAGTACTTCCCCGGACGAACTTGGCGAGAGTTCTACTGCTCTTAACCTTATGTGTTTATGACGTTCAGACAGACTGACAGACAGACGCAGCGGAGGGACTTTATTTTATAATATGTAGTGAAGATGGAAACATCCCGAAGTGTATAGAAAGCGGTAAAACCCAATGAGACAGCGTGATAATACCAATGAGAATAGATTCAGACGCTGAGAACTCGAGGCGGACAGTAGGGGCGCAATCAGATGACGATCTTTAAATTAGTTGTTCGACAAACTTTAACTTTAATATAGTTAAACCGGGCACTTTAATTATACCGGCTTATCTCATAGGTTGATGGAAATGGTCATTTATATTACGTAATACAGACTAGGAACGAGCCGACGGCCCACCTGTTATTAAGTGTTGAGTGCCCATAAACGACTTGGGTCTTCTCCTACTAGGCACGACAAGACCCAAGTATGCGCACGTAACTAAGTGGTAACCTCGGCACATAAAAACCGATGCAACTTGGGTCTTCCCCTACTAGGTACGAGTAGACCCAAGTCGTATCTTATGCGCCCGTTATCCTGAGATGTGTAGGTGGAATGTCTCATGTGCCTGTAATTTCACCTTTCAAATCGGAACACAGTAACGCGATTGCGTCAATGCTTGGCGACTAACTTTATGTTTCACAACTTAACTTAAATTACTTACTTAACTTAAATATTTGCGCCCCCTGTATTATAAAATGCAGCGTAATGAGCATATTGTGTTTTATAGTTTCTTAGAGGGGATAATAAGCTGTAATTACAATAACGGATTTTGTTTATTGAACGCAATCCTACATTTTTATTACAGTTGCGACAAGAGGAATGGTCACCAAACGTCACAACGAACACATCTTAATGGAAAGGAAAGTTTCCAAATATGTGGAAAAACTTTCTTTAAATAATTCATTCTCGTAGACAATTTAAAAATAAGCTCTTGTTTTTTCTTTATTATCTATTTTGAAAACTAGAAGATAACAGCGTATTTTCACCCCGATAGATTACTTTCAATGAACAAGTGTATAACGTATCAACAACAAGCGCAACGCTGTCAAGAAGAACTAATTATTGAGTACCTATCGCCAGTAAATGTATACTCAAGTGACCTCCTTCCTAGCGAGTGAGATACTAGTACAAGTGAGCTGTTATACGAACGTAACTTATATTACTATGATAGCAAGGAGAAACCACTAAAACTAATAGTTGACATAATAGCCTCTACAGAATAGGCTGGGCTGGACAGACGGGCGATTCGTTTTATGTATTATATTTTTCTTATACAGGGTCTCTGTAGAGTAATTGTAGTATCATTATCTATATATATGTATATATAACAACAGCATAGTAGTATAATATGTAAAAACATATTTATACGACCAATGTCTATGAATCGCTATGGTAATTATTACAGATAATAAAAAAAATGCAGTATATAATTCTTATCAGTTCTATGGTTCCCATAGTACAAGCTATGCTTAGTTTGGGGCTAGATATTGTGGTCTGAATTATCCACCATATTGTTATTATATATTATATAAGCACAAAACATACGGGGCACCAAAAATATTTTTACACCTAATAACTCATTTTATATTTACTATATTAATTTAATGCCTAGATCAGGGTCTTTTTCCGTTTTTAAAACTATGTTCTAAACTAAGTTTATTACCTTTTCGTGAATGGCAAATCTACGGGATTATTTATTAAGCAATATCGCATTACGGTCGCGTAGCGCGATTTGTAGTCGCAAGTCTGCGCGAAACCGCATTGTTTCGCCACACAATAAGGTGCAAGGTTTATCTATAAGGATTAAGGGAGAATTTTGTAAGGTCTGGCGTAACTAAACACTTAGCAAAATAATCATTCTCATAAAAATCGATTTCTAGTAAGAAAATTGTGGTCGGTTTAACCTGGTTCGGATGATGATATCCGTACGTTGCAGTATCGCTATATATGATATAATGCAACTTTCGTATTCCTCAAAGAGGTCATAATATTATTTTTTTCATGGTAATCACCCTTCTTAATTAGGAACCTCATAATTGTTCTGTACTTACAATGGTTTCTTTCAATATCTAATACGCTCATGAGTACGGTCGTATGTCCAGACAGATTCGCGTGTCCAGACGCGCGATTAAAACCAGCCAAAGTCGTCTGCACTAGGAAGGAAGGGAGCAGTATTTCTTAAATTTAACCTAATAAAGTAAGGAAGGAACAAATTATTTGTTTCCATAAAGTTAATAAAGAAAATTTAGTAATGTAAATAGATAAAAAGTACATTTATGTAATAAAAATGAGCGTTTCATATAGGTACGATTCTGAGACCACGACTGAAGCTCAAATTGTAACTAGCTGGAATATTTTGCGTAATTTGTTTTCCCATACAATTCGGAAGTAATAACGTTAAAACCATCGGATTGTCAAAAAAGATAATTTTAGAAATAAAACAATCCATGTCCAATCTTATTCATACAAATTAATTACTATCGAACAATTGTTTAAAGGATTTAGATAGACAGACAGATAGATAGATAAACTCTTTATTGTGCATAATAACTTAATATACTTAATTAATAATTAAATTTTAAACTAAATTAATCTAATATAAAAACAACTAGAAATGCACAATGGGCGGTCTTATCGCTTAAAGCAATTTCTTACAGACAACCTTTGGATAGAATGGATTATCTGATAATAATGGATTTTTTTTTTTTTAAATTTAAGTTTTAGCGAACAGTATCTTGAAAACAAAATCAAATTTTCCTTTACTACTTACAGATATGCATTAGACTACATATGGCCTGATTTTAAGTGGCGCATACCCCTGAACTGGGAACTGACTCTCAAGTACGGTAGGTACCCTTAGGTGCTTGGTGGGCGGTTTACAACTCAGTGAGTCAGCTAGCGAGCCGGGCATTTGCCCTACAGTGCCCTACATATCGTGAAGAGACCATTCCTTCACTGAAGGACACACAGGATTCCGAAGCCTTGTGTCTCATTAAAACGGTTATGAACTAATTGCCTCTCTGAAAGGCTCTGTTACTCTCGTAATGGATTACAAGCGTTATATTATTTTGTTCACGTGTTATTATCATCTTTACATTTCAGCTAAGTATAGTTCTATTTTGAATAATCCGTGGAGAATCAACAGAACAAACCATATTGTACCACGGAAATAATATTATTATATAGTGTAAGGTCTGTATCTAATTGAAGGACAGTGTTTGTGTATTTGGACATGACTATACATAAGATTGTGTGAGGATTTTATTGTATGAGCCGCAAAATAGGTTATTGTGACCGTACAGCTCGGATACTGTCACGGAGTCCATATAAATTATATGTATATTTCTGTAAACAGTCACATTTCTGTAGATATTTAGCAACAAGTTATTGTTATGTTGTATTACGGGCCTGTTGTAGGCCTCGTGTCGTTTTTTTCGATTACGAATTTGGTTGACTTTCCGTAATAGCGAAGTCGCTGTAGGAGATACAGAATGCAGACGTGATTCATAAAATTCTAAAATAACTTTGAACTCGTCTTTATAGAGGTATACGTAATACGTAGTAGTAGTACCCATGAGTAGTCATTTATTGTTCTTTGGAGTGGTCTCTAGACATCGAATTGTTTTATAAAGGGCTCAGACAACCTCGTATTTAACATCAGACATGCAAAGACACACAGACAGACACACAAGCTACTCTAAGCATAAGTAATCGACGATTTTGCCAGGCGTCATATAGGCGACTAATAAAAAAATATTAGCTTTAACGCATTGACTCACATTTGTCATTTCTGTTCAAAAACGCGTTGACATTCGCATCGCGATTTTATTCTAAAATGCAACGAATCATTCATTTTCAGACATATTTCTGCGAAAGTAAAAAAACATCTCAATAACTTCGACGCATCACTTAAGTCGTAAAACTGCCGATTACCAACGCCCTAAGTGGTGATGTAATTTTAATGGAGAAAAAAGAAGGTAAATATAAAAAGCCACACACTGAGATTCGCATAGAATATATATATAAATGTATATTTACCGCCGGATGCCAAGTTCAGGATCTGTGTGTCAAAATCCCATTTGTGTAGATGGCGTTCGAAGAGAAGCTGTAGAAGAAGAAAATACTTTAGTTACATGGAGTGAACATAACTATATGAATAATAAGCCACGCCAAGAACATACAACACACAAATTTATACTTATTGTCCTGCATCACTTCTAAGGAACTTACGTTATTCTTATAAGTAAAAGAGCAATTGGACCGAACGGACAATAAATAGCTTAATTTGTGTACTATGCTGCTAGCTTTAGGCTAATAAACACTGGTATATATCAGGGTGCCTGATTCTCATCCTGAAGATAAGAAGTTGTTGTCAATAAGCTAGGTAATCAATTAAAATCAGGTAATATCTAAACGTAGCTATATCAACTATAAAAAAAGTTAAGAAATACACTGCCTCGATGAAAAAATGGTTAAAAATCGAAATATTTTTAGATTATCAAGTTCAAATCACTTATTTTTTGTAGCAGTAGAACTTAAGCAAAGTTCTTCTGGTGAAGTCCTATGCCATCAATCCTATTTCTGCCGCCAAGCAGTAATGCATTCGCGTTACTGTTTCGGTTGGGAAGGTGTGGCAAACGATGAAATTACAGGCTTAGAAACATTCCACCTTTACGTCTCAGAATTAGGGGGCGCATACGATGCGACTTGGGTCTTTGTCTACCTAAGTAGGGGAGGACCCAAATTGTATTACTTGTTATGAGCAGAGATTGCCACTTTACATCAGTTGGGCCATTTGCATGTTTTGTAACTTAATCCCATAAAGAAAATCCAATACAATATTTTTTTAACTCAACCATTTTTCTCACATAAAATACAGTACCTACAGCTGTTATAAGAAACCTGACAAACTGACATCTCAATTATCTCGACAAGTTTGTCGGAGCAAGAAGATATTTCAAAGAGAGAGAAGATAAACAGAAAACGACTCTCCCTAGACATTTGAAACTTCCGAAGATGACTCGTAACCGTTGAAAAACTTATTACTTTTGCACTTGCACAATCGCTCAAAGCCACATTTCATAGTTTTTTTGCAATTCGCGCCTTGATAGTTGCAAAGGATCAAAATCTATAGGAAAGATGTCTGACTTCCACTTAAAGAAGTGACAGGAGTCAGCGATAAAGCTATCACGACCACATAATTTTACATGTGGGGATTGCGTTATTCCATCGTTCACCATTGGCCCTGTAGACAATTAATCTATCTATTTCTATAACGAAACACTCGCCTGACAAACACGGTCGCTTTGAAAAACGCATAATATAATATTCGCAAAATAACAAACATTAGGAAATTCGCTTATTTTCGAGTAAATCGCTAAGCTATGTATCAGAACTGTCTTTTTGTTATTATATTTTTGTTTAATTGTGTAATATATATGATGTTTGTGTACTTAAATAAATAAATGAGCGGAACCAAAGGAAGTGACTACGTAGTTTTGCAGAAACTTGGCCGAATGTCAACGCTACATCAGGATATACCTCTAAATACGCATGTTCTTTGGTCGTGTGCATAAATCCATATTTTACAAAAACTTCCTCATTATGAGCGGAAAACGTTTATATTGTTTACATAAGTGAGGAGGAAGGATTGTGGTTGAGACTTATTTGTTATAATGTAGGTTTAGAGTGTGGTGTCCCAGTTATACAGAATCCGAGTTTTTCTCTAGAAACAAATATGTACGTAATACCACATTCTCAAAACGGTGAAGGAAAACATCATGAGGAAATGGACTCAAAAATCGAAGACATGTGCGACATCAAGTGCACGAAAGGAGCCTGTTTGAGGCGCACTATAGTCCTTTCACCACACTTGTTCAAAAGTGGCTAGATTAGTAGAAGATAGTTATGTTCGCATTTAGAACAGCCAACCGGTAAGGACCGACATAAAAACTGCGAGCCGATATCTCGGTTTCAACCTTCAATACACTACATATATATTTATTTTATACAGTTACGGAACGAGCCGACGGCCCATTGGTGTTAAGTAGTAACCTCTGCCCATAAGTACCGCTGCGACTTGGGTCCTCCCCTACAAGGTACGACAAGACTCAAGTCGCATCGTATGCGCCCGTAACCCTGAGACGTACAGGTGGAACGTCTCATGTTTTTTGAACAGGCATCAAACTTATCGATAAGTACGCGTGACGTTATGTTTTGAATATTGACGTTTCCAAGACATTTCTTTATGAATTCTATGGAAATAAAGTTTTTGACTTTGACTTTGTGACTGTAATTTCACCGGCAACCACACCTTTTAAACCGAAACACAGTATTGCGAATGCGTTACTGCTTGGCGGCAGATATGGGCATGGTGGCAGTACTTCCAAACCAAATGCACTACCACATCCACTCCACACTACACAAAGGTTAACTGGAAGAAAATGCTATTTAGCATTAAGTTCGCCTATGTACTTGTTTCACCTTGTGCAATAAAGCATTTTCTATCTATCTACTTCCCCGGACGAACATAGCGTGGTTTATACTGCTCTTAAAACATTATACAAGAAAATAAAACGAGGCAACAAAGGTAAGAGCTTTGAGAATATAAATACATGGTATAACATAATCAATCAACAACGGGTTAATAATGTTTATTCATTATATTGTAGCCCCTGCGCCTGCGCCTGCGCGGTGACGGCACTCGGCACTAGTTTGTAAGGATTACTACAACATTGTTGTAATTATTATTGTTATATTACAATTCCACCTGTGACTGATCCACAGTTGAGCTATTTATAGATCATTGCTAATGAACTTTAGATAGCTCGATTGATTTTGTAGTATTTTCTAAATATTAAAGTGTTGTAAAATAAATGTTATATTGTGTAAGTTGCTGAGCTCAACAAACATTTATTTTTGTGTTATGGCAACACTAACATACGTTCTACCAAAGAGCTACTTCTACCACAATCACCACTATCACAGCCCTACTGTCCAGAACGCCCAGTGCCCAAATTACAGGTCAAAGTCAAAGTCAAAGTCAAAAACTTTATTTCGATAGAATTCATAAAGAAATGGCTTGGAAACGTCAATATTCAAAACATAAGGTCACGCGTACTTATCGATAAGTTTGATGCCTGTTCAGACCATATCCGACCCTCCATGGGGAAGAGCAGGCACTTGGGACATTCCATCTTCACGTCTCAGAGGTAGTTGCCAGTCCTTACGACGCTAATAAACGTTCAAAATCCCACACATGATAGATGACCATTATGCAAGTTTGATAGTGAGGTCACCAATATTGCATAACTTTGAGATGTTTCAAATCGATACAAGTAGGAAGTAGTTCTAAACTGACTTTTGGGTTTTTCATTGAGTTTAAATATAGTCCTTGCACATGTCCCGGTGAGAATAATAAAAGTTTACCACTAACGGTTTATTAATGAAGAAATAACAGACAACACTGCAAACCAAACGATACGAAGCAATGAAATCCACGAAGGTCTCTAATAAAAATGTTTTACAATATTCTTTCTCTAAGCTATGTAAAGAAATATGCATTTAGCCGTAAGCACTTTGCAAAACATCTACCATCGTTAGATTTTTCAATTAAATCGACAAATACCTTGTGTAAATAATCCGTTCAAATTCAATGAAAAGAAAAAGGTCCTTCTGGTACTTTCAGGGACTTCCTCTATTCTATTCGAGTCACTGGTTCTCTCGAACCAGTGCGGTGAAAGGATTTTATAATAAAACTTAACATCCACCAGAAATCCACTCGGCATTTAGTCTGAGTTCTACTACTAATCGTGTGGTGAAGGTTTTGAATCGTTCGAAGGCTTTATGGAGCACGTGACTCTTAAAATTTTTGGTTCTAGGACATGCCGGTTTCCTCACGATGTTTTCCTTCATTCGTTCTTTGTTTTGAGAAAATAGTACTGCGCAAATAAGTGTTATCTAGTGAAAAACTCATTCAGGTCTCAACTCAGGTCAAACTCGTTAGAATATGAACCCGCGACCTCCGGATTCAAAAATCGGAATCGTACCACTGGACGACCACGCTCTGAGTGACAGCGCTAGGATAATGACCGTTAATGTATCCAATACTAAACCTTATAAGAATCCTAATGCGTGAAACAGCGACGTGAGCAAAACATTGATATCAACTTGGCAGATTTTGAAAATATAGTTTCTTTCAAAGCCAAAGGATAGAAAATAAAAACATTTTGTTTGGCAGTTAACTAAACAATGGCTAACAAACCTGTAGTTTGCCCATGCCCTTGTTGGAACTATTTGAGACTCTGCTCAGTCCATCAACGAAAACATAAACTCTTGTGGACGATTCTTGAATACAAATCCTACATTAACAGACATATAATAAATATGCGACGGATTGATCCAAAACTGTGAAATAACCGAGATGGAAGAAACAATGTAAGTCAATGTTAGTATGCAATGATTTCTATCGATAACTATTCTCCTACTACTGGCAAGCTGTTTGGTCTATTTGTTCGGAAACGACAGTATATTTTCAATAGATTTTATAATTCTATGATAGGTTCCAATAACATACAAATGTTTCCATCCAATATGGATAATATATTACCCACCAATTTAATAATAAAACAAAATGAAAAGAATTTTTAACGATCATAACGTTGGTATTCTGATTTAACTGTCCATATACACATATATTACAGAAACCCAGTAGGTATAAAAAGACATCTGATTTCAATAAATTCCCCGATGTCGGCTCCTTCCCGAAATAGATAATACTGATGATATAGACTGAATATCGGTGACTTAAAATTAAGATAACTCAGACTGAAAACTGTTCTGAGATAAACGACTAAAAATCGAAAATAGCGCTGAGCAGTACATACCTGGACCTTGTTAGGGTATGAATTGTCCAACAATCCGTCCATTTTGAGGCCATACGACGTTGGTTTTCTGACATTGCGCCTCTGCAGGGAATAGAAGGACCCCAGAGGTCTCGTCCTCTCCGTATCTTTGAAAATTAACTGGGGCGGAATCCCTTCAAGTGACCAGGGAGCAACGAACGCCGCTTTCACCTCTTCTGTGGAAGAAAACGTTATGGTATAAGAGCAGGCTATAATATGTAAACCAAACTTAATTAACATATTTAGCTAAAACTGTTGGATTTGAATTTTTCGCCTATATAAATATTGTCGGGTTAGTTTGGTTATTAATTTATAATACATTTTTTTTATTGTTGGCTAAGTTGTAATTCGTTAGTCAGGGGGTACAAAATAAAATAAACTTAGCGTAGCTCTTTAACCCTTCTTTGCATGATGATGGAAATTTCAATCATAATATTTAGTCAACAAAAAAAGGTACTCAAAACCCTTGTACTGTAAATTTGTTGTTGCTGGCAACTTTTTAAGCGACTATTGCGTACAACAAAACGCAGTTGTCAAAAAATAACAAACGTCACTGTGAATTACCAGGCCTAGAACTTGTCATTCCGCTGTTTGTTGTGACTGGAAGAAAGGAGCGAGATTTTAAATTGTTTTATGGAAATAAACGGAGATATAAAATACAATAAAAGTGAAAATGAGTCGCAAAAAGGTTTGTTTTCATGTTTTTGTTATTTTATGTACAATTTATATCAAAACACTGTGAATAAATTTCTCAAAATTATGTGATGGATATTTACATCACTATGCAGTAACTTCACTTGTAATGTGTGGCAAACATTTTTTGTAAATGTTTATTTTGTGTTGTTTTTTAGGGAAACTTGAATGAAAGAGATATTGAAGATTATCTTAGTAAGTTAAAAGGCGGTTGGCTCTCAGAAGATGGCCTTGATGACCAAGATTCCGATGATGAAAACCGCAATGCTGGTGAAGTTATAAGAGTGTTGCAGGAGGAGAACGATGATGATGATGATGATGATGTGGATGAAACTGCTGACATTGATCCTCCTCTTGTAGAACCAGAAGATCAAGAACCCTCTCACCCATCAACATCATCCAATTTGCAGTCTTCATCCAGTTTTCCATTTGACAAAAGAAGCTTGATTTGGAAAAAAAGGAATCTGGTGTATGACACAGATAAAATTACTTTCTTGGGGAGTTCTACTGCTTCAGGTGGTCTATCACACCTAGAAACTCCATATCAATGTTTTAACCATTTTATCACTGAAGATTTTATCAAAACATTAGTAGAGGAGACAAATTTATATATAAAATAGGGCATTTTTTAAAACAGTATCTGCCTAAGAAGCCCCATAAATGGGGCTTCAAATTATATGTTCTCTGTGATTTGATGGGATATGCCCACAAGTTTGAGGTATATTCTGGACAAGAGAATACAGAGAAACTCCCAGATGAACCAGATCTTGGTGCAACAGGAAATGTTGTAGTTCGTTTGCTTAGAGGAGTGCCAAGAAAGCAAAACCACATCATATACTTTGATAATTTTTATACCTCTTTGCCATTGGTAGTTTTTTTAGCTAAATCAGGAATTCACACAGTGGGAACTGTGCAACAAAACAGGATACCAAATAATAAACTTCCAGAGAAGAAAAATTTCATGAAAAAATCTGTGCCCAGAGGTAGTTTTGAGGAAAGAGTGTCTGTGCATGATGGTATAGATTTGAGTTGTGTGGCTTGGAAAGATAATAAGATAGTAACCCTGTTATCTTCTTATTCTGGAGCATTGCCTGTAACTAAAGTCAATAGATTTGACAGGATAACAAAAGGAAAAATTGATATTACTTGCCCGTTTATTGTCCAAGAGTACAATAAACATATGGGAGGAGTTGATCTCATGGATAGCTTTTTGGGCAGAAATCATATAAAAATGAGGTCTAAAAAGTGGTATATGCGTATTTTTTTTCATCTATTTGATCTAGCTATTATAAACTCTTGGATTGTTTATAACAAAAATGCTCAAGAAAGAGGTGAACCTAAAAAGAGTCTGCTTACAATGGGCCAATTCAGAAATGAATTGGCCTTTGTGCTATGCAACAGAGGAACCACCAAAGAAGCTAAAAGAGGGCGTCCTAGTACCAGTGTACTAGAAGAAGAATTACAATCAAAAAAAAGAAAAGGTTCTCCAGCTCCACCACCTCCAAAAGACATAAGAAAAGATGGTGCTGAACATTGGCCAAAAGTAGGTGGGTCACTCCGGTGCAAATTTCCCAAATGTAAAGGCTATTCCACAATTTAGTGTAATAAATGTGGCGTCAATTTGTGCTTAAATAAGAATAATAATTGTTTTTTAAATTATCATAAAGAATAAAGAAGATTGAGTAAACTATTTTTTTTTATTTATTTAGTACTGAGCTAAATATGTGACAATGCATGATGATGTAAATTTCCATCATATTGTTTTTTACATAATACATATTTTTATTTACACTAGGATTTTTTTAAATATTTTTCCTTTAATCTAGAGCATTAATTACATCACCCTGATTTATTTTAAAAAAATAGAAAAAATCATGCAAAGAAGGGTTAAACGCTATTGCTTTTAAAGAGAAGGTCATATCTTTGCGGTAGCCAACAAAAAAATGATGAATATTTCACTCATAGCTCAGTTGGTTAGTAACCCTACCTTCTGCGCTGTAGGTCGTGGGTTCGATCCCCACTCAGGACAAACATTTATGACATTTGTAACATTGACGTTTGTTCTGTGTCTGGGTGTTAATATGTATTATATGTATGTATTTACAAAAGAAAATTATATAAGTATGTATATCAGTTGTCTGGTTCCCATGATACAAGCTATGCTTAGCTTACTTTGGGGCTAGATGGCGCTCTGTGAAATGTCCACCATTATTTATTTATTTATTTATTATACGTTTTATTTTGTATTTTATCTGATAGTTAATATGAAAAATCGTTTTCAGTTGCTCATTCTCTTATCGATCATCAGTAGGATTATTATATATCATACACAGATAGATCCTACTGGACAGAATGACTTTCGGTGAGTCAGATAATCCTGAAAGGGTCTTGCTACGCTTAGGGGTAACGGTAACTTGATACGGGTAACTTTCTAATTCTTTCAAAGTCAAAAACTTTATTTCCATAGAATTCATAAAGAAATGGCTTGGAAACGTCAATATTCAAAACATAAGGTCACGCGTACTTATCGATAAGTTTGACGCCTGTTCAAACCCTATCCGACCCTCCATGGGGAAGACAGAATAGGGACTAATAGGGGGGAAGAGGGAAGACAGGTGATAGATAAAAAAGTCTTTATTGTACACCACAAGATAAACATTAATAATGTTACATGAAATAATAGTTAAATGTGAAGATCAATGGGCTGCCTTATTGCTTAAAGCAATCTCTTCCAGGCAACCTTTTAGATATATTTATTTTAATTATACAACGTGTTTAACCACTCTGCCTTCCAAACCATTTTGAGAACGTGGTTGACGTACATAGATTTAATCATCACATAAAACCCTCAGCAATTAAACTCAGGGTCCGTATCAATAAGCTTAGATACGTAAAAAAAACCCTCCTACGGGATAGCTAAGCAGCAGCAGATCTATGTTTGGGTATGACCATTTAGTCAAATAATATAGTCAAGGTATAAGATCGATTGCCAGTTTTTATACAATTACGCCATTGTTTATAATTTGTGTTTGTTGTTCTTACTAAAACAGGTGTCTTATGAATTAGCGCCAAACAAAATTCCGAACAAAATAGAATCTATTAAAATACTCCTGTGTGTTTCAGGTTAAAGATCGTGGTCTTCACGTTGGCTTGCTGTGGGATATAAAGAAAACTACAACATCCCCAATTTTATCAGATATTTATTTTTCTTCATGTGTTTGTTTTCAGTTTTTTTTTATGTAATGTTACGGAACGAGCCGACGGCCCACCGGTGTTAAGTGGTAACCTCGGCCCATAACAACTGATGCGACTTCGGTCCTCCCCTACTAGGTACGACAAGACCCAAGTCGCATCGTATGCGTCCGTAACTGTGAGACGTGTAGGTGGAATGTCTCATGTGCCTGTTATTTCACCGGAAACCACACCTTTAAAACCGGAACACAGTAATGCGAATGCTTCACTGCTTGGCGGCAGAAATGGGCATGGCGGCAGTACTTCCCCGGACGAACTAAATAAAATAGTAATAAAAAAAGTTAATAAACGATAACGATATGCTCTTTCTGAAATTTCTAAAAATTATAACAACCAATTTTTATGTATAGTTTATATATTGTACTTGTAACATAAGTTATGAATAATAGAACTTGAACTTGAACTTGAACTATGCACCCCTATTAAAGTTCGCCCAGTTGCACAAGTTTAGTGAATAGCACTATCCGAGACAACACAGATTGAGAACAAGAAGATACATGTGAATAAACGACTCAGTCAATCAACTTTCCAGCAATACTAAATTTGTTAAATATTGCACGGCATCATAGCTAAGTTCTAAGTCGTTTTGACTGGCCTCACAGCTCAGTTTGAGTACCTCTTAGCTTCTGTGCTGTAGGCCGCGGGTTCGATTCCCACCCAGGGCAAACATTTGTGTGACGAATATAGATGTTTGTTCTAGTCTGGATATTAATATGTAAGTACTATATGAAAGTGTTTACAAAAAAGTATAATGTATTCTATCAGTTGTCTGGTTCCCATAGTACAAGCTATGCTTAGTTTGGCGCTAGATGCCGCTGTGTCATTTGTCCACCAATATTATTAAGTCGGTAGTAAAGCCCCGGGATCGACTCCCGGTCACGGAAAACGTTTGCGTGACGTACACTAAGTTTTTCTCAGGTCTTAAATATTTATGTTATCTGTATCTATCCAAGCTACCAGCACACGGGTACCAGTGTGATTGTTTTTCTACTGTATGAGGCTGTATGAAAAAGACGCAGTCATCTTAAAAATATGTCGAACGGAAAACTAATAAATTATGTAATTCTTCATAGAGCTTATTCACCATTTTAGTCCATTACATAAGAGACTTGTCATTTTAGGTATATATTTTAGATATATGTATAATTAAAACGAACCTAAGACTAAGAAAAGTAATGCAAACAGTAAGACGAATCAACAGACCTTTGAGATCGCCACTATTGTCCAATTTACAAAAATATCGATAAGCGATGACGGCTCAGATGATAGTGACGTCGCCTTGCGATATGTAGGTAGCAGTTCGATTCCTATAATGGGCTTGAGCTGCCGGTGAAGATCATCGTGAAGAAACCACAGTGCTGATGGAAATCTCGGCTGGCTAGCTACCACCCTCAAGCGAAATACCTGCCGTCAAGCAGTGTGTTCTGGTCGACTCACTTGAGATCCAGTTACCATAACCATACGTTTCTTTTCCATCTCTAATCATGTGATCAAATGATTTATCATCCGATTATCTGCTACTGGATTTTTATAGTCAATGCTTATCAGTTTTTACTGATTGAGCGGTAATATTATCGCGATCTGTTACGGTTCGAAGGACATGCTGGACAAATGTATATGGAACGCTAAAAGGATGTAAAATGTGTTTTTTTTATTACTGTATCAATAGAGCCTAACAGCTCAGTTTAGCTTAGCGTTCTGCGCTGTATGTTGTAAGTTCAATTCCCGACACGGACAAACATTTATTACAATATATTACACGCATCCATTTACAACAAAAAACATTTAAGTATGATAATTATTTGTATCTGCTTCCCACTGTACAAAGTTTTACTCAGTCTGAGGCTAGATGGCGGTGTCTGAAATGTTCACTAATATTTACACTTACGCTTTTGTTTAATTGATCAATTACTAGTAAAAAACCGTACGTGGGTTTGCGTGAAAACGCTATGGCTGCTATCAAATAGAAAGATCAAACATCACGGTAGGCGTGTTGGAACATAAAAGGTCCTAGTTATTCAAATCCATTGTTAACCAAAACCTGGAAATATATTGTTCACCAGTGCCTTAATTACAGACCTCCTCGCATAATCGACGCAGGCAGATCCGTTTTTTACTTGTATATGACGGATATTAGATAAGAACCAATATGTTGTGTTTTTTTTTCAGTTAAAAGATAACTTCTAAAGAATCATTATTGGCAACAGATATACCAATCCCAGTTAACAATCAAGTATATAACATTTTTGTTATATACTTGATTGTTGTTGGTAGTAACTCTGGCTTGTGTGCTGTAGATCGTGGGATTGATTCCCACCCAGGAGAAATATTTGTGTGACGAACACAGATGTTTATTTTGGGTGGTAATATGTATTATATGAAAACGTTTATAGATATATCTGGTTCCCATGATACAAACTATGCTAACTTTGGGGCTCAATGGCGCCGTGTGAATTGTCCACCAATATGCTTACTTACTATGCCGTGTGCGTATAGTCTACGGCATTAACACCGTTACATATAAAGCGTTACGCTCAATAGTCATCGCACTTAACCAACACGCAAGGACGCTTTCAAAATTAACTGTTCAATGGTTCGAACAAGACGAATAATGAGAGTCCCATATAGGTGTTTTACTTGTATTTTATGTTACGGAACGAGCGGATGGCCCACCTAGTGTTATGTGGTTACCTGTGTCCAACAAGCAATACGACTTGGACTCTCATATTTATGTACAACAAGTCGCATCGTATGCGCCCGTAACTCTAAGATGTGAATGTGGAATTCTCTCAAATACATTACTGGTTGGCAGCAGATATGGGTATAGTAGGAATGCTTCCCGGATGTACTTGGCATTACTTCTACTGCTACTAATATATATACATAGATAGATAGATAGATGACATTTTATTGCTCACAAATCAAAATAAACAATAAACAACAATGTACAATAAAGTGAGAAACAATGGGCAAAAAATCAGGGCCCTGTAGTGTACCACTGGGCCACCACGCTATCATTCACTTTTCGGGGTTCAATATAAGAAGGGAACGCGAAAAAGACACAAAATTCCAAATCTAATAGCAAAAACAAATAACGAATTCTGGGTAACTTAAACTTCCGATCACGCTATACATCCGTAATGGTTCTTGAAAGTTCCAGTAACTTAACAGCTTTCAACGCTCGTTTCATGACGATCTGAGCCAAACTGGAGCAAATATAATAATAGACAATAGTTTTTATTTGAAACTAGATAGAATACAAGTAGGACACCGAAGGTGGTATTCACAATATTAATTGCCTATCTATGGCCTGGTCAAACAATTAGCTTACATGTCAGTAACAAATACCAACATAACAGGAATAAATACATGCACGTATAGTGCATTTCCCCTGCGGGTATCGAACCTTCGAAAGCCAAATTTTAATGTGTCTGTTGCTGAATATATTTAAATACTCCAACTGTATTATTAACTTACTTTTTTACATCGAAACAACTGATGGATTGTTGAATCTCAACGAAACATTAACTTAAGAATTTAGACTATCCCTGTTATAAAAATAAATAACATATAATTCAAGACAAAATAGATATAAAATATAGTATTGTGATGAAGTTATTCCAGTGAAATAAATAGTTTTAAAACAATAAATACATATATATACAGGGTTACAGGAAAAGTCGTGCTAGATCCGTTAAGGGCGTGGAGTACCCATCATTTCTGACTTATTTCACTATGAAACACCCTACCCTAAACTTAACCCTTTTCGAGATATTCGACTTTTAATTTTTTATTGAATAATGCCGATTTTTAGGCTACGAAATTTATTTTTGTTTATTTTGTGTATCTTATTATTATTATTATTGCATTTTTACATGTGTAATAAGATGCTTTAGGACATCAATCATTAAAATAGTGCATAAGTTAATTGAATAGACCGTAGTAGACAAGTGAAAGTAAAAAAATAAAAAATATATTAGCAAGCTTATTTTTCTCTAAGGGATATCTAAAAAAAATATTATGACACTTGTTCGGCAGATATTTTTTAAAATATCTACGTTTCATCAGCTATCTAACGAGGTCTAACAATCTAGGGTTTGTATTACATTTCGTGGAAAAAAGTAGTTGTGTCTGCGCAAGCTCGTAACGAATACATAACTCGCTAACCCGGTCGTCGAGTGCCGGATGTGGCCTGTTTTGACAGAGTTTATCGAAGACTTAAAGAAACTGGCTCTGTTTTGAGACGAAATACAGACATGGGAAGACCACGAATTGACGACGAAGAACAGGACAATGAGATAGTGCAACGCTTTCGAGCGGATCCGACTACTTCCACTAATATTGTTGCCCGTGATCTGGGACTTTCGCAATGGAGAGTGTGGTTTACAGTGCATACTGCTGGCCTATACCCGTACCATTACACGCCGGTACACGTTATTGAAGAAGGAGACCCCGCGAGAAGATTGGACTTTTGCAGATTTATGCTAAATGCTGACGTAGAAGACCCAGATTTTCTAAGAAATATCTTGTGGACGGATGAGTCCAAATTTGATAAAGATGGCATAACCAACTATCACAACGTCCATTACTGGGCCCCAAAAGAACTAAGGAATCCCAATAAGAAAAGAGTGAAAGGGTCCCAACGAAGATTCAGCGTGAATGTGTGGATGGGCATTATCTCTAATCATTTGATTGGACCTTACTTTCTCCCGGATAATCTAAATGGGGAAAGCTACGAAAATTTCCTGAGAGCAGACTTGAGTGATTTGCTGGATGATCTGCCACTCAACTTGATCAGGGACATGTGGTTCCAACACGATGGCTGCCCTGCCCATTTCAGGAGAAGTGTCAGAGACTGGCTGGACACAAATTATCCAAACAAATGGATAGGACGAGGTGGGCCGTTGCCATGGCCAGCAAGAAGTCCGGACCTAACTCCCATGGATTTTCATGTATGGGGGTGCATGAAAAGTCTTGTGTACAGCGAGCCGAATCCAGTTTTGTCTGTGGAAGACTTAAGAGAAAGGATTGTGGATGCAGCAAATAAAATGAGGACCACGTTGACCACTGGAGTAGTGAAGACTGGTCTCCGTAGAAGGATGCGACAATGTTTCAGAAATAGAGGCGGCCATGTTGAACATGAACTGTAGAATAAGAAAAAGTTGTGTGAAAACCTTTAATAAATGACATTTCATGCATACCTAATGTTTTATTTTACTTTTTAGGGCTAAGTATAAATTTTCTTCTCCACTGTCGCCTATGAAACTAATTTTTTTCCAATGCATTTGAATAAAACCCTAGATTATTATACCTCGTTAGATAGCTGATGAAACGTAGATATTTTAAAAAATATCTGCCGAACAAGTGTCATAATATTTTTTTTAGATATCCCTTAGAGAAAAATAAGCTTGCTAATATATTTTTTATTTTTTTACTTTCACTTGTCTACTACGGTCTATTCAATTAACTTATGCACTATTTTAATGATTGATGTCCTAAAGCATCTTATTACACATGTAAAAATGCAATAATAATAATAATAAGATACACAAAATAAACAAAAATAAATTTCGTAGCCTAAAAATCGGCATTATTCAATAAAAAATTAAAAGTCGAATATCTCGAAAAGGGTTAAGTTTAGGGTAGGGTGTTTCATAGTGAAATAAGTCAGAAATGATGGGTACTCCACGCCCTTAACGGATCTAGCACGACTTTTCCTGTAACCCTGTATATATATATACAATAAAAAAATTAATGGAGAGGACTTGAGTCGTATTACTGTTGTCTATGGGCGGCGGTTACCACTTAACATCAGGTGGGCCGTCAGCTCGTTTCGTCACTAATATGACAAAAAATATATATCAAAGAACAAATCAAATTTACACCTATATTGGATTTTCAAAATGTTTATGCCTTGTGATTAAGGAACTTAAAATATTATAATATCGTACGATTACCAAAGCAGAGGACTATTACCAAATACAGCTCGATTATTGGATATTTATCTTATATGTGACAGAGTTTGCCCAGGGGACGCGGCGTTAAGATAAGTACAAAAAAAATCACTCTGCATCCGATCCATCGTTTATTTACGGGTTACTCATGATTTGTGATGAGACGTAAAATATATCCTTGGATTTTGGTTATAAAAGTACGTATGGGTACTACGCTGACTTGTTCAACTTTTCCGAACGCCCGCATTTGACGGACGGCCTTCACGAGTCTCACAATGAAGACACATGCGACCGTCAATAAGTTTAGCTTGCCAGAAGTTGCGCTTAAAGCTCTGTCAACAGTGACGAACATCTGACGAACATTGGCAGGATGGTCGCGCCTGTCAAATTATTTGAAACCAAATGCGCTAACAACATATATCTTATAATATATTAGGGGTCATATTTATGGTTAAAGTCACTAAATAATAATAAAAAATAATTTACAATTTGTATAAATGAATTATATTAAAAAAAGTAAATTACATTTTCATGACATATTTAACTAAATTCATATTAGAGATACAGTTATATTAACCAGTTTTGAGATGATAGTAACCGCTATCCTTTTAAGTAATACAGAATTGAAACTGGCTTCTGTTTGCAATAAAATATAACTTATGGTTCATGCTTTTCTCTCCCAAGCGAATGAAATATAAAATCGTTGTGTCAAACTAAACATCTGCCAATGATGACGTCTCTGAGACATCTGTTAACAACTTAAGGGGGTTATACATGAGAAAATTAAAGTACTTTTCTGGTTACTTTTAGCCATACGCCCAGATTATTTTACATGTTTATAGGAAGTCGAACAAGGAAAAAAAATACAGGTAATTAAAGGACAAAAATCTTTAACTTCTATGAATACACACTTCAAAAGGAAACAAAATAATATGAATTTTATCTTTTCCATTCATGACAGATGGGGAGGAGCCAGTTCTGTTCCACTGAGACCTTGAATAAAAATACTAGTTCCGATTCTGAATAACACTTGTCAGAGCGGATGCTGCAGAGAGCGCGCTGTAGGTACTCTAGCGGATATTGAGTTATCTAGCAAGCTTTGACATAATAAAGCATCCGATTGAATTTGTATCACGTCAGAACCAAATCAAATATCTGAAACGTAACGTTTTACCAATAAACGCATTCCGAAATTAATTGGTCAAACGGAAGTATTAATCAGTGTGTCGCACTGCGGTCCGGCTCGCGGGGCGAAGCAATGCTACTGTCAGTGTGAAATAGGTAATAATGAATGCATCCTTTGAACGCTATTCCGTAAACGCATACACAACAAAGACATCAGTGCTAGTGAACCATCCATCTATACAAATAAATAAAATCGGAATGTCTGTTTGTTATATTATACGCAAATAAAAATAGGGGTTGGTGGTAGAAGGGTGAAAATTTAAGGTTGTACGTGTTTTTTAATGCTGAATCATAAAAATTATAAAAACAAATATTGTACTGGACCACCCTTATCACTTAAGGTTATGAAAAATAGTTTACGTCCTATACAAAGACCTACCGAATATACACAAAAAAAAAACATAAAAATCTATCAATCCGTTTCGGAAGAGTTTGGTTACAAGTTCCAAGCCATTTCTTTATGAATTCTATGGAAATAAAGTTTTTGACTTAGACTTTGACTTTGACAAACACTGTGACACGTGAATTTTATATATTAAAATATTTTAAATGTTATTTTTAATTGAACAGTAAGCAGTGGAACAATATACATTGAAAAAATAGAATCTTGACACAATTAATATATGAAAAGTGACTTACCTCGAGTCATGGGAGTATCAATATAATCATCATTAGCAAAGTCGATGGGTTCTTCTGAAACAAAGAACAAAACAGTTAATTGGGCACATTCAGCAGGATAGCAATAAACATGTGAGAGCATTTTAAGATATCCATACGGCAGAAGATAAGGCAGAGGTGTGATATGGCCTATCCGTGTCACTTCATTTCTTATCTAAGGTTATCTTACTGTGTTGTTGCAATATCAATAAGAACGCGTGACCCTATTCTTGTCATTTTCATACTAAGTGACATTTCTAAGCGATTTCTTAATTAATTCTATGGAAATAAAGACTGTGAGTTTGTTGATTCATTATAATTTTGGACAAATAATTTTTCTTTCTTCCTTTACATAACCATGAAAAATATATGCGCATCTAAAAAGTTAACTAAAGGTAGATTTAATTTCGAATGTCAAAATATAAAATAAATTTAAATTGATACTGTTCAAAAACAGACAGACGAATCGGTATGTGGATATGGCCGTAAATAATAAATAAATAAATAAATAATGGTGCACATATCACACAGCGCCATCTAGCCCCAAAGTAAGCTAAGCATAGCTTGTATTATGGGAACCAGACAACTGATATAATACTTATATACTTTTCTTTTGTAAATACATACATATAATACATATTAACACCCAGACACAGAACAAACATCAATGTTACAAATGTCACATAAATGTTTGTCCTGAGTGGGGATCGAACCCACGACCTACAGCGCAGAAGGTAGGGTTACTAACCAACTGAGCTATGAGGCCAGTCAAAATACTCAGTGCTACCAGTTATTATGCTACCATGTTATAATATATTTGCTGAAGAGTTAATGTACAAATTTTGAAGCGATGATAGCTTATTTGGTGTTAACGGCAGCTATCAGCCCGCGTTCGTTTCCCCGAGGCGGTAACCGAATCAGTACACCAGCTGTTCATATTTAATTATATCATATACCTAAGAGTATGTCCTGACTGACAGTACAACAGCTGGACCTAAAATAGCCTTAAAATGATTACAGTCGGAACCTCACGGTGAGTAGACGCAAAATTAGAATGATTTTTAGAATTTGAGTCATTAAGGGGCCAAAATTGAGTAGTGATTTAGTGTGTAGGAAGAAATGTATTTCCGAAATAACAAGTAGTCAATTTTACAAGCTTCCTCAAACGAAATGTACGAACACGACTGGTGCATTTTAGCGAACTTGTCCTGGAATACTGTACTTGGGTTGTTTTTCATTGTAATGATAATGAAAATGCCCATTTCTGCCGCCAAGCAGTAACGCGTTCGCGATACTGTGTTCCGGTTGGAAAGGTGTGGTTGCCGGTGAAATTACAGGCACAAGAGACATTCCACCTACACGTCTCAGAGTTACGGGCGCATACGATGCGACTTGGGTCTTGTCGTACGAAATAAGGGAGGACCCAAGACGCATCGGTCGTTATGGGCAGAGGTTACCACTTAATACCAGGTGGGCCGTCGGCTCGTTCCGTAACTGTATCACATAAAAAAAAATGCGAATTCTACAATAATTACTTCATTATCTTTAAGAAACATTCAAAGTGTCACTTTCGCATTTACAATATTATTACAGATGTGACTGAAAAATGAGACCCACCATGCCTACAAGTTACCTGCTACCTGCAGCGGTACCTACTACCTACCACAAAACTACAACCCGGGATAAAATCAAATCTCGCAGAAGCATCGAGCCACCGAGATTGAATCTCCGGAACACACTCTTGCCAACAATATATGTTTTCATTTTGACAGCATCCCTCGAAACTGCGTAAATATAAAATAAAAAAACAGTTAATATATTTATTATATTAAATAAATATTGGTGCACATTTCACACAGCGCCATCTAGCCCCAAAGTAGCCTAGCGTGGCTTGTATCATGGGAACCAGACGACTGATATAATACTTATATACTGTTTTTTCTAAATACATACATTTAATACAAATTAACACCCAGAACAAACACCTATGTTCGTCACACAAATGTTTGTCCTGGGTGGGAATCGCACATTACGTGTTGGTACGAAACCATCTATGAGCGAGTCCAAAGTCAAAGTCAAAAACTTTATTTCCATGGAATTCATAAAGAAATGTCTTGGAAACGTCAATAATATTAAAAACATAAGGTCACGCGTACTTATCTCTAAGTTTGACGCATATTCAAACCCTATCCGACCCTCCGTGGATTCGGTCGCATGGGTCAGACCCGCATTTGTTTTTTTTGTCTTATACAGTTACGGACGAGCCGACGGCCCACCGGTGTTAAGTGGTAACCTCGGCCCATAACAACTGATGCGACTTCGGTCCTCCCCTACTAGGTACGACAACACCCAAGTCGCATCGATTGCTGGCGTAACTCTGAGACGTGTAAGTGGAATGTCTCATGTGCCTGTAATTTCACCGGCAACCACACCTTTCAAACCAGAACACAGTAACGCGAGTGCGTTATTGCTTGGCGGCAGGAAAGGGCATGGTGGCAGTACTTCCCCGGACGAACTTGGCGAGAGTTGTACTGCTCTGTTTGGTTAATAGTTAACTTTATAATTCGTCTGTGTAGGTGAAACGTGACTATTCAAATCCAACACAGATTTTCAACCCGACATTATAGTTACAAGGGCAACAATCAATGTTTCCACAGACTACTAAAACCAATAACTGAAACCGCTGTTATGATAATCGCGACAGAGTAATTTAATATTATCGAAATGTGTGACCACACGGCAGTATTCACACTGTAAATTTCGCACTTTGATATTAAACAAGTAAAGAAATGGATACAATAGGATACTGTGGCATACTTTTAAAAATAATTTAAATTATAACGTCAAGTTACTAAAGCTTATGAGTATCATATCATCATCTTATGAGTATCATCTTATGAGTATCATCTTATGAGTATCATATTAAGAGTATCATCTTAAGAGTGTCATCTTATGAGTATCATCTTATGAGTATCATATTATGAGTATCATCTTAAGAGTATCATATTATGAGTATCATCTTATGAGTGTCATCTTATGAGTATCATCTTAAGAGTATCCATATTAAGAGTATCATCTTATGAGTATTGTACGGGACGGCTCGACCGGGGTCTATAAGGTGGTAGTGGACTGTATGTTGGTGTTGTTATTCCGCCGGTGCGAGGGGTCTGTACACGCTATTACTGGGATTCTGTTAAGAAAACTTCAGATGGTGTTTCTATACTGGAGGGTTGGGTTCCGGTTGTTCCGAGTGGTACTGCCGATCTGCTATCTATTTCTATTATTCCGCGATTAGCGCACTACTATTTAAGCCAACGTGTCGACTATTGCTCGACTTGACGCTGGACTATTAACGCACTGGTTGCGAAGAACTGTTACGTGACTATTTACGGAACGCGTGTCGCCTATAGCGCGACTACTAACGAACTGCGTGAACTATACGTATGAACTGTTACGCGACTATTAACCAACTACAACTTACGCCCGAAATGGCGTTATATTTATACCACTCGTCACAACCATATTTCCGAACCCCTTTCCAGTTTCCTTTATTGTACTACAATTCTATTTAATTCTATTTAACTATAACCGGCTTGTGCCGCAGCTGCCAATGGGAGCGGTACGACAATGCTGCGGCTTATCTTTTAGTATTTATTCTAAGAAGGAGATTTAACTATTACTATTTTCACATGTAAACACCAGGTGTTATAACAATAGACCTTACTTAGAACTATTCGAAGAAGGGAATTAACTATCTGTATTTTCACACGTAAACACCAGGTGTTATAACAAAAGATCTTACTTAGAACTATTCTATTGTCTTCTATGATGCTATTTCTAACTTATACATTTTTAACTATCTTAAACCTAAGGCGATGCCGTTTCTCGTACGGAACATCTCTCCCGCCGTGCAATGCCTCCTGGCATTGCAACCTATGGTGTGGAGTACGTCGGGTCTGTTCTTGGGCAGGATTTCTATTTTGCGCGTAGGTCTTCTCAGCACGCCACCTAGGGATCAAATGTTGACTGCGCGTACTATTCCGTCTGCTCCTGGGTACACGGCGACTATGACCCTCTTCAGCCGAGATACCTTGCGACGAAGGTTGGCGTCTATACATCGTTTTGATATCTTCCCTCTTCATTAGTTGAGGTGAAAGTTTTAACTCTGCTATCGTTCGAGCTTCTATTGTGTGCTCTTCTGTGCCTGTAATAGTGAGCTGTATTCTCTGTGACTGTGTTTGTCTCACTTCAGAGTTTCCTATGGCTTCTATGGATAAGGGCTCTTTCTTTCCCTTTGTCCCTATTGCCTTTGCTATAGATTCTTCTACCAATGTAACCGTGGATCCGTCGTCTAACAGCGCGTACGTGTCTATTTTCCCTGACGGTCCAAACACGGTGACAGGTACTATTTTTAAAAACGTTTGGATGTTTTTGGGAGTCCATGTGGAGGCTACGGCTTCCCTTTTCTGTTGGGTTTCCTCCTTCTTGAAATGAAGGAGTCCATGATGCCAGTATTGGCAACCATCTATTTCGCACCTTCTCGTCTTACACGTGTGATTTACCGTTTTCAATCGAAGGCATCTGAAACACAATCTATGCTTCTTCGCTATATCCCATCTATCCGGAACTTCTGCCTTCGTGAATCTATTACAAATCGTCGTGGGATGGTTTTCTCTATTGCAAATTAGGCAAACTTTTCCTTTTTTCTCTTCCACCCTCGCAGCATAACTTCTATCCTTGAAACTAGTTCTATTGGTGGTTTCTGAACGTGGGACTATTTCTGGCCCTGCGTAGGGACCGCATCTGCTTGCTTCTCTATCCAGGAAACGAGAGAGTTTCAGAAGATCAGGCTCTCCCGCCGGTTGCTCCGTGCTAAAATCGTACCATCTTGGTTCCTCCCAACAAGTGTTTTCAGGTTTCGTAGGTCCTCCAGGCTGGCCCACAATCTGGTTCACTATCGCACTATTGTTCACTCTGGCACTATTGTTTACCATGGCACTATTGTTTGCCAAGGCACTATTGTTTGCCGAGGCACTATTGTTTGCCAAGGCACTATTGTTCACGTTTCCAATATTTTTGGCATACGCGCTATTGTTTGCAGATGCACTATTGTCTCCAAAATCACTATTTTTCATGTTGGTTCTATTTAACACTGGAAGTTCATATCCGTTATTGGGTCTGGGCACATTAAAACTATTGAGTCCAGGTCCATCTACGAATTTGCTATTCGTCGGTCCGCGCTCCTCGTTCGCTGCTGGCAATTCCTGTTCTGTTTTTAAAAGGACTGCAGGAACCGCAGCGGGTGCAGGGCGCGGTGCCGGTCTATCTTCAGTGGGCAGCTCCGTCCGTTGTTCCTCCGTTGGTAGCACGGAGGGTATTGTTTCCCTCTCTTCTCGTTGTGATTCTTTTGCTATATCTAACACTCTGGTTGTGTTTTTCACCCAATCGGATATCATTGACGTGTTTTCAGGGCCAGAGATTGCTATTTCATCGTCGTTCTCAGACTCCTCCATGAGCTCAAGTTCGACGGCCGCTATTTCCTTCTGGATTTTCAGCAATTTTAGTCGGGCATTTGCTATTCTATTATTTCTTGCCTTTGCTGAAGTCGTCGACTTAGGCTTGGTGGTCGTAGTTTGCTCATTGTGCAACGACGTTTCTCTATCGGGATCTCTCTGGTCCCTCCTGCCGGTGACTTCGGTGACAATCGACTCCTTGGAATCACTCGCTGTTTGGCTCGACGCTATTGTTGTGCTCTCTGTGCTGGCTCCGCCACTTGATGAGGCAGCGACAGCATCGCTTGCCGGCACGAAGAAACTCGTCATTCCATGTAAGGTCTTCCTGCTGGCTGAAGTAGGCGTGAAGTCGGCAGGAACGCGCTTCCCGAACACAGATTCTAACGTCGGTGAGGCGCGCCTTGCAAACACTGTGTCAGCCAATGGTCTGGTTCTCGGTGGTGAATGCGCCACAGAATGGGTGCGTGGCGTGGCTATTAACGGCTCCATGTATCTTGACGGAGCGTGTGCCGTCGTAATCACTGGAGCTGTGGTGGTAGGCGCTGCGGTGGTGTTGGAGGTATTCGAAGGTTCGGTACGAGATGTGCTCGCAGGCCTGTTCCCTCCTCCTGATCTCGTGATAACCATCTTCTATCTTCCAGTATCCGGTTCGAAGGACCAAAATATCCGGCTCGAAGGACCAAAATGTACGAGACGGCTCGACCGGGCTCTATAAGGTGGTAGTGGACTGTATGTTGGTGTTGTTATTCCGCCGGTGCGAGGGGTCTGTACACGCTATTACTGGGATTCTGTTAAGAAAACTTCAGATGGTGTTTCTATACTGGAGGGTTGGGTTCCGGTTGTTCCGAGTGGTACTGCCGATCTGCTATCTATTTCTATTATTCCGCGATTAGCGCACTACTATTTAAGCCAACGTGTCGACTATTGCTCGACTTGACGCTGGACTATTAACGCACTGGTTGCGAAGAACTGTTACGTGACTATTTACGGAACGCGTGTCGCCTATAGCGCGACTACTAACGAACTGCGTGAACTATACGTATGAACTGTTACGCGACTATTAACCAACTACAACTTACGCCCGAAATGGCGTTATATTTATACCACTCGTCACAACCATATTTCCGAACCCCTTTCCAGTTTCCTTTATTGTACTACAATTCTATTTAATTCTATTTAACTATAACCGGCTTGTGCCGCAGCTGCCAATGGGAGCGGTACGACAATGCTGCGGCTTATCTTTTAGTATTTATTCTAAGAAGGAGATTTAACTATTACTATTTTCACATGTAAACACCAGGTGTTATAACAATAGACCTTACTTAGAACTATTCGAAGAAGGGAATTAACTATCTGTATTTTCACACGTAAACACCAGGTGTTATAACAAAAGATCTTACTTAGAACTATTCTATTGTCTTCTATGATGCTATTTCTAACTTATACATTTTTAACTATCTTAAACCTAAGGCGATGCCGTTTCTCGTACGGAACAAGTATCATATTATGAATATCATCTTATGAGTGTCATCTTAAGAGTAACATCTTAAGAGTATCCATATTAAGAGTATCATCTTATGAGTATCATATTAAGAGTATCATATTAAGAGTATCATCTTATGAGTGTCATCTTATGAGTATCATCTTATGAGTATCATCTTATGAGTATCCATATTATGAGTATCATATTATGAGTATCATATTAAGAGTATTATCTTATGAGTGTCATCTTATGAGTATCATCTTAAGAGTATCATCTTATGAGTGTCATCTTATGAGTATCATCTTATGAGTATCATCTTATGAGTAGTATATGAAATAAGTGTTCAGCTATCCCAACACACTCGTAGTTCGAAACTGTTGAACCATTTGACTGGCCTCATGACTCAGTTGGTAGTAACCCTTCTGCGCTGTAGCTCGTGGGCTCGATTCCCACCCAGGACAAATATTTGTGTGACCTACATCGATGTTTGTTCTGTGTCTGGGTGTTGATATGTATTATATGTATGTATTTACAAAAGAAAAATATATAAGTATTGTATCAGTTGTCTGGTTCTGGCTTACTTTGGGGCTAGATGGCGATGGAAATGTCCACCATATATTTATTTATTTACAGTACAACGTAGTATGACATATTCCAACATATTTCTCATGTTTTAAAAGTCTGCAACAACCGGCGCAGAGGTGCCTTTTAATCGTTTCCGACGTATTAAATATAAATGCTGACCGAGTGCGTAATATTACATAAATATGACCGAATAACGAAAACACAAATAGAACGCCGTTGATATATTGCGATGCGCGTATTTCTGTTACCCGCGACTATAACGAACGTCACACATACTGGAGTAAACACGCGATGGGGGTAATATGAAAGTTATAATTAAATTGAGTGGCCTCATAGCTCAGTTGGTAGTAGCCTTCTGCGCTGTAGCTCGTGGGTTCCATCCCCACCAAGGACATTTATGTGACATTTGTAACATTGATGTTTGTTCTGTCTGGGTGTTAATATGTATTATATGTATGTGATGAAAACAGCCAGCCACATA
Organism: Chesias legatella; assembly: GCA_947359385.1. Taxonomy (NCBI): domain Eukaryota; kingdom Metazoa; phylum Arthropoda; class Insecta; order Lepidoptera; family Geometridae; genus Chesias; species Chesias legatella. The sequence continues at coordinate 13,741,459 of OX375762.1, read as the reverse complement.
TCGTGAATTTCAGAATGTCTTATTAGGTATGTATAAATGTATAAGGCTCTGTATAAGGCTGGCGACTGACTGGCAAAATCGAATATTAGTTTACGGGTTCTAAGAAAAATGATATCTACGCGGCGGTAATGATTGGAAATATATTAAAAAATAATATACTGAATTCCCGCATAGGCTTTTTTTATTTGATATAGTTATGGAACGAGCCGACGGCCCACCTGGTGTTAAGTGGTAACCTCGGCCCATAACAACCGATGCGACTTGGGTCTTCCCCTACTAGGTACAACAAGAGCCAAGTCGCATCGTATGCGCCCGTAACCCTGAGACGTGTAGGTGGAAGGTCTCATGTGCCTGTAATTTCATCGGAAACCACACCTTTTAAACCGGACAACAGTAACGCGAACGCGTCACTGCTTGGTGGCAGAAATGGGCATGGTGGCAGTACTTCCCCGGACAAACTTGGCGTGAGTTCTAATGCTCTTCTCTTCTAGGTTTAGTGTGTGGCCACCAGAATGACGTAAAAATCAGAAGGTAACGAGATAAATTCTTCGGCTACACTTATGAAAACGCCCGCGTGGCAAATCCAATTACTCGTAACATTCATTTACCTAATACACGTGTAGGGACTTTGATGATTTTGATGTTCGATCGTCAAATAATGAGGATATTAGACAAATTATTACGTTGCTACGGTCACCTTGATATATGCTCGAACGATATGTCAAAAAAGGTATAATAAATTAATGATATGTTGTTAAATGAGTCGGAACAGAAATTGTAACACTATAAATTACCCCAAAGTGAAGTAGTTATCGGCAAACCATGGTACATGTACATCATGGTGTAACAGGGGTGGGCAAGGAGTTGTAAAACATGTTTTAATGCTTATATTGAATGCAAGGTATATTTAAAAGGAGAGTTGATAACCGAGACGCACTTTAACTAATCCAGTAATAATCCTTTTTGTACTATTGGTTATGAAACCAACTATATAAAGGTTGCATGGAAGAGATCACTTTTAGTGATAATGCCGCCCATTGTGTACCTAATTTTTTTTTTGTATAATGTTTTTCTGTTGTATACAATAAAGAGTTAATCTATCTATCTATCTATCTATATGTTTTAAAAATACTATTTATTCAATTAATGCGCGAGTAGTAAGCGCAAGAAATCTAGCACGGGACTGAAGAAGAGAAGAGAAAAGAGAAGAGAGCTAGTTCTTTATTTGAAGTTGCGTAGGGCAATCACCCCTTAACAGTCACTTAATATTTCTTTCTATTCCAAAAAGTTACTTACCACGCAAACTCAAAACTTATTGAACTGAAATAATATTGTAGCATAGGAGTAGGAGCACACGCCGTGTTATCGCGTTAAGTTCCTCGATGCGGTTTATCGAATCAGCCTTGCGAGCGTGACCTTACCGATTGACTAAATTTGATAAAGATATTTTATAAATCATCTCAAAATTAACGAGCATTTGTAATGGTCGTTATTTCGTCGTGTTCGATGTAATTTTTCGATGATCCGTACAAAACAAACAGAAAAAAGTAGTATAGTTAAAAAAACATATTTCACTCAGGAAATATTATTTCTCGAAATAAACGCCCACTTCATTACTTTGTCGCGATAATATTTTTCGCGTATGAATCAGCAGACTATCTTGAGGAGCCGTTACCAGCTGGAAGCTTCCTTATCCAAATATATTCACACTCACAACGCTATCAAATATAAAAACATATCGTGTAAGAGTGTCTGACATTATGTTGGATTTCGGCAAGACGTTAAGCGATCACCTTCATCGTCAAATTTTCAGCATAATAGCATAATTCAAATTATAGTAAAGCTTGGCTCTCTTTTCGTAAATTTTCATCCCGAAATCCATGACGTTTCACGAACTCGAAAAATACTCAAAAAAAAAGGTATAACGGATTAAGAGCTGTTCCCGCAATTTCGAATGCCAAAAATACGATTTTATAAAACAGTTTGCTTTTGGATTTACGGACAAGAGAAAAGCGGGAAATGTTTATTGGAAAACAGACTTTTCAGTAATGGGAACTTATGTTTGACATATTTAGCGACTTAAGGTCCTTGCTCGCAGCCCACCATCGGAAGTGGAAGCTGTCTTCTCCGGCTATGTACATTTCTATGGACCATGGCCAGGATTATGCGTCGCGGACAAAAACGTCGGAGGCCGTCTAATGAGCACACAAGTACCACACAAATGTTTTTTAAGCAGCTACAATTGTGCAAAGTTCATCCACCATACCCATTTCTGCCGCCTAGCAGTAACGCAAACACAATGATACCGGTTTGATAGTTAATTAACATAAGTTAGGTCACTAGTTCCTTCAACTTATTTACATAAAGCATGATATAATTGAGAACCTCTCGGTTTGGAGGCAAAATTCCTGTTAACTTTGCTACAAAGTTGGTGGACTATAATTCTGCTGGATACAGAACAGACTCTCTGAATAAGTGTTCAGAGCCCGGTCTACCAAACTCCGCACAAACTAACTTATTATGAACTACCGACCCGCCCTTTCGCACGGGCGAAAGCACTCAAGAGGCAAGTTGTACACAAACAACATTATTCCACTTTATATCAAATTTCACGAAGTATTTGTTAATCTAACATTAATAACTGTGGATTTATTCCTTATTATAATCGTATATTAAAACTGGGTCAAAAATCTATACAACTTTTTGAGATTAGCCTACACAGACAGACAGGATACACAGGTAAAATATTTACTGCAGTTAATTGACTAATGATTCAATGTGTGTTTACCCGATTTGCGACATAAAACAAATGTAGCTACCTGCATCCCCTTCCCACCCGTTCCTCGACTTATCGCGGACGACCTTTCGTAAAAATACACTCGAACATAACAATGATACGCTCTTAAATACCATTAATTCTACTATTTTATCATTTACGCAACAACACAGTGCAATAGTTTAAGTTTGAGATTGTACTCTTTGGACTCTTTGGAAACCCTAAGCGTACGAAGTACCACGATTAAAATCCGTTTGTAACACCAAACATATCAGGCTTCCAAGTGAGAGACTATCATACAAACATGTCAAAAACACAATCGTGATTTTCCTTTACGGAAAGTTTCGCTCAACTTTCAACAGAGCCCACATGCACAGAGTGGATTTGCGACTGCGATTACAATGGTTTAAATAAGTTAAACTTTTTTTTTAACTCTGTGGAGTGCACTTCTTTCTCGGTTGATTTATTTAATACAAACGAATCCTTACAGCTTTGACGGGAGACTTCTGGACGGTTTTAGGTTCCACATTTTTTATGTTTTAAGGAACGGCTTTAGTGGGGCCCAAATCAACTCTAAGAAGGTGGACGGAACACTGATTACCCTCAGTATTTCATCAGCCTTCCAGTATCCATAGGTCCCACTCGGGACTCGGAAACTCGGGGTCAGTACCACTACACCACCACGCTCTCACGGCATGGGTGAAGACGGCTAAAGGCGAGAGGTGTGCTGCAGTTTCACCGACCGTTATCCGGCACTGTGCAAACAATGAGTTAATCCATGACTATAGTTGACTGGCCACATAGCTCAGTAGGTAATAACCCTGCCTTCTGCGCTGTAGCTCGTGGGTTCGATCCCCACTCAGGACAAACATTTATGTGACATTTGTAACATTGATGTTCTGTGTGTGAGTGTAAATATGTATTATATGTATGTATTTACAAAAGAAAAGATATAAGTATGTATATCAGTTGTCTTGTTCCCATGATACAAGCTATGCTTAGCTTACTTTGGGGCTAGATGGCGCTGTGTGAAATGTCCACCATTATTTATTTATTTATTTATAGTCCATCATATAAAATTCAAGTGATAGTGCTATATGTCTATGGTATGGTCTAATTAGAACCCAACTGTGCTCGCTGTGGGGAAACATCACGATACGGATTGTAACAGTGTGACAATAACAAAACAGTGAAAACAGGGAAATAGTAATATTTCACAATTCGACCTTCTAGTAAATAACTTTAGTAGACTAAGGTCGTTATTATCTTATTAATTTGAATAATTTACGGAACGTGCAAATGCTGAAAATATCTGCCCATAACAAGAGCAATACCATGAGACCTGTCTTGTATAGGAACACCATAATTGCATCGTGTTGCGACCCTAATTCTGAGACGTTAAGGTACTATGCCTGTATTTTTTTAAGTGACTTATTTAACAAAATTAGCTGATGGCCCACCAAGTGGTAACCCCCATAGACAACAGCAATACGACTCAAGTCCACTCCACCAAAGTACGAGATGACTCAAGTCGCACTACTTTACGTCCATCACCCGTGACGGGGATGTTACGTCTCATGCGTCTGCAATTTCACCGGAACCCACTCCCTTCCACCGGAACACAGTAACACGAGTGCATCACTGCTTGGCGGCAGATTACCAGGTGTGGTGGCAGTACTTCTCCGGGCGAACTTAGCACAAGTTTTATTGTTACCTAATTACGCCAGCAACCACACATCTCAAAATAAAACGCAGTTATGCGAATGCCTTACTGCTCGACGGCAGAACAAGATATGGTGGCAGTACTTCTTCATTAAACTACCTATATTATATAAGGAAGTGATATAGTATAGTAATATTTAGCGTAAGTATGCAATGTACTTAAGTTTTAAATTTATTCTTATTTTTATAGTACTTATCAGAGAAACTTTGCAAAAGTTCTGCGCGAGAATAACAAATAATAGTTCAAGTAAACTATTTTAACTAACTTGAACAATTTTTTGGTCCCGTGAAGTCGAGTTCATTCCAAGTTCCACCAGTTAAGTTTAGTACATAACTATTACCTACTAGAACTAAGGATTATATACCTCAGCAATTGCCTATATTCGTAACTCTCAGTACGATGATTGTAACTGTGTTACGCTACGCGAATTCAATTTGAAAGGGGAATCGATGAATTTAGTTATCTGACTTATACAAATTAAGAGATAAAATACTTGGAACTTACTTAAGGAACTCAAAACTATGCTCAAAGCTGAGTCCACTTTTCATACAACGCAAAAAGTTAGTTACCTATGACCTACAAACTTACGGTACGACTTTTCGTTTGCAAATTAGCTATAAATCAATAAATAATGGTGGACATTTCACACAGCGCCATCTAGCCCCAAAGTAAGCTAAGCATAGCTTGTGTCATAGGAACTAGACAACAGATACAAAACTTATATACTTTTTTTTGTAAATACATACATATTAACACCCAGACAGAACAAACATCTATATTCGTCACACAAATGTTTGTCCTGGGATCGAACCCACGACCTACAGTGCAGAAGGTAGGGTTAGTAACCCAACTGTGCTGCGAGGCCAGTCTGTCTATCTGCTATATTAATTACTCGTAAACCCAATTAGGAATAACACTTAATATTATCTTATAAATCAGTGAAATATAACTTGCGTTTACAATGTTTGTCATCTGTGTTGTCGAATGGCACAACTAGGACAGATAAGTGATACTAATCCACAAGTAAATCGGGTCTTGAACATCAAGCAATCGCGGATCAAGCAAATCTGGGGCACGGTTGTCCTAAATGCGAGATTAGATTTTAATCACAATTTCCAAATCTTAACAGTCAACACTAAAATAAATCCAAAGAACTGATAGAAAACCCAAATATATCTATGGTACTAAGGCAATGGCAAATATGTGAAAGTAACTTGTTTCAATAATAATATGAAACATTTTTTTGAAACAATCAAACAATTGTTCATGTAAAAGAATTCGTTCTCCAATGGTAGTATCAAAAACAAAATACGCAGAATGTAGGCGTAACGGAAGGACGCTAAAGGTCAATAAACAGTGTATATATAAAAAAAAGTGAGTTGTTGGGTGTATATTGTTGTAGTATACTTGACGAAGAAAATGAATTCAAAATGAGTATTTTTCGGAAATTTAAAACCGACTATGTCCAGCTAATAATAAATACATCAATTTTAATCTAGGGCAATATCACGCGAGTAGGTATGGTATTAGAATTGAAGGATATACTTGTTCAAGATGACAGTTTATAGGCCTTTCGAGTTAATTGTGGACGTGGTTCTCTCGTAGTTCTTGACTAACGAAGCCCCGACCCGGTCTCTCACCAGTTCTTCCCTAGACACATCTTCCTTCTTCCTGTCGGTTTCACTTCACTCGACTTTTACTGACTAGCTTCTGTACGCGGCTTCTTATACCCTCCGGGCCTGAATTTCAGATCATCTTTATGTGCCAGAATCTCAATTTTGTTTCATATCTTTAAATACAAATTCTAAATTTGAACCAACTCCCGTCCGCGTTGGAAGCAGCTACCTTCCGCCGAACATTTTAACTTGTCAGTATTCGATGAAATTTTCATTTGGTAATCGGAGTGAAGTTGGCAGTTCAGATGTCACAGTATTTATAGTAACTGAGTTGAGTATATTTATTTACATTTGCGATTCTGAATATAACCTTTAAAGGCGATGAAACTTAATTTCAATAGACAGAGGTCAATCAGTCAATCAAGTATGATAATGTGCAAAACAATTCACAGGTTCCGAGAAAGACAAAATGAAACAATATTTATTAAAATATATAAAACTAATCAATTAATCGGCGGTCCCTACAATAGGCAAATCCAGTATCGTAGCTACCAGAACTACCAAATTTTTAATTACCATTAAATATTTTATCGTCTCGTCGACAAGAGCGGACCTTCCGGTATACCGGAAAGGTGGCTTCCGTTGTATCGACATAACTTGACACATATAGCAGAAACTCTTCAATTAAAAAGGAGGCAAATAGTACTGTATGTGATTTCAAATTGACGCTACTCCGAGACTATACCTGTTCTACCCTCATTATGAACACAGTCTGAAGCCTCAGATATTCCAGAACCACTTCAGTCCACCTTCACGGAACACTAACCACGTATATCTGAGTGGTAGGATAATTAGCACGCGGCAAACAATTTGTCGCTCGGTCGGGGCTACTAGTAGGAGTACTTGTAACTAAGATAATTATAATATCAAGTCATGTATAAAGACAGACAACATAATACATTGATATTAGATAATATATAATAAAATCAATATATAACTAATGTTAGTAGTCAACAACTAAAAGTTAGTCATGAGCAGAGGCGAATTAAACTGAGAAGCTACTTTTTTTTGCTTCTTTTCTACTTTGGTCAAGCAATTATTTTCACACCGGTTCATTGGAGAAGCCGATATCGCGGCGCTGAGAACGTGTTTATAGCAAATCTGTTTATTCCTGATAATGTGATAATATTTCGTAATGATATTATCCCGGGACGGGGATCACTGATGTCATTATGAGATGCCTCCCACTAGAACAGCAACTCGGCCACGGTAACATTTACTGACTACACCATCCTTTAGTGGGTCAAGTCTCAGAGTTACGGGATAGTAAGATGCGGCTAGGTCTTGTTGTATCTACTAAGTAGGGGAGGACCCAAGTTCTATTGCTTTATTATGTACTAGATGTTGCCCGCGACTTCGTCCGCGTGAAATTCGGTTTTATAACGCACCCCTATTTTACCCCTCGGAAAAGTAGCCTAAGTTACTCCTTGTTACATCCGCTATCTGCTAGTGAAAGTCCCGTCAAAATCGGTCCAGCCATTTCAGAGATTAGCCGAAACAAACAGGCAGACAGACAGAGACAAAAATTGTAAACAAAAAAAAAAATTTTATATGTACCGTACTTAATAAAAGCGGTTATTTTAATATTACAAACAGACACTCCAATTTTATTTATCTGTATAGATTACTTGATTGTGTGTTGGAAATTCCTTTTTAATTAATTTTCTATGAGTGTTATGGTAAATGTTGTACACATATTATTGTCATATCAGAACGGTCTCTTTATTATATTTTAGTTTAATTATGTAATATATATTATGTTTGAGTGCTTAAATAAATAAATGCAATGTTATCAGTTGTGGAAATAAAAATAATCCAAGAAGAGGGTAACTGAATAAAACAGAAACACAAATAAACTACCCTGACATATACCCTAATTGGTTACCCGATGCCAACAGGTAGTGAATCACAGCGCAGAATACTTGCTTAGTTCTATTTCGAGTTATCTTTTATCTTTGTTTTTCTTCTCTATCGAAGGCTTATCCACGTAGGTATATATTTATCATATTTCAACACAATAGTATCAGGAAGTCTGTAGAAATAGTTTCCTTTTTTTATGTGATACAGTTACGGAACGAGCCGACGGCCCACCTCTTGTTACGAAGTAACCGCTGCCCATAACAACCGATGCGACTTGGGTCCTCTCCTACTAGGTAGGTAAAAGACCCAAGTCGCATCGTATGCGCCCGTAACTCTGAGACGTGTAGGTGGAACGTCTCATGTGCCTGTAATTTCACCGGCAACCACACCTTTCAAACCAAAAAACAGTAACGGGAATGAGTTACTATTTGGCGGCAGAAATGGGCATGGCGGCAGTACTTCCCCGGACGAACATGGCGAGAGTTCTACTGATCTTGAAAAATATTATATATACCGTAGCGGTCTTTTCGTTTTCGTGGCATTTTGTTTATCCCTTCAGGAGTCGAATTTCCCAAATCTGAGAGTTAGCTAGCATTTGTCCAATAAATAAATGTAAAGTATATACTGATTCTTTGATATCGGCGCCAAGCCAGAAACAAAAAATATTAAGCGTTATAAACAACTAGTAACTGAACTACCACGTCCTCAAAACGGTGAAGGAAAACATCGTGAGGAAACCGACATGTCCTAGAACTAAAAATTCGAAGACATGTGTCGAGTGCACGAAAGGAGCCTCTTACACTTACAATCCTTTCACCACACTGGTTCGACAGAACCGGTGACTCGAAGAAGAAGAAGAAGAAGAAGTAACTGAACTTGTAATGAAATATCTAAATAAGTTTTAAATTATCATTTGTCATAGTAGAATTATATAAAACTGCTTTCTTGTATTTCATTTTTGATTAACTTAATAAAAATAATATCTACTCATGATTAAATTAAAGTATCTTACAATCTATGATTGTTTTTTAAATGGATTAAAAACTCTATTACAGGGGATAATCGTACGCGAAAAACAAGGAAGCCTTCCATTAGGGGTTTCTTGGCTGTTCTTCCCCATGGAGGGTCGAATATGGTTTGAACAGGCGTCAAACTTAGGGACACGTATGCGCGACCTTATGTGTTGAATATTATTTGGCAATGACAGGCCTCACAGCTCAGTTGGTAGTAACTCTGCCTTCTGCGCTGTAGGTCGTGGGTTCGATTCCCATCCAGGACAAACATTTGTGTCACGAATATGGACGTTTGTTCTGTGTCTGGGTTGATATGTATTATATGCATATTAAAAAAAAAGGTATATTTATAGTCTATCAGTTATCCGGTTCCCATAGTACAAGCTATGCTTAATTTGGGGCTAGATGGCGCTGTGTGAATTGTCCACCGATATTATTATTGTTATTGACGTTTCCAAGCCATTTTTTTATGTATGGAAATAAAGTTTTTGACTTTGAGTGCTGGCGCATGTCTATCGCGTACGATTTTCTCAGTCGCATCTTTCATTAAATCAGCCCATCATTCGCTGAGATCAGTTCAGCGGGGACGAACGCGGCGCGTCGCGCATAGACTGTATGTGTACCGTTCATTGAAACGGGTTAATGATTCCAAACAATGGTTGTGAGTTGACATCCAAGGTTGGCGATAAGCCTTCATTACGTGTGTGATTACTAATATCTAACAGGCAACGCTTGTATCGTCATTGTATTCGCACTTTGCGTGAAGAGCGGTCACGTGACTGGCCTCGCAGCTCAGTTGGTTAGTAACCCTACCTTCTGCGCTGTAGGTCGTGAGTTCGATTCCCACCCAGGACAAACATTTATGTGACATTTGTAACATTGATGTTTGTTCTGTGTCTGGGTGTTAATATGTATTATATGTATGTATTTACAAAAGAAAATTATATAAGTATTATATCAGTTATCTGGTTCCCATGATACAAGCTATGCTTAGCTTACTTTGGGGCTAGATGGCGCTGTGTGAAATGTGTCCACCATTATTTATTATTTATTTATTTACGTCTGGTAATCATACATTTGCAACGGGTATATTGCTCGATTTAGACCTAACCGCTACATTATCTAGTCGTTCATAGCAGATCAGGCGATGTTAATAAAGGCCTCAGATCGAAGTGCGACCATTTGTTTTAAAATGACCACATGTTTCAGAAGTCAGAGCAGTAGCGTCAGTTTCTAGAGCGGTAGAACTCACGCCATTCGTCCGGGGAAGTACTGCCACCATGCCCATTTCTGCCGCCAAGTCGTGACGCATTTGCGTTACTGTTCCGGTTTGAAAGGTGTGATTGCCGGTGGAATTTCAGGCACATGAGACATTCCACCTACACGTCTCACAGTTACGGGCGAACTCGTAGGGGAGGACCCAAGCCGCATCGGTTGTTATGGACAGAGGTTACCACTTACCACCAGGTGGGCCGTATGCTCGTTCCGCAACTATATAGCATAAAAAAGTCACTATTAAATGTCAGTCTACAGAGATGATGTACAAAGACACTAGCACTCAATACTGTGTCATAGTGTGATAGACTATACTAAAATTGTAAGGCTTAAATGCAAAATAAGCAACGTTAATAACGAAAGCCGCGACTGTCAAACTAATACATTGCGTTTTACAGTTTCATTACGATCAGTAGAGCGTAGTAACGAGCAGCAATGGGTGGTAACAAAACTTACAGTCAGTACATGTGAACACAGAAATAAGTGGAGCATTTGGGGCTTAAACATTATTAATTTTATATTACCGTCTTGTTTTTAATGGCAGGTTTGCGACGCTTGGAAAAAAAACAAAGGACATGCATAATATTCAAAATAAAAAAAAATAAGTCAAAAAATGTATATCCATAGAAATCATAAAAAATGGCTTGGATAAGTAATAACCAATACTTATTTATATATTATTTATTACATGGAGAACCAAAGCTTTGTTACTTTGGAATTACAATGGATTAGCTACGGTGAGCCAATTAGAGGTTATCGCGTTTAAATTATTAAATAATATAAAAAGTGAAAACAAAAAATGGATAGTAATAATACAACACTAATTAACGATACTATTCAAAACATAAGGTCAACGCGTACTTACCGCTAATTTTGACGCCTATCTGACCCTCCATGGGTGGAACAGTCAAGAAACCCCTAAAGGAGGGATTCCTTTTTTTTGCAAGCACGATATTTGTAGCATTCTGACATATTTACAAAATACATAGGAAACAATTGAGCCTTTTCAACCGTTCTATAGATAGCTCAACTGATCCAGCTCTCTATCAAGTGGAGTAGTACAAAACAATAGCGGTATTGCCTCGTTGACTCCCAATATTCAATCTGTGAGGCACGCAGATGCCAGCTCTCCGGTCATATTTCGTTTCGATCAGGCTCTCAAATGATTTAAAAAAGGCGTTTTTTTTTCTCATATACCATTCTGAAAATAGCTTTGAACTGACGACGCTATATTCGTTTCAGTAATAAAATACAAAGCTTATGCCATTTTCATTGGCCATTTTACTTATAATAATAGCTATTCGTGAACTTACTCGTATATTATAATGTTTGCATAAAAACCCACACCTTTCAAACAGAGAAAGACGTCATAAATGTGACATTTAGTCCCGGAATAGATTCAAACATTAACAATGCTGCAACAAGTCAATGGAACCTCCTTTGACTGGTGTCACAGGTAGGTTGATTGTCTTCTATGCTATATATAATATATTCGTGGATTCGATTCTAAAAACCAAACCAATCGTTTGATCACAGTAACTCCCAGTCATAATATAACCACGTTGTGTTTTATAATAAGCTGGGTTAGATGTAAGTCCACGGAGACAAGGGCACGGCTAGTTACATAATATTAATATTGTAAGAAATGAAATTTGAACTGTCATACACACTATGACACTGTTGTTGAAGAAATGTCACTTGTCAAACATTAAAATTATTATTTAAATAAATATGGGGGGCCTTGTTGCTCGCGTCCGTAGATGATAACCCTTTGAATCCCTACACGTGTCCCCCGGGTGGTGCGAAAGGAGCAACCCAAAGTAGCAGTAGAACTTGTGTCAAGTCGCCCGGAGAAGTACTGCCACCACACCTGGTAATCTGCCGCCAAGCAGTGATGCACTCGTATTGCTGTGATCCGGTGCAAGGGAGTGGGTGCCGGTGAAATTGCAGACGCATGAGACGTAACATCCCCGTCTCCAGGTGATAGACGCAACGCGATGCGACTTGAGTCTTCTCGTACTTTGTTGGAGAGGACTTGAGCCGTATTGCTGTTGTCTATGGGCGGCGGTTACCACTTAACATCAGGTGGGCCGTCAGCTCGTTCTGTCACTTCAATAACATAACATAAAAAAGACGATTCGATCGCAACAGATACGAGTATGCTATCTCAAAACCACCAAGGACACCGATTTCATTGACTGAAATGACCATTCTGTAACCAACCTGAAGATCAAACGCGCCATCTTCTCTATCATTAATGCCATATCAAAATATCCAATTTGTATCGGCGTTGAAAAAGCTGCACTTCAGGGCTCTTATCTCGCGGGCTCAGGCACTATAATCATAATTGCTTTAGACTTCACTAATATTCCACTTTGAGTGTGAAAGGTTTAAGAGACAGGCCATGACTGGCGCCGATAGGATTATTGTAAAAAGTAAGTTAGGAATTGATCGGGTTACTGCAATATCGTTTGAGTCTTGATCTTCTTTGTTACGCTGCTGCCTGCGTTGGTACGATATGACATTTGCAAAATAGCGTTTTAAATTTATATCTCGTAGCTCTTAGAGGTTTCAGTGTAATGTGCTTTGTACGAGGATATATTAATATCCGGATTGACGGGCTGCTTTATATTGTTATCCCTATATTGAAAATTTTTGCAAAATACATGTTCGCTTGTACACAAGTGGAGTAAATGAATGATTTGAGACATTTTGAATATATGTTTTTTTTTTATGAATAGCCAAGTTAAAATACTAATATAGTCGAAATTGTAATACTTTTTGTATAAAAAAAACTATATAAACATTGCAATCTTTACATATTCGGATATATTAGTTGATTCAATTAATATCTAGAGTTCCAATATTATATTTTCCAAGTGTCGCGGAAGGACAGGTGGCTAATATAGATTGGATGCATATGGCGTAGTTTCTCTATAATATTATATTTATCAACTGAATGTCAGTTGCAATTTCACGGGAACCGCATTCCATTAATTCTAAATAGGATATACCCACTGAGGAATCTATTCGCAATAGCTAGCAGTAATTGTCGACAAATACTACACATTGCGACATATTTGCTTATTACTGTATTACCGAGATCTCTATTCTTAATCATCTCGAACATATTTTTGATATAATTGTGAAAAATCTGCAGCAAATAATTAAAAGGATGTATGTCAAGATTGAACGTGTACGTCGAAAGTACTGGCTGAAGGAAAAATGTACCAGGCAAGCCTAGGCAACTAAAGACTTGAAATGTTGAAGGTATGCATAAAAGGTAGGTGAAGTCTAAGAACTGTATTCCGTACAATTGACCCGTAAACAATCCAAAATCAAGGTTAAATTTAAATCAATCACGCGTTTTATTTCGGCAAACAATAACTTAAAATTTTGCGAATCTTAAGTTCTAAACGTTGAAGATGGCATTTTAAATTTAAATTATTTGTCGCTTTTATGTTTAAATTTTATCTATACATATAATAAAATTGTAGAAAAGTGGTGTCTGTACAATGGAAATATATAAAAAAAAGTAGCAGGGGTTGTTATTATATCGATGCCGAACCCGAAATTGTAATTAATTTTTTTTTTGTCTGTTTGTCTGTTTGTCTGTGTGTTTGTGCACGCTAATATCAGAAACGGCTTATTCGATTTAGATACGGTTTTCACTAATATATTGTAGTAAGCTTCACTTAACATTTAGTGTTTATTTCATGTCAATCGGTTCATAAATAAAAAAGTTATGTCAATTTAAAGAATCACGGCGAACATTTTTACGACGGTATATGTAATTCAAAATATGCTGCCCGAAAAGTCACTATTCCACGCGAACGAAGTCGCAGGCACAGCTAGTGTTTAAATATCTTTAAACATTATGGATAATAAAGTTAGATTTGTTTAGTTGCGGGGTCTAATAACGCAACGTTTAAACGTAGTCTGTAACAGTAAGTTCCGTTTATGTAACTACATTCAACTTAATTTCTTCACGTCCTCCCACAAGCTAGTACTAAACAACTAACCAGGTTTATTCATTAATTTATTTTTATATTAAGATATAAAAATAAATTAATGATTAGAGTTGCAACATGGACTTTTTAAATTATAAACAGTGGTACGTTTTAAGAGCAGTAGAACTCTCGCCAAGTTCGTCCAGGGAAGTACCATGCCCGTTTCTGCCGCCGAGCAGAAACGCGTTCGCGTTACTGTGTTCCTGTTTGAAAGGTGTGGTTGCCGGTGAAATTACAGGCACATGAGACATTCCACCTACACGTCTCATAGTTACGGGCACATGCGATGAAACTTGGGTCTTGTCTTACCTAGTAGGGGAGGACCCAAGTCGCATCGGTTGTTATGGGCCAAGGTTACCACTTACCACCAGGAGGGCTGTCAGCTCGTTCCGTTACTAATTCACATAAAAAAAGTATGTACGTTTTATATATTTCTCATGGATATACGGAATTCTTCAAAATATCATTTTTTTTATGTCATGTTGGTGACAGAACTAGCTGACGGCCCACCTGATATTAAGTCATTACCAACGCCCATGGACAACAGCAATACCATTCAAGTCCTCTCCACTAAAGTACGTCGCATTTCGTTGCGTCCATCACCCCGAGACGGGGATGTTACGTCTCATGCGCCTGCAATTTCACCGACACCCACTCCCTTCCACCGGAACACAGCAACACGAGTGCATCACTGCTTGGCGGCAGATTACCAGGTGTGGTGGCAGTACTTCTACGGGCGAACTTGGCACAAGTTCTACTGCTACTTTGGGTAGCTCCTTTCGCACCATCCGGGGGACACGTGTAGGGATTCAGAGGGTTATCACCTACGGACGTGGGCCCCCCAAAGAAAAAAAACATGTTCATGACAAGAAATGTTTTTCAAGGAATCATGGAATCAATGAAAATTATTATGTACCAGTTTTTTATTATATCACGAGCAGCGACACATAAAAGGTACATGACAATGCGCGTACACCACTGCCTGACGGCAGGATATGCATTTCTTGCACTGAAAAAATCATTTAAGTACCTAAATTCATAAAGTACTTCTCATTAAATCTAGATCTTCTTCTTCGAGTCACCGGTTCTGTCGAACCAGTGTGGTAAAAGGATTGTAAGTGCGCCTCAAAGAAGCTCCTTTCGTGCACTCGACACATGTCTTCGAATTTTTAGTTCTAGGACATGTCAATTTCCTCACGATGTTTTCCTTCACCGTTTTGAGAACGTGGTATCTAATCTTTCAATCGAAAAACTCATAGGTGCACGTCGGGATTTGAACCGGCGACCTCCGGATTGAAACTCGGGGGTCAGTACCGCTAGACCACCACGCTCTCAAAATTATAAAATTATTATTAAAAACCGGATTACTTGTGTTAATTGAGACCATTATTTTTTTTGTACTGATAACTTACTCTTAATTTTATTTTGTTCCTGTTGTTAAGAGGAATTTGAACGAATTTATAAGCAATAATCACCGCCACGTGTATTACGAAATAATCTAATCAAGGCTTAAATTAACAATTAGGTATGTTCAATGAAGTGATCACAATACCGTTGATTTAACACGAGCTCTAACTCCCATGAAGCCAATTCAAACGTAGCAAGACAGCAAAACTGGCTAAATACGATGTTTATAAAGTGGAAATGATTAAACTCTTAGTCTATTAAAAACCAATATCTTATGTGCTAGTAAATTGCGAAATTGTGTTACATTATCCACGTGACAAGAAACTGAAGTACACATGTGTTAACAGCATTATGTACTAACCGATCGACGTGTAACTTCCGATATTGCCTATGGGATGCCTGATAGGATTAGGCCTGCAGTGGGGCGTGCGCCTAAGTGAACCTAGATCGGCGGCTAGGGGCACATAAGCGTCGCGCTTAATCTGTCGTTCCGAAAAATATTAGCCAAAACTTATCTTTTTGCGTGCCTTATCAATCAATAAAGGGCAATCGGATGCTTATAACGGCTTAAAAACTGGAGAGACATTAGTTTATTTAAGTAACTTGAACTTTAAAGCTCTCTGAAACAGTATAGGGATTTGCTTAAAATGAGCATAAAAGTTCCTAAACAATTTTTATACCAAACTATATTACTTATTTTGTTAGAGTCACTATCTATATAATTTCAAAGGTCGTATGAAAATAAAAAATGACTTTCAATTGATTAGAAGACATTGTCATCGCCTGTTTTCTATAGACTGTGTGCTATCAAAAAGCACTTCTGAAACTGTTATACGTAACATAATCGTACGTACCTATAGTAAGTAACTGTATTAGCACAGTACACACAATGTAACGACTTCATATAACGACATTGGAACAAATCCCAACACAGTTAACGTAGGTACAGACCGAGTTATTTATTAATATTGTTTTTGTGCTGTGTGCAACATCGGCCGGCTGCGGCGCTAACATAATTAGCTTTCTATAAGGAGCGTTGTGAAATAGTTGATTGGGCACTAATTAATTTGACGTGTCAATTACATTTCAATGCTTGAACACACAGCTTCAAGTCTACGTTGGTAGCGTGGATTCATTTACATTTTCATGTGAAACAAGTAATTCTTTACGCCTTGGTTTTGGCAGCAACATTGATGTTTTGAAATTGAAAGAGGCTTTTGGGCCACCGTCTCGTACCTACGGTGTCTTCCAACTCAGGACAGTATATAATAAAAATTGTTTAGCTTATATTCTTTTCATTCTAATTTCTCTAATTAAAGCACTAACTTAAAATACAAGAATGCGCTTAGTTTAGGTCTCAGTGGTCACAATTAGCAAAATATAAATCTTGTTTTTGTACTGTTTAAAATATGACAATAAACTATTATTATTATTATTATTCAAAATGAACAGGGATTTTATAGTAAATAATTATTAAATAATATTGAACAAAACAATATAGTGACAGATGAATGAATGTCGTCCCGTACATCAAAACGGGAATACTTGGCAAATTTTTCTCTTCTAGTATTGGTACCTAGATACATATACTTTTCAAAGTATTTTATATTATAAGCTACAGTGGTTTCAAGATTTAATCTCGTAAAAAAATGCCTACAGCTGACTGAATGACATTTAGTAATCATTTATTAAGCCTTACTTAAATAATTCCATTTATTAACATATGCGCCATTCCTCAGAATCCGTTCTCATACTGAAAAGAAATATTTCATATTTTACTGCCTTGTCGTGGCAGGGAAGGGGGGGGGGGGACTTTAGTATGGTCCCTGAGGTGGTAGCGACGCGCAGAAAAATACTGCTCAATCTCCTCATGGCTGGGCTGGGCGGGGGCGGAATGCGATTGCATTTCTATCGGAAAATTGTAAAAGTTTTAAGATGACTTCAGACATTTCATTAGAGCATTACATATCATAAAATACATTTCGTTTACAGCTGATTAATGAAATACGTTTGAGGATGTAAGTGCGACGCACTCAAGCTAATCAAGTCAATGATTGATTCTTTGGTTCACGCGCTCTTCCCATCTCAATTAATTATAGTTGTAGCTAGAATTAACTAATACATTGCGGCTCTGATCATTTTATTAATTATCGACGCAATTTAGTGGTTGCTATCAAATACAGACTAGACATAAATAATTCAAAAATATCCAGTACCAATACACGCGGTTTCATATTTCGAAATACAAATCCTAGAGACTTACTCTAAAATAAAATTAAAAGATGTTTAACTTTATGGAATGTTATTTCAGAGGAAAATCCAGTCCAGTGTCTACATTAAACAGGTATATATTTTAGGATGGACTTGTCCAGTGACCAAAGGCCAAATGATACATAATAGTATAAAGCATAACGGGGGTATCAATTGAAATGTAAAATGAGCATCAAAGTTAAGTTAACAAAAAGTAAAACTTAAAAAAGCTTTTCACGAAGTAGGCCATGTAGATCGAGATGTAACTTATTTACATAAAAATATCAAGACATCGCATCCAAGGAAAGGATAGGATAATCTTGTAGATAGCGACCAATTACACATTGCTTTTCATTTATACTGGTTCACCAGACGGCAATACAATACAATACAATTAGACTGGAAAACACTGCATTCTTGTTAAAATTACCGTCTTATTAAGCGATTGCTAGTGTATTCCATATACTACCCCTGTTAGTAGTAACATTTATACGGAACACAAACCACAACACATGAACTTCAGAAATAAATTTGTGTTGCACAAAGCAAGAAAGCTTAGGATATATTTAAAAGCTTTGTACAATGTGGACAATTTAACATTATCGAGAAGCCTTTTTATACCTACGGTGAATTCTTAGACTTTCAAAAATAAAACACCTGTAGTTTAGTTTTGTAATGTAATGTAATTTATGAGTATGACTAAGTTATTATATTTATTTTTTTTGAATTTTTTATTTTTAATCAAAAATATAATAAACAGGTCAGACTTCGTAAAGATTCTGTTGTCATAATAGTGGATTGAGGTAGAATGCACGTTGTAATCTAACGTAAACAAATACGCATAAGGACTAGCACCGGAAGGTCTATAATTAGAAACTGGTCCAATTTAGTAGACCAGCAGATAAATTCATGGCTCTACACGAAATATACATTATTGTGTTTGGATTTCCTTAATAGATGGCCTGAAAACACTTCATGTGAAGACATCTTCGATTTATAACTGGCATTGATTATGTTAACCAGACATTGGCAATTCAAATTGTGTTTGTAAATTACGCTATTATGAGAAACATCTTAATTATCACTGAGGGCCACTCCTGCTGGCCGAACAGACAATCTGGGATTTGACTGGCCACACATCTCAATTGGTACTCTGCCTTCTGTCCTGTAGGACGTGGGTTTGATTCCCACCCACATTTGTGTACACAGATGTTTCTGTCTGGTAGTTATTGTATATATGTGATTAAAAAAAATATGTTAATATTCTGTCGGTTATGTGGTTCCCACAATACCTACAAGCTATGTTTAGACATTATCATATAAATGCTTTTACATTCATATTTCGCGATATTGGGAATGTTTCTTATTTTATTAAATATAGTAGTAAAGGCTTTTAAGGTTTCCGGGAAATAATGGCTGAAATTCGTAAATTGTATCAGCAAACTGGCAACAAAACTTTCTTATCAATATTTTGAAGAATAAGTGCTCTTGTCTGTGTTAAGTATATAAAGTAAGTAGTCAAGTATTACAGGCATCACTCCCATAATTCTGTATGAAAGAGGCATCTTGTACATAAGTAATATCGCTCAAGTGGATTGATGTTTACGTAGAAAATGCCGTAAAAGCTGCCTAATACAGCATTCATAAGATGAAGATATTTCTCAATTTGTTACAAAACCCAATTCGATATTTAGTTTTTGTTTTTGTGTTTTTATAATTTATTTATTGGTCGTGACGTGACACGTTATTATTATGGTTTCCGCTGAAAACCAGCGCTGGGTGCACACATCAGTGTGTATCCAGCACAATGCTGAGTGGAACCCATGTTTGCCTTAGGCTCTGCTACGCACAATTTTTTTAAATCACTCACGTGTATGTTTGTATATGTATCATATGTAGTTTTATTTATTGTGTAGTAGTTATTAAGGTAAATAAAAATATATTCTTTCATTCTTTCTAGCTTTATATTGTGCGCTATTTTGCTGAGCTGCGCGCTGCTATAGAACCCTATGGCTGCAGCTCGCATACAGAACTGCCGAGAGCAGTCGGTTTTGCATCGCTGCCGTCCTTTAACTAGAAAGCCGTTAACCCTCAAAAGGTCAATTTTGACTTTTTAATAGCAAGCGATACAGTTCAAAATCATCTATCTTTCAGTCTAAGAAACGTTTGTAAATTATAATTAGTTCCGGAGATATAAAAAAAATTGTAGGCCGTTAAGTGACGGATTTCAAAGGAATTAAAAAGAGTTCTCTGAACGTATCTCAAAAACAACGATTTGGGCTTAGCGGCCTTTTCGTTAAAGGACGACAGATCGACCAAATGATCAGCAAAGTAGTGTGGTTGCTGGGGAAAGTACGTACAGGATGTGAGGCATTCCACCTTCCCGTATCAAAGTTACGGGCGCAATACCGATACGAAGTCGTCTCCAGTTGCCAGACAATTTGTCATAGGCAAAAGTTACCATTTCATATTTAGCTGGTCTTTATTTACAATTTATTCACAAAAATTCAAAGAAGGCACTTGAATAGAAAAATAAAGAAAACTCACCCATGTCGTCAGATCGGTCGGATATGATACTACACACTGAAGATTGATCTTCGAATTTCTGTAAAGAAAGAAAAACAATATTACGCATCACGGTTAAAACGAGTGGAAAACGAACTTAAGAGAAAAAAATACATTTGAAAAGGTCAAAGTCAGATATGAAATGCTAGACCCATTTCACTTATACCTTAATGTTCTGTAACATTATGTCAGATTATGTAATCCTCTGGTTATGAGTAATTTTCCCTAACAACGGCTCTGTTACAGTCTTTTTTTCAGAGAAATAAATAACGATTAGATTGGAGGACCATGAATATATATCAATCTATTTGCATAAATTGGCACATTGATAATATTATGTACAAGTATGTTTGTCTGACGAAGACTCCCACACCGTTTACTCTATGTATAACAATAAATTTATTTAAACATTGAATCTGAAAATTACCCAAAAGAATGCTGTTTATCTGACTTCACTTTCACTGGCAGATAGCTGATGTAACAAGGAGTAACTTAGGCTACTTTTCCGAGGAGTGAAATAGGGGTGCGTGATACAATCGAATTCCACACGGAAAGTCGCGGGCAACAGCTAGTAATAGTATAAATGTACATACTTATAAATAATACATATATATAATATATATACACTACTATAACATTTGTAAATATGTGATCCGGCAGTATTAAGACGATATGGACAGGAAGTGTTTATGCAATAGTTTCTTAAAAACAGGCAGAGATTTGGAACTTTTGATATCAGTAGGAAGAGCATTCCAAAGTAGCTAGGTGAGTAGTACACTGAAATAAAGTTTAAAAACAAAAGGACTGAATATGAATTATATTATCAGTCGATTTGGTAGCAAAACTGTTAAAGTTTGTATAAGCATATTCTTTTTATTTAACAATATTAGATTAATTAATAAATCAAACCAAAATATCCTGAATATTGTAATAATAATATATATATTTATTGTCTCTCACAAAAAACAAGTAAAATTAAAAGTAAAATACAAATTATAGTGAAAAACAAGTTTTATGAGAGACTGGTGCTAGAGGTAGGCTAGAAGCCTGTGTTACTAGTCACCAGGTCCCCACTCCACGGAAACACAAATGTAAGTAAAGCCTAAAAGCTAAGGTACAATTTATTGTACAATTGTATTTCTTGTTTCGTCATTAAAAACAATTAAGTTGGTTTCACAATGAATAAACAACGTACTACGTAGTTTCAAAAGACGATGTCGAAATCAGTTAATAAACAAACAATAATTAAAAGTTTCAAAATGAAAAGGAAGCCCTTTTTCCTTTTTGTGTCGAAATTTCGAAAGAAAGAAATTTTGTTTCGTAAACAAGTGGTCCATTGTTTTGCAATTCTTTAGTTTCATTTATTATGTTTAGATACTTAAATAAAATCACGGCTGTTACCCGGAGGTGTAGGCAGAGATCACGTTTGTCCACCTGCTGCGATCCTGACATACCTACTTCATCCACTCTCGTCACATTCTTCATACATACTCGTCGGTTTAGGGTACTCTTGACCTGGCCTTTTTCCAAAACGTCACCGATTTGGTCTAAGCAGGTACGCCGAGGTCTACCCCTTCCACCACTTCCATTCACACCCGCCTTATGCACTTGTTCTGTAAATCTTCTTTCATTCATCTTCTCTGTAAACCTGACCGGTTGACCTGAACCTTGAACTGTGACCGCGCGCTCTACGTCCTCTATCTCGAAAACGGTACACCGTATAAAAAAAATAATTAAACAAAATTTGTAGAGAATTTTGTATTCTACAATATTGATAATAAATACAAATAGCAAAAAACCCATAAGAAATGAGATATTTACAAAAAAAAGCCCCAAAAAACCGATTTTTGTGACCTTTGATCTTGAAATTTAATAGTTGCGTACACCCTACCATATGTAGGTTTTGAGACAACTTTTAGGGTGTCAATATACAAGTATTTACAGACTTACAGCTGGGTATCTCGAATTCCGAAATTCTTACCTAATTTAAGCTTAAATGACTGGACTACCCCAACCAGATAAGCATACCTATCTCAATCCTCATAACTACGTCTTCTTTCACTGCACAACAATCTCTCTTCACACTGTCCCTCACTGAAACTTTCGCAAAGCTCTTATTTCCACTGCATTAATTTTACTCCGATTCTTCTTTTGCCATACATGAGTGTAGACGCTAACAATTTCCACACCACACTGGTTCGAGAGAACCAGTGACTCGAATATTATAACACTTTCCTGTTCAATTTTAGCCGTGTCTTTCTTGAAACGAACGGAAACTTTCCGGCAGCTCACAAAGGCGTAAAGTCAAAGTCAAAAACTACTATATACCTGATAGATAGATAGATAAGACATTTATTTGTTTCATCAATCACACACGTACATTTAGTTGACATAAAGAAAGATACATACTAAAAATATACCTATCTTATACTAACGTAAAAAGGAAACCATTAATATACTTGCCTCCAAGAACGTAAAGTACATGTGTGTTGCAGATAAACAAATGGGTCATTGCTCAGGGAGCAAACACTGATTTTCGGCTATTACCCGCGAGGTGACGAGACGAAATGAGCGCTATACATAAAGACTGCTCAATGTATTCAGTTGATGGCGGAGAAATGTACATCTGCTGGGTGTTTAAAACAATATAATATGTGTAACAAAATTATGTGTGTATTACATAGATGAGCGAATGTGAAGAAAATGGGCAAATATATTATAATATATATTCACTCTTCTTTCGATATCGTGCGTATATCATGCTTCCCGTGTCTCATAACCAAAGTACCCAGGTACACAAACACTAACAGTCTAACATATTCATCTCATTTTCAAAAACCATAACTTTCGTCTTACACGCATTTACTCTTAATGTTTCACTTTCAAAGGCTCCACACATAATTGTCACCATCTGTAACTCCGCCGAAGACGCAAGTAAAACCTGGTCATCGGCATAAAGGACACATTTTGATGAGTAACTCGTTCATTCTCAATCCATTATCTTTTAAATCTTTCAAACAACTGTCTATGAATAGATTAAACAGCCAAGGTGACGCTACACATCGCTGTATAACACATTTTTCGATTTTAAACCAGTCAGAGTATGACCCATGCATCCTTACGCAACCATCGATTTCAGAGCTCGAACAAGGTACATCGAAGTACCGACCAAAGTTCATATGTGAAATTATTTCGAACATTTCATAGAAACAAATAAAAATAAAGCAATTTTTATTGATAAAAATAGATATTTCCATTTATTAACGTGGCAGATGTTAATATTAGAAACCTCACCTCATTATCATCTCAACCCATCGGTAATTTAGTTAGCAAAAGATTAGTCTTCGCTAATGATAATAGCTGTAAGAAAGTGTGAGCTCACATTTTGTCACGTTTACGTCCCATAATAATGTTTACCCCCGAGGTGGCCATTAGGCTATTTAAGTTATGACTACTGAAAATTGCGTGATTCTATGTATGTTTATTGCATATTATTGTTATAATAATAATAATTATAATGCTTTATTGTACACCATAGAACATTACAAATAATAATTTAAAAAAACTTTGACATTAGAAGTACAATGGGCGGTCTTATCGCTATAAAGCGATCTCTTCCAGACAACCTTGGGATGGAAAGAGTATTTAATAGCTAGAGTGGTTGGGAGTGTACTAAAAGCTAACAGTAGATATTAATCAAAAGGAATAAACTAATAAAAAAATAAAAAAATACCTTCTTGTTATTTACATAGTATTAATACATTGCAAGACAATTTTGCTTAAAACAGTTTTGCTTGGCTGCTGTCAAACAATCGTTGGTCAGATCTATGGCTCGGCCTGTCAGTCAGAACGTATTTAAATAAAATAAAAGCTAGAGAATATTTTAAGGGCAATAATAGGAAAGTGGCCGTGTATATCAGTCAGATCTGAGGTTAATAATTAAATTTTGCTTAAACTGAGTATGAACTGAATAATAGGTAGAGACTCAGCTGGTTACGTTAAACAGGGAATACAGACATGAGAGGTAGTTACTCTTTGATATCCCCACAACTCACTTCCCTTTCCGGATAACAGTACTTAAAAACCCCTTAGTAGGTTGACTGGCCTCATAGCTCAGTTGGTTAGTAACCCTACCTTCTGCGCTGTAGGTCGTGGGTTCGATCCCCACTCAGGACAAACTTTTATGTGACATTTGTAACATTGATGTTTGTTCTGTGTCTGGGTGTTGATATGTACTATACGTATGTATTTACAAAAGAAAAGTATATAAGTATTATATTAGTTGTCTGGTTCCCATGATACAAGCTATGCTTAGCATACTTTGGGGCTAGATGGCGCTGTGTGAGATGTCCACCAATATTTATTTATTTATTTATAATATGAAATAAAAAATACAAACACAGGCACATGAGTCATTCCACCTACACGTTTCACGGGCGCATACGATGTGACTTGGGTTTTGTCGTACTTAGTAGGGGAGGACCCAAGTCACATCGGTTGTTATGGGCCGAGGTTACCACTTAACACTAGGTGGGCCGTCGGCTCGTTCCGTAACAGTACGACATAGAAAAAAAAGTCTTTTTTTAAACATTGTGAGGGTACATTTAAGATATACATAAGAGCTGTGACGAATCATATGCCTACGCAAGAAATTATCAAGTTTGAGCGAGCAGGAAGGTATTATAATTCAGTTCCGCACGCAGGAAAGTATGTAACAAATCAAACAATAGTCGGAATAACATTCCAGCACACACAGCCTTATCAAACGTAACCTTCAATATAACTAACGTTAAACGACCGTTTCAATGCAATATTTTACCTAAATAAAATTTTACCTAAATTTAAACAGATACACGCATTCTCTAAGGGGTACCTAGGCCGGTTGTCAATGAGCCTCTGACAATGTTGTTAAAGTAATATTATTTGTTATATAATGTATGACTAGTATTAGATATTATTTACTAACCGAGGTCGTCTAATGTGAGGATGCTCTAAACTAAGCAAATATATTACGCCTCGTTTAAATTACTCGACTTTACTTGAAATGTTTATTGTGGAATTTGTTAAACAAAATTTATATAATTAAACATAACTGATTAACTAATAAGGGCCTGGCTACACATCGTCAGCAGACAGCAGCTCCATTCGACTGGGACGGTCGAAAGTAGCAATACTCAATATATTGGCCATATATATCGACTGGCCTCGCAGCTCAGTTGGTTAATAACTGACTTTTGAGCTGTAGGTCGTGGGTTCGATTCCCACCCAGGACAAACTTTGTGTGACTAGCATTGATGTTTGTACGGTGTCTGGGTGTTAATATGTATTTATATGTATGTATTTACAAAAAAAAAGTATATATGTATTCTATCAGTCATCTGGTTCCGATAATACAAGCTATGCTTAGTTTGGGGATAGATAGCGATGTGTGAAATGTCCACCAATATTTATTTCTTTCTTTCTTTATCATGGTATTAAATTTGGGTAGTATGACATGAACACACGTGACAGCAATAGGTTTAGGTTAGGTCTAGGTAGCAGACCGAAATTGTTTACTATATTTGTATCTAAATCGCCGTGCGTTACTCTCGAAAACATGAGAAATTGAAATTGGTGATTATATGTGGAAATTAGGATTACTTTCGATTCCAATGAATTGGAATTGAAAGGTTGAAAATTAGTTACAATCAAATCAGTTTTAGGTCGTAAGAATGTCACCGGATCATCTTATATCAGATATAATGGAGCAATCATTAATGTAACACTAAACGAAACTATTTTAGTAGGAATGCACTATGTTACAATATTTCAATCGAATAAGGTAGTTATTTATTCTATTAATATAATGAAATTGCTAAGTTTTAAGAAAAATAATTGTACAAATTTGTCGTATGTCAAACAAAGTAACATTTTTATTTTTCCTAATCACTTCGTCCATTTCGTTATTCCGGTTAATCTTATGTCAATTAAGAATAATATTTTCTACTGTAACAAAACAAAAACATAAAAATAAAATTGAAATGATGAGTTATATTAAGTATTTACTTCGGTTTTTGTGTTCTTTCAATGTTTCGTCATCCAGTTTGACACATTGAGAGTTTTTGGTTTGTGGTTATTATTTATTTATTTATTATTATTCGTTGCACATGTACAGTTATACTTATTACTAAATATATCTACACTTACATGTACCATGTAAGGACACATGTAAGGTACATGTGTGTCAACAAAGTATAATTTCATATCTGTGGAATCTTTTAATTAGCCTTAAGCATATATTTATTAGTTTGATCTATTTATTCGTTTTTTCATTTAGGTACTATAAGATATACTAAATTTGTTAAAATTAAAAACCTAAAACTAAAAATATGTATATCATAAACGGAAATATTAAACTGATTTCTTACGGGCGTATTGTAATGAGATGTCGTCAGTAAAATGAACAATGAGGTTTCATATGCTGGGCAGGTAAAAACAGTAGACATCCAATAAATCTGGCTTGTAGCATGGACCTACATAGTTATATGATGTGCCTCATATAGTATACACTGGACAGGGTCGAAGGCAAAGTGTTTCTCACTTCGGAGTACTGAACTCAATTACTTAAGTGAAATGGCCCAGGCAAGAAGCTACTTTCCAAATAGGCTGCACTCACGCGCAAATTGATGCATTTTGGCGTAAAATAGCCAGTTGTGATACAAAAATATGCTACTCGGGTAAACAAACATTCTCCTAGGACATGTACTTACTTAATATTAAATTTTAACACATGAATTAGAATACGCGGCCATAATTAAGTTTAGCCGCGCGAAATTACTACGCCCCAAATTTATCACGATTACGAATTGCTTACAGACTTCAAATCTTCAAACTGAATAGGCTATCTGAGCTAATCGCGAGGCGGGGGCAGACGGGCCATTGCGCGTACTGTATTACCATAGATAATAAAATCTATTTATTTCATACGTTTCAGAACAAACGAATGTATTGAAAAAGATTTAGCGCAATCACATTGTAACATTGAGACAGGCACATGCCGACGTCTAGACTATAGACACTATCAGATAAAGGCAAGGCAGCCATGACAGAAATAGTAATTATTAAGAGTACCATAATGCTGGTTTACAAGCGACACGTTTTGGTTGGGATTGAAATGCTAAATTCCTGTTATAGAATGCTTCAGTCAATCAGTTAGAAGATTACTGCGACATTTTTGTTTACCTACATGTCAATAATGTATGACGATATACGTTTATATATTATATATTTTAATAACAGTAGAACTTTCGCCAAGTTCGTCCGGGGAAGTACTGCCACCATGCCCATTTCTGCCGCCAAGCAGTGAAGCATTCGCATTACTGTGTTCCGGTTTGAAAGGTGTGGTTTCCGGTGAAATTTAAGGCACATGAGACATTCCACCTTCACGTCTCAGAGTTACGGACGCATACGATGCGACTTGGGTCTTGTCGTACCTAGTAGGGGAGGACCGAGGTCGCATCAGTTGTTATGGGCCGAGGTTACCACTTAACACCATATATATGTTATGTAGTTACGGAACGAGCCGACGGCCCACCTGGTGGTAAGTGGTAACCTCGGCACATAACAACCGATGCGACTTGGGTCCTCCTCTACTAGGTACGACAATACCCAAGTCGCATCGTATGCGCCCGTAACTATGAGACGTGTAGGTGGAATGTCTCATGTGCCTGTAATTTCACCGGCAACTACACCTTTCAAACCGGAACCCAGTAACGCGAACGCGTTACTGCTTGGCGGGAGAAACGGGCATGGTGGCAGTACTTCCCCGAACGAACTTGGCGAGTTCTACTGCTCTTTAACTTATCCCTGTTGCTTACTCGAGTTCTGCACATTTACTTGAGCCTTCCAGTTATATTTTATTGAATTATATTAATTAGTCGTATGACGATGCAAATTAATTTGAACATGGTCGGACAATTACACTGGTCGCTTCGCCGCCACTCCGTCTGACTGCGCTGACCGTTAAGGCTTGCTCACACGAGGGACTTTTGTCCGTGGATATAGTCCACCGAGAACTTGCCAGACTCTACGTACCTACAGGGTTTGAGATCAATTGTGCGTCAATTACGTTGTGTTGTAATTTATTTGAATTTTAGAAAAAGAGAAGATGTTTTCAGAGTATACTGGGTCCATCCCTTGGTCTTTATACGGAACTCTTGAGCGCTCAACGCGGTCTAAAACCGGATGTCTACGTATTTGCGCCTTGGCATATTTCTATTTTTTTCAGAGACTCCCCAGTACTTTTATGCGGTCCGGTCTACTCTATCTCGGTTATTCGGGGGACTTTTTGAACGGGGTAATGTTAGCCCCTCATATGCGTGATTTGATGAAGTTGTGAGCGATTTTGACGGACAAATATACCCTGAGCACCGTCCCTCGTCTGCGTAGGCCTTTAAGCTAACTTCAAAGTAGAGTGCCTAAATTTGTGGGGATAAATGTAGCAACAACTTAGATGATCAGATACAAACTTCAAATAGAGTACGACACTTTAGTACCTGTTAGTAGCTGTAGCCTAAGGTAATTCTAGACTAGTCTAGAGGATGAAAATATCACTAACATTGCTATTCGCTTGTTGATCCTTGGAGTACGGCGCTACCCTCTGCAACTTCAGCGCATCAAAAACAATCGGAAGATTATCAGATATTTTATTACTAATAATCGTTTTCCGTTTACGTGCGATTTTTTCATCCCTCGTATTTATTACTTATATTACCAAAAATGAAACAAACTTTCATAAGATGTTTTCATCTCATCAATTATTGTTATGGTTGTTTGTGGATGATTAAACTCGATAGTTGAGAATGTAGGAGTGTGTATAAGACAGTTCAATAATATATATCTAAATCGCTAGGTACTTACTCTCTGTACGAGCCAGTGGAAGATTAGTACAACGTATACCATATATAGTTAATCATCTCTCTATTTTTAATGATGCTGTATGGTACCCAAAGAACGTGTCTGATTTAAATACCGTTTGTTATGAAAATTAAGGTGATGTCTAAACGTATCGATGGATATCTACCGGCTGATACAGTGGTACGTAAATTTTAGGCATCATCATTTTCCTGTTATTATAATACTCGTTCATTTTTCAGTGTTCTCTTCTAACACTGGTAGGCAGCGTTTTGTACTTGATTCGTCACACATTAGAAAGAAAGAAAGAAAGAAAGAAACCGGGTTGCTGAGCAATTATTTTATTGAAAAACAGTTTAAAACTGCTACCTATGTATAAGATTGAACCCACTTAAATGATGGCCAGAATTAAGAGCTTTATTTTCCAATTTCAGACGTAAATTGACTGGCCTCACAGCTCAGTTGGTAGTAACCTTGCCTTCTATGATGTAGGTCGTGGGTTCGATTCCCACTCAGTACAAACATTTGTATGACGAATATAAATATTTGTTCTGTGTCTGGGTATGTATTATTAGTATGTATTTACAAAAAAAAAGTTTATAAGTATTGTTTAATTGTCTGGTTCCCATGACACAAGCTATGCTTAGCTTACTTTGGGGCTAAATGGCGCTGAACGAAATGTACAACCAAATGAAAAAAAAAAAACAGTCGCGTCTGGAAGAGCACGCACAGTATTTGTTCTTTTAACTTTTTTAAAGACGTACGTAACTTTCAATTCCCCAAATTATTAGTCAAAAAATTTTTAGCAAATTCTTTTGTTATTGTATTGGAAAATTTCTGGCGTGTTATTTAGATGCATATCGAAATGAGTCCATTGACTCTTTTTTTTTTACTAAAAAAGGAATTTTCTATTTACTTACTCAGTCTAAGTACGTACGCCGATTTCTTCCCCTTCTAGCGGTCCCATTCACACTCGCCTTATGCATTATTATTTCATTATACCTCTCCACATGCCCGAACCAAATAAGCATACCAGTTTCAGTCCTTAACACTACATCTTCATCTCAGTGCACAACACTCTTATCACACTATCCCTCACTTTATCATTTAAAGTTATCCCGCACATAAGGACTTTATTTACAAAGAATGAATAATATAAGCGGAAGAAATGCAGTGGAAATGAGAGCTAATCTCTTTCTTTGGTCCTTCTTCTGCCATACTCAACTATCACTGACATACATCAGTTTTTTTTTGTGATATATAGTAACGGAACGAGCCGACGGCCCACCTGGTGGATAACACCTGGATAACAACAGATGCAGCTTGGGTCCTCCCTACTAGGTACGACAAGACCCAAGTCACATCATAAGCGCATGTGACACGTGTAAGTGGAATGTCTCATGTGCCTGTAATTTCACCGGCAACCACACCTTTCAAACCGGAACACAGTAACGCGAACGCGTTACTGCTTGGCGGCAGAAATGGGCATGGTGGCAGTACTTCCCCGGACGAACTTTGCTTAATTTCTACTGCTCTTGAAGAAATTGCTCAGATTTGCACTAACACGGCCAGCTGTTCCTTTTAGTTAGATCTTTAAGGTTTTAGGTATACCTAATAGTGTTTAGTGCGCTATCACCTGGCTTGCAGAACCCACTTATCTTTCAATATCATTCTCATTCACTTACTCTACACAATTGTTATATAGTAAACAATGAAAATGTAAACATAAATCAGTTTAATTTATGTAAATAGTAATAATGCAAACATAATAAGACAATAAATGAAAAGAAATTTAATCTAGACGTTATTTAAACGTTGTGAGCAGTGAAACAATGAATTCAATGTCAAATAATTGTAGCCATCTATTTGTCAGTTTACAGCGGAGAGATGAATTAAAAGGCAGGAGGCCTTTGAGCGACATAATACTAGAACAGCTGA
Organism: Chesias legatella; assembly: GCA_947359385.1. Classification (NCBI taxonomy): domain Eukaryota; kingdom Metazoa; phylum Arthropoda; class Insecta; order Lepidoptera; family Geometridae; genus Chesias; species Chesias legatella. The sequence goes on along the minus strand of OX375762.1, from coordinate 13,710,074 downwards.
TATCTGATGCTGATCTATAATCAGTGTGTCTTGAGATTAAATTCAATAGATGCATTGTGTGCATTAATGTGCTATATTGTAGAGTATAAGACTTGTATCAGAAACTATAGAATTGGCAATAGTTTTCACCGATAGATATGATAAGGAATGTATGCAGGAGGCTATAGTTATATTACATATTATGCAGCCAATAATAGGACAAAATAACAAAAATAATTCGAGCTCTGTTTATTTTTGTTTTTTCTTGAACTAAATGAATAATATTGCTGTTAGGAGTGATAGGTATTTATATTTTTTTCATAAATTGATTTATTTTGCTTGCATTCTTTTGAATACCATAGTTTGTTTACAGCCGGGACATTTTTTCGTGCTGATATGGATATGGAAACTTTAATATAGGCTTTACAGAATCATGGTACAGGAAGTGTCCTCCACCGATACCTTAGCATTTATTGAACGTGTGACACAGGTCAGGAGAAACTCAACTTTCACTTTAGACCACCACACACAGTTCATGCTTTTAAGTATCTCACCAAACAGTAGAGAGATCAAAATGTAGATGGAATAGCAGAATGGGTTTTGTGGATTGTGTTTACTTAAATGTAGAGATGAACATATAGAGTTAGAGGTAGAAGAGAGGGACTGCGCTATCAAAACATGAATGAATGAAACGCGGCAAACATTTCACGGCAAGAATTACTTACCGCCTTATGTTCACACACCTCCCGTACCAGCGTATCTTGGTCATCGAGCTCCCGGTAGCACGACTCGCTGCTGCCTCTCCTGTTCCCAGCGCACATAACCCTCCTCAAAAGTCCGGTAAGGAGTTCACAAAACCCACATTTGGGTATGTCCGACATATTCAACAAACAAATGCCACTACTGTCTTTCAGAAAACAAGAGATCAAGGCACAGGGATTTATCTGTACATGGATAAATATTGATACAGTACACTAAATCGTCACAGTTTCTCGTTTCCATTGGATTTGGGAACGCGACACGAATTCTACGAGTTTACGGGTTCGTTTTCGTCTCATGTTTACTTATTTTGTAATATTGAATTGTTTTATTTGTACTGAAAACCGTGAAGAGGCGCGGATAAGCGGTGGAGTCGCGACGAGGCGCGACCGCGACCGATACTTTCGTCAATAAACTTTACACGCGCTTATGTACCCGAGGGGGCACGACCGGTTGGTCACCCGAGCGCGGCTGGCAACTGGCAACCTTGCAATTGCAAGCGCGGCCGATGACAACCAACCGCATACCGCGCGTACGGCTTTTATTGCCAGATTAGAATTGTTTTCACAATTTTTGGGGAAATTAAGATGCGTATGCGTACGTTTATTCTTCAATCGTTTTCGGTACGTGGGCCTTCACTAGAAATACGGTACTATAGGTGTGGATGTAATATGATTTAGTCATATTGAATAAGGTTGTGAATAACCCACACGTAACTAACAGATTTTATTGACAAATTTTTATCAGGCTTTTTAAACTCTACTACTTTGTTATCGATTTTTTTAAACACAGTTTATATAAATATAGTTAATGCAGCGTTCGCAAACGATGCTATGTGGTCTCCACGAAAAGCCCCGTTTTTTGAGATAGTATAAAGTCACCCTGAAGGTCCAATGTAAATATTGCTTTATTTTTTTAAATTGGATTATATGTTTCGGTAATTACTGCTTATATAAATACCATACTTACCTTCGATACCATATCTTTATAACGGACTGGCTGTGGCATATTTGGCCTTACCGCTTTGCCATCACATTATCATTTTTTTTGTGATCGCTCCTTTTATCATTTCTCTAGACGACAAGCTGTTGATACCTTATTAACTTATAATAAGATTTTATACATAGTCTTGCTATAAATATTTTTGATTCGAATATTTGCGGTCGGCGGGTTGCATTTTATCGCAGGACACACTGTTTCTTATCTGTCACACAGGATACAATTTGTACGAGGAGTTACGGAAATGGTGGAGTAATAGTAGTATTCCTTGCTTATTGGGGAGTAAACACAGGTAACAGTGTGGTGCTAGTTATTTTACTGGCTAGAGCGTATTTATAGCTCTCCCAGCTTTAGTACTTATAAACATATAAACATGATTTTTGTATATCCCCTCTTTCTCTGCACGCAATGATTATTATTTACAAAAATAAATAATGACATGACAGCCGCTGTCTTTTCAAAAATTTCATGGAATGAAATCACTTTCATCTCCATTACAGAATTTTCGAATTGGTGACATTCGAATTTATCATTGAAACCTTACTCAGATACGCATATCATTTAAATCAAAAATGCGAAATCGTTGAACTTGTTTTGAAAAGTATTTAATTTTTTTTAAGTGACATTTCTTAAGCCGCTGATCAATGATTGATTAGTGAACGAGAATTGAGAGTAAAGTTTTAAGGAGGAGTCACGTTAGGCACATTCCGTTACATGAAAGAGAAGATAGGTAGGACGTAGAGAGAAACAGAAAGAGAGCCATATATTCCAAGCCACGGAAGTGGACCAAAAGAGAGCAACTTCTAGAAGATAGAATAATATATACTTAGTTGTAGTTTTTAAGAAGTTACACTTCCATCGCGTGAACGGTGCTAAAGCTACCTATCGACTCTGGGCCTTAAAGCTACCAGAACATGACACAAGGGCTACCCACACTACCATCATAAATGAGTTCGCAGTTGATAACCTGCTAATATTTTCCACCTGTGAACAACAAATACATGTACCACAAGAGCCACACTGTAAAATTGCACGAGGAGCTCTCAATGGCCCTGGGTACATACAACTTAAGTTTTCCAGGCGAAATATGTAGACATAATCCAAGCTGCCTAAACTGTGAGATGAACTGACAAAATTTTAAACTCAATATAAGCAAACCTGTTACTAGGAGAGCTATCACAGAGATTGACATCTACCAAGCTACTAGGTAGGAAGTATGTATGCGCCCAACATCTGAGGTTAAGATGGAACTAGGCAGGTACCTGGTCTTCCTCTATTTGAGTCACTGGCTCTCTCGAACCGATGTGGTGAAAGGATTTAAGTGTGCTTTAAAGAGGCTCCTTTCGTGTACTTGACACATGTCTTCTAATTTTTAGTTCTAGGACATGTCGGTTTCCTCGCGATGTTTTACTTCACCGTTTTGAGAACGTGGTATTGCGCACATATATCTTTCAATTGAAAATCTCATAGGTGCACGTCAGGATTTGAACCGGTGACCTTCGGATTGAAACTCGGGGTCAGTACCACTAGACCACCACGCTCTCGGTACTTGGTATAATAATAATAATAATAATAATAATAATATATTTATTTGCCAATAATAGTAAATGTTAACAAAAGATAATTAACTAATTAGGTATTATGTCTAGTTCCTATTCACATAGATTCAACTGTGAATCACAAGCTAAGCTTGTTATAAGCTTGTGTTTTGTGATTCCGGGTGCGAATTTATACAATCACTAGTGTAGTATATTGATATCAATAACGTTCATCTTGAGGCAAAGTATCCAATAAGATTAACCATAAAAATTAACAAATATATATCGGGTGGTAAACTAATTTAGTTCTTCAGTGGGATGTTTAGGCAAAATTGTGTGTGTGTGTGTGTCGTGTGTGTGTGTCTGTGTGTGTGTGCGCGTGTGCGTGTGTGTATGTGTATGTGTGTGTGTGTGTGTATGTATGTGTGTGTGTATGTATGCGTGTGTGTGTGCGTGTGCGTGCGTGCGCGCGGGGACTGTTAGTAGGGTATCAGACTGATACGCACCAGGTACCTGCCTAGTTCCACAAAACGAGATAGGTACTATCAGTCTTGTTTTGCGTGGCCCTGTTTACTGCACTATATTGATTTAGCAGCTATCGAATCAACTGTATGGTTCGTCCGGGAAACTACTGCTAATAAGCAGTAGTTTACTGCCACCAAGCACAGTGAACTGGCATTGCCATGTTTCAGTTTGAAGGCTTTCAATGCCGGTGTCATTTCTATTACAGACAGACTCATGAGACAAGGTTCGTATTCGTTATATATATTCGACTAGGTGCATAGTGCCCGTTAGGGAGATATTATTGTACTGGATGTGATCAATTTTTCAATAACTAAATGATATGCAAAATAATGTAGTCCTTTGCCATTGTCAGGAAATGTTTTATTATGGAGTTGCTTTTCATTTGCCTTAAGGCTATAAAATATTTGTAGCAATATTCAGATATACAGCTTGCTCTTATATTTTCAGAAGGCACCGCAATAATAATATAGCGTTTTTAAATTTTCTGTATTTGTTTTAGTTTCCGTCTTTATAAACACGATTACGTACATGTCACGACATCTCTTTGACGGTTCAAGCTGTCCTTCTTTAGATTTTGCCTTAGCTTTAGAGTTTGTTTTATAAGAAAACCTTCCTCGTTAGTTATTTTCAAAAGTCTTATATAATATGTATCGTTTATGTAAATAAGTTAAGGAAGGAGCAGATGGCCCACATTGTGTTTAGTGTTAACAAGAAATATGACTTGAGTCCTCCCCTATTAAGGTACGACAAGACCCGTCGAATCATGTGCCTGTAATTTCCCCGGCAACCACACCTTTCACACAGGAACACAATAACTCGATGCATTATTGCTTGGCTGCTGAAATCGGTATGGTGACAGGTATTAGGTAATAACCTCTACCCGTAACTAAGTGATACGAGTTGAGTCCGCACCTCCATAGGTAGGTACAACCACTCACAAGTCGCATCTTATGTAAGAATGTGGCGAAGACATATCCAGACTAGCTGTTGATGATTGTGAGATTCGGGACGTATTTCCAAATCTATTAATCGATATTGGAATCTGTCACTACGATAACCATTATTTGTTTACATGTTTAGATGGAAGCCTAACGAGGGTAATTTTAACCCGAATGGAGAAATGCAAAATAAAGCGTCCATTATGCTCGTAGGCATTTAGTGAAAACAACGCGAAAATAGAATAGTACTTACAAGGTCAAATAAGTGTATATTTTCTCTAACCTAGCTTCCTTGTATTATCTTCTCTAATTATTTAATTATAGAAGAATATTTTCTCTAACCTAGCTTCCTTGTATTATCTTCTCTAATTATTTAATTATAGAAGAAACATTATTTAATTCGATTTGGGTTCATGTAGGCATGAAAAGCTTAAAATTTTTGCTTTGGAATTTGAAGTCTTAGTCGGATTAAAAGCGACCAAAATGACTTCAGTTAATGTCTCGGAGCCTTTCACACCCTTCAAACCAGGACAGCACTACGAATTAGTTTATTTGCCGACAGAAGTAGACCGTATGTTGTCACTATTTCCTTGGACTACTTGGCACAAGTTCCACCGTCTAAAGACCTACCATTCTGTTGTTAGAAGATAAATAATAAAATAAATACATTGAAATGCGTAAGTTTCAAATGCTCGCCTTGCCTGTTACCACCACCACGTAAATAATCAGCTTGAAAGCATTGTAGACTTATGTAGGCAGTCTCATTAGAGAGCTAGTTCCCAATCCCGACACTGAAGGGCGGCGGCGCTTCTATCGGCATTATGTGAAATGACGTCAGAGGCAGCTACTATATAGAAAATATCAAAATGTCAGAAATGAACACATTCCACGATAGAAGTCCCAAGGCCCTGTCGCTAGTTTCTACGAGGCAACAATTTACCTTATTTTACTTGTAGGCAGTCTCATTAGAGAGCTAGTTCCCAATCCCGACACTGAAGGGCGGCGGCGCTTCGATCGGCATTATGTGAAATGACGTCAGAGGCTGCTACTATATAGAAAATATCAAAATGTCAGAAATGAACCCATTCCACGATAGAAGTCCCATGGCCCTGTCGCTAATTCTACGAGGCAAAAATTCTTTATTTATTTGTAGGCAGTCTCATTAGAGAGCTAGTTCCCAATCCCGACACTGAAGGGCGGCGGCGCTTCGATCGGCATTATGTGAAATGACGTCAGAGGCTGCTGCTATAGAAAACACCGAAATGACAAAAATAGAGCTCATTTCACGATAGAAGTCACATGGCTCTAGCGATAGTTCCTACGAGGCAACGAATTACCGTATTTTAATTCGCGTAGGAGTTCTATCGTGAAATTATCTTAATTACCTTGAAAACTCCCCCGAAACGAGCTTTGATGCGGAATATGAGCGAACGAGACTCGGTAATCTTCGGGCGCTTCGGGCGTATGCGCCGCCAAATCTTCGTCAGCCTGATGCGCGTCTTTTCCCGAAAAGTTGCCGACATGTTTCGGACGGATTCACTTAGACTTGATCAGAAACTTATTCGATTTCTCTGCTAGTGAGAAAAATCACCTCACATTCTTTCGCGCGACCCAGAAATCAATAGTCAGTGAGTGGAAATGGTGAAAATAAACAAGATTTTCAATTACTTTTCCTTCTAAATATTCAGTTTCTGTGCGAGATTTCTTTTCAAGTATAACCGAATAATTATTATATAACCGTTAATAGACCTTGTTGTTATGAGATGTCTGCTGATTTATTATTAAGATGAAATAATCCGTAGACTAATAATTAATACAATAAATAAACAAAATTATGAAATACTCCAGTTAATTTTAACAAAATATTCTTTAAGAATACCAAATTTGACTTTTAGACACTTAAAGAGTGAACGAAAGGAGCCTCTTTGCAGCGCACTTTAAACCTTTAAGCACACTGGTTTGGTAATTTGCAATATGTGTACTAAATTATAAACTACATTCCTTCTTGATTTTAGTAACAGTTAAGAAAAAAAAATAGTACCTAATATTTTGTCATAGTCACAACTTTAAAACTACTTTTCTAACTTAAAATTAACTAACCAACTAGGTATATCAAGACATTAAGTTTTAGTAACATAAAAAAAAAAAAAACTAAACTATTCACTACCCCCACTCAAAGTATTCGGGCGAACGGACCTAGGATACCGGACCGAGTGAACTATAGAGCAGCCCTATCTGTAGGGGTGAGGGTCGTTCGCGATCTGCAGTCCTACTGCGCGCCTCCGCCACCGCCCGCCCTAGAGGACCTGCGCTGGGCTGGGCAGGCGCGATCTACATTGCACTCACACATGCAACGTTATTATATCACATTGATAATGTACTGCAACATTAATGGAATCATCGAAGCACTTACATGCCTTACGTACGGTATGTGATCTAAACAGCTTCGGAGGTCGTAGTGGAAACTAATTATTACTAGGTACCTAATACAAATTTGGTATAGCGCTGCACTTTACTTCATAATTTGTCGTTCACAACCGTTGTACAAAGCCCAAATATATTATGAATATAATTAACAACACAAAAACTACCTGTCATAATTTATACCTGTGATAATATACATTTCAATTATTTATGTTTGTTAAATACATATACTACGTATTATAATTTTTTATATGTTATGTAGGTTTTTAAATTATAAGTTGAATTTTGTATTAAAAAGCCTTAAAACTTAATGTTTATTTCGCTTTATTATATACACGTCCTACATTTATAAAATCTCCTTTCTCTGGCCTCAAAAGTTTGCTGGAATAGAACTCTTCATAGGTTAAGCTCAACTTAGTACATGTTTTTTTGATGTATAGTACAGTTACGGAACGAGCCGACGGCCCACCTAGTGTTAAGTGGTAATCACGGCCCATAACAAGCGATGCGACTTGGGTCCTCCCCTACTAGGTACGACGAGACCCAAGCCACACCGTATGCGCCCGTAACTCTGAGACGTGTAAGTAGAATGTCTCTTGTGCCTGTAATTTCACCGGCAACCACACCTTTCAGGCCGGAACACAGTAACGCGAACGCGTTACTGCTTGGCGGCAGAAATGGGCATGGTGGCAGTACTTCCCCGGACGGACTTGGCGAGAGTTCTACTGCTCTTAACTTTCTATACTGGATATAATCTATACTAGATCCTATACTACACTGTAGTATACTAGACTATATAGAAGTATACTCTAGCATCTTATCTACTGTAGTTGCTAAGGAGATGGGCCTATAGTAATAGGACAGACGCGGCGCCTGTCTGGCTCTACACCTGTATGATATGGGATCCACAAAATGGCTAATTACGCCGTCGTCTGATACTTACATTAATTTGCTACTGATCTATACATACAAATAAATAAAATTGGGGTGTCTGTTTGTAATGTTAAAATAACCGCTTTTTACTAAGTGCATATGGATGTATACACGGTACATATAAAACATCATTTTTTTAAATTTTTGTCTTTCTGTCTATCTGTTTGTTCTGGCTAATCTCTGAAATGGCTGGACCTATTTTGACGGGACTTTCACTGGCAGATAGCTGATGTAACAAGGAGTAACTTAGGCTACTTTTCCGAGGGGTAAAATAGGGGTGCGTGATAAAACCGAATTACACTATTCTTATATTCCACAATTCCAAAAATCAGCGTTATGATGTATATGGATTTAATTGTTTTTTTGTTATAAGTACAGTACATACTTTGATATGCATATAGTAAAAAGATGTTATTTTGAAACTGCATACAGACACTTCAAATTCATTGATTTGTATAGATAATGTTTTATTACTTGAGAAATACTCAAATGTCCACAAGAATAATAAAGTACCAAGTAAAAAAAGCCCTCGTTACCCGAAAGTAGTTACAGCGCAAAGTTTTAGAGATGCGTCCGATGACTTCGCCCACTGTCGCCCAATCGGTTTTACAGAATATATGAAATATGTACTCGTATGTAAGATATTAATATTTATGTGTGAAATATATTTATTTGCCAATAATATTGATACTTAATATAACGAAATAAGGGGGAATTAACAATTTCTTAACCATAAGGTTTATGGTAGACATTGCTATAAGAGATAAAACCATCAAAGACATTTATTTTATTGGAGATTACTCCTTGAGAATCAATTTAATTTTAAGCCCCTGTCAAAAAATTTGATAGGTAGTAAAATCGAGCGTAAACAAAATGCGTTATGTTTTTGAAACGCTCGATTTATTTATTAATTCAGTGACAGCACTCCAGTCGCTCGTTGGAATTGACACGAAGAGTTTTGTTTTGTATATATACTTAAATGTTTGTACTTTCTCATTAATTGTATGTGCATTAAAGTATTCATCCATCTACGCTATATTATTAATATGTCGCATATTCACAAACAAAAATGATTACATGATGTTACACGGCACAGAGTAAGGGTAAATAAGAACTTTACTCAGCACTATATGGAAGCGTCAAATTAAATAAATATATCCTGAAGGAATTCATTCCTTCTCCATTCATCCATTCACAACAAATAGTGTAAGCAATTCGAAATATTCCCATTTTCTTGAAGAATGCGAATAAAGAGGTTATCGTTCTACAAAACTGGGTTTCTGTATATTACGAGCGGGTCCGTACGCAGGTAACTCGGTTGCGATGGCAACATAATAATAATATAGGACAAAAAGAGCAGTAGAGCTCTCGCCAAGTTCGTCCGGGGAAGTACTGCCACCATGCTCATTTCTGCCGCCAAGCAGTGACGTATTCACGTTACTGTGTTCCGGTTTGAAAGGTGCCGTTGTCGGCGAAATTACAGGCACATGAGACATTCCACACGTCTCAAAGTTACGGGCGCATATGACCTTGTAGGGGAGGACCCAAATGTCATCACCTGGGCAGAGGTTACTTCTTAACACCAGGTGGGCCATCGTCTCGTTCCGAAACTGTATCACATTAAAAAAAATGATGACGGACCAATGTAGAAAAACTGTTCGTTGGTAATAGCATCACTTGACCTGAACGTCTGGACAGATTTGGCAATGTAAATGTTTGTAATAGTCCGAATAACAGTTCACAGGGAGAGAATAATTGGAAAGTACTCGAAGAATTTTGGTTGAAATGAAACTGCTTTTACTTTGATATTTGGGCAAGATTCATTTAATTATATGTTTTTTATAGTTCTTGTTGTGTATTGACTGGCCTCACAGCTCAGTTGGTAGTACCCTGCCTTCGGCGCTGTATGTCGTGGGTTCGATTCCCACCCAGGACAAACGTTTGTATGACAAATATGTTTTTGTGTCTGGTAGTTAATATGTATTATATGCATGTATTTACAAAAAAAGTATGTAAGTAGTAAATCTGTTGTGGTTCCCATGATACAAGCTATGATTAGCTTAGTTTGGGGCTAGATGTCGCTGTGTGACATGTCCACCAATATTTATTTATTTATTTATTTTATGTACCAATAATGGAGTATTACGTTTTTGATTTGTAGTCACTTTTATATATGCCAGTCTTGTTGTCAGGTTACTTCAATAATGAAACTCCACCAAGCCTTTAAGGCTACAGGATGTTACAAGGATGGATACATATTTTCCAATTAACTATATATTATTAGAAATGTTAAACCAACTTCAATACTGAGCACTTGTGTAAGGGAAAGAACTGGTTGGAGACATACAGCTAACGCTATTTCGGAAATCAGGCCTTTAACAAAATTGCAGAATATGGTTTACTCAAATAAAGTTTTATTATTATTATTATTACATTCATATTCACCCGAAAAACTTAACCCTCCTCCCAGTGGGTAGTCGGATAACAAACAAACGTACTTATATCATGTTTCAAAATGGATTGCAAAATGCTGAAAGCTTTTGATACTTACAAACGTAGCATCGTGGTAGGTACCACTTTAAAAATAGCATACCTACACACAGGTAGCTGTCTGCCGGTGAAATCTAGAATAATATTTTCTGCCAACGCAGAATAATTTCGTAAGAATGCCTATGCTGTTGATTTTTTGTAACGGAAACAAAATAGATTTTAAATTTAGTTCCAATGGCTCTGAAACATACAACATCATACAACTTATGCCAATTTCGTCAGGGGAAGTACTGACACTATACCCATTTCGGTCGCCAAGCAGTATTCTGTATTCCGTTTAGTATTCAACTGTATTCCGTTTAGTATTCAACTGTATTCCGTTTTTGGGTGTTGTTGCCGGTGAAATTACAGACACATGAGATATTCCATCTTAACGTCTCAGAGTTACGAGCGCATACGATGGGTCTTGTCGTATCTAGGTCAGGGAAGACCCAATTTGCATTGCTTCTTATGGGTAGAGGTTACCATTTAAGACCAGGTGGGCCTTCTGCTTGTCCATAACTTTACCACGATAAAAAAATGTGTGCCGCACAATATCAGGTTGTGAAACTTGCTGGTCTTGTCACTTTCATCACATTAAAACTATATGTAAAGATTTTCATATCATAATATTTCATTAAATTTGGAACATATGTTAAAAATTTTATATGAAATTGTGATATTATATTGATAGGATTTCAAAGTGATATGTTAATTTAAAAATTTTCTCCAAACTTAACATTCGTGAAGTCCTGAACTCTGTAGAAAAAATATTACATTTTATGTATCTGATTAGAAAGGTATAAAAGTTCATACGAAAAGAGTAAACAAATCAAATTCTAAAAAAGTTGTCATATAAAAGTCGAACTAATAAAGACTAAGTGATATTGTCGTTCATTTTGTCGATGTGACTTTATTGCGTATCCACCTTTATGACAACCCTCTCAACAGACTGCATCATACGAATATATCGCGCTGGCATGAGCATGATTTGTTTTGTTTTTTTATTGAATGCTCTCTTTTTTACAAAGACGTTCCGGTTTTGATGAAAATTTATTAATTTACGTGACTTGTTATATCATTGGGCCGAGATAGGCTTTTTTTTAAGTAGTCAAGTATTAACGATTCCGATATCAAACGCATTATAAAAAAATAAAATAAAATAATAATATTTGTTTACGTATGTTACAGAACATTATTTAGTCTTGTTTTTAGGACTTTCAGAGATTCGTGCTGTTTTAAAGGTTTCAGTATAATTTTTGCAATGTAGCAAATATTTATTTTATGAAATAAGTATTTAATTTTCTAGTGGTACTTTCGCATCTGGTAAACGAAAAGTAGTACTAGCTTGAACACTGTACGTTGCTCATAAGGAAACTCCAAATTTTAGGAACCAATAAATTTTATTATATCTTCTGTCCTTCCCTATGAAAAGTCAGATAGGGCTTGGACAAGCAACTAAACATAGCAATCAGTACGGTCTTCTATAATTTCAATTTATCTTCATTAATTAACGTTTCCAAGAAATTTCTTCAAGAATATAATGAAAATAAAAGTTCTGTCTGGTGTTTATTTCCAGCTCGGTTGCCATAGAAACAATTCAGATACAGAATACAATTCGATATTAGGCGATTGAAAATCTCTTGTAGTTCTGACAAAACAGTGGGTAGCGGTAGAATACTCGCCTGCCTTGCTTGCGGGCGTGACTTCAGACCCAGTATCGGCTTAAATTTATTTTGAGGTTCTAAAATATGAACTGACATCTATACAGATAAATTAAATTGGAGGGTCTGTTTGTAATATTAAAATAACCACTTTTTACTAAGTGCATATGGATGGACACGGTACATATACCAAAACAACATTTTTTACAATTTTTGTCTGTCTGTCTGTCTATCTGTTTGTTCCGGCTAATCTCCGAAACGGCTGGACCGATTTTGACGTGACTTTCACCGGCAGATAGCTGATTTAACAAGGAGTAACTTAGGCTACTTTTCCGAGGGGTAAAATAGGGGTGCGTGATAAAACCGAATTCCACGCGGACGAAGTCGCGGGCAACAGCTAGTACTTAATATAAATTTAGATATTCGGAGAAAAACTGACAACATTAGAAATTCCAGGAACTAACTAATGAACATAACGATCCAATTTCAGCGCAGAGGAGCGTAGATGTCAAGATTAGGGCCTTTTTGCCTGTAAAATCCTCCGAAGGTCGTCGTCACTGAGAGGACCGAGTCGGAGCTGCATCACAAGACCAGTCCATGTTCACCTTAGTACTGCCACCACACCTTTTGACTGGCCTCATAGCTCAGTTGGTAGTAACCCTGCCTTCTGCGCTGCAGCTCATGGGTTCGATTCCCACCCAGGACAAACATTTATGTGACATTTGTAACATTGATGATTGTTCTTTGTCTGGGTGTTAATATGTATTATATGTGTGTATTTACAAAACAAAAGTATATAAGTATTGTATCAGTTGTCTGGTTCCCATTCTACAAGCTATGCTAAGCTTACTTTGTGGCTAGATGGCGCTGTGTGAAATGTCCACCAATATTTATTATTAGTATTACCTGGTAATCTGCCGCGAAGCAGTGTTTCTGTGTTCCGATGGAAGGGTGTGGGTGCCGGTGAAATTGCAGGTGCATTAGAAGTAACATCCCCGTTTGGGTGTGATGGACGCCATGCAACTTGAGTCTTGAGAATGGAGAGGACTTGTCGTATTGCTGTTGTCTAGGGGCGGCGGTTACCACTTAACATCAGGTGGGCCGTCAGCTCTTCAAATCACTTATATCACATAAAAACCTTAATACTTAAGGACGACTTGGTAATTCCTCTATTAGTTTACTTTGAAAACTGTAAAGGCTTGTTGCGAAGGCGTCGGTGTGAGGAAGCTTGTATGAGTAATACCCAGTAGCAAGAACTGGGAATGTTTTATTTTAGCTGCTTTCTTTACCTTTAAATATATGTATCTATTTGAGTCACTGGTTCTCTCGAACCAGTGCGGTGAAAGGATTTTAAGTGCGCCTCAACGAGGCTCCTTTCGTGCACTTGACACGTGTCTTCGAATTTTTTGTTCTAGGACATGTCGGTTTCCTCACGATGTTTTCCTTCACCGTTTTGAGAACGTATTGGGCACATAAATCTTTCAATTGAATAACTCATAGGTGCAAGTCGGGATTTGAACCGGTGACCTCCGGATTGAAACTCGGGGGTCAGTACCACTAGACCACCACGCTCTAAACTCTTTAAATATATTCTAGGCAAGCATGCTACATCGTAGACCACATCGCCACTTAACATCAGGTGAGATTGCGGTCAAATGTTAACTTATCTGAAATAAAAAATTAACACACAGAGTAAATAATAATGCCATTTTGTTTTAATAATTTAACAAACTTTATTATCATTACGCAACATGAAGTGAAATAATACAAAATGCATGACACCAGCCAACGCACTACTTTTACTAACAATTTTCTTATAATAAGGTATTTATTAAAACTAAATAACTCAATAACAGTTGATTACAATATATTATATAGCAAAATAAGTTAAACAAGTCGTGGCTAGTTGTTGCACGGAACTCTCGGATTTATTGTTATGAATTTGTTAAAGTGTTGTTGGAAATTATATTATTCATACTAAATATCACAAAACATGTTTTATTTTTGTATAATTTGATATTTATCCAATCAAATTTATAAATAACGAGTGATTTGAAACGTAGATTAATTATAGTATAATATTTAAAAAGTTTGCTTAAAAAATTCTGATTACAATAAAAATGTCATTTACGTCTCTAAGAGTTCCAATGTTCCACGTCTTGATAGTAAGCTGACTTCGCAAAATGAGATGTTACAATATCATATAGCCTGCTATTGTATTTTTTACAATAAGCGTGCTTTCTCCTTAATAACTGTAAATTTATAATAATATTGATTTTTAATGTGTATTGAAAATAATTATTTTATGTTTCTTGCACATCAATGGGTATTTCAAGACATTCCATGAGGGTGAAACCAACAATAGCTTAAATTAGTTCATTATAATCCCATCACACGGTTTAAAATTTTCCCTTAAACTAGCTCGTTTGTGCAAATGTGTGATTTGACTGTTAAGAAGACGCGTTCATCGAGAATCATATAATTAATGCCCTTACGTTTTTTTTCAACTTTGATTTTTAACTGTATTCCCTATAATACCATATCAACAACAGTAGCAAGTAACTTTTATGAAATTGATAAAAACCTACCAAATTTATTATACCCACATCATAAATGGTCTCTTCTACGTGTAGGGATGTATGTGTGTCACGTAAGAGTAGAGTGAAAAGGTAAGGTATCGTGTTCATTTGCGAAGTCACTTACATCAGTTAAAAATATAATTATTTGTATTATTTCTTAATTAATTGATCATAATATAATCGTTCTAATTCGGACGAACTAAACTGTAGTGGAAAGTCTGGTTTGCTTGAAATGCTTTTGTAATGTTGTTTAATGCTTTCAATAATCATTCTGTGACTGTTTTGTATCATACAGTTGTAAAGGTTAGAATCTACCAACACTTATCTAAGAAACTGAAATAAATTATATAATTAAAAGGAAATAAATACTGTTTTCGCAAAACAATGGTTGGGCAAATTTTCAGTTTCTTCGACTTACGCCCAAAGTATTACAACATAACACACAAATATATCTTAGGTTACGTTTATTCTCATTGTTTTCCGTCCGGAGGATTAAAGAACTCCCAGTGATGATGATGAATCGCCCGGCTGTCGCTGAGACCGAACATGATGAGGCCGGCGATGAGCACCAGGAATATGACCAGCGCCATCTGCGCGTCTTTCTTGTCCTCAGTACCACTGACGTAAGACATGAACAAATTGAACATGTTCCTCAGAGTTCGTGAGACGGAGGAGTGGCATACACGCAGGAACTGCGCTCCAGCCTCCGCGATAGTGGTGGGTTCGTGCGCGCGTACTGCTGGCATTCGCCTCGGAGACGGCCGCAGCCTTGCGTCATCTGAGCTGGACTCCGAGTGTGGCGTCGCCGGTTTGCGCTTCCCGCGTCGCGTCGGCGGCTGCGGTGTCGGCGCCTGGGGCTCGTGGTATTCAAACACCCGAGCTCCTTGGCGCGGCCCGTAGAATGAAGTTGGCGGTATCGTCATGTCTTGCAGGTACGAGTACAATAACGGAGTCAAGTCTGGCGGAGGCGGTCTCTGCGGAGCGGCTCCTACGTCATCGGATCGCGATTCCGGCCTCGGCGGTGGTGCTGCGGGAGCATTTCCCAGGTTTGCTGTTTTTGTCTCCGCCTCGACTTTCGCATCTTTTTCGAAAGGTTCCGATTGCTCGGTCTGCGTTTCTTCCTCCCTGCTAACCGGTCTGGGGCATTCCGGTACCGTCAAATTTTCCTGCGTGGGTCTCGGAGGTGCATTAATTGTGGAGATTTCTGCAAACTTTTTCACTATTTCATCGATGACTGACTGTGAGAATTCAATTCCACTGACTGAAATGTGGCCGGATTTGGAGCCTAATTCGTTAACTTGTAGAGTCATGCCTTCGATATCTGAGACGAGAATTTTATTCGCTTGCAACTCGGACACGTTGAGCCGTCCGACATCTAAATCCCTGACCTGGAGTCGTTGAGTTATTAAATTATCTAACTGTACGTCTCTGCTCGCGTCGGATATCCTTTCGAGAGCTCGCTCCTCACTTGACGGTGCCATATTTTTAGAACTTTGAATTGTGTTCGATTTGCGTCTCGACCTTGGTAGCGGCGGCACATCTGGAATATGAGATTCGTCGATATTTATCGGTTGCACGGTTAACGATGCTTCTGTTACCATTTCTTGCCGTTCGTTAATTCTAGTTGGACTAGATACTCGTTTTTCAACTAATATTACTGTCGGTGACGTACGTCCTATCGTAGGTTTTGAGAGTTCAGATATTTTTGGGTCTGAAAGCTTAACAGATTTTTCAGATCGAGACGTAGGTCGAGAGAATCTTGGGCTTTCTGCTAATCTGCTATGACTTTTATTAGCTAATATCGAATCTTCATCCACGATATCTCTCAGTGAACTAGACATCGACATGTCAAGATTTTCATCGTAGCCCAGTTCGAAGTCTACATCATCGGGGAGTGGATCGGTTTGCGTTGATACTTCAATCTCCACAACATCATCAGTTTTATGGTCCTCGAGATACGTATGGCTTATTTCCGTGGGAGTTCCAGTTTGTTCGAAGTTCGAATTCAAAGTAGTTGATTCGTCTCCACTTCCTTTACTCTTCTTTTTCTTCCTGGAGCCCCTGGGTGGCCGTGGCGGGGGCGGCAGTGGTCTATCTTTCATTTTACTGACGACATCTCCAGACTGCAAATCTTTATGTTGCTCTTCAAAAGGCTCATCATCTATCTCGACGTATTGCGTACCATCCGAATGTTTCGTGTAGCTGTCCAGTGTCATGAGACTAGTGGAAGATTTCTTCCGCGGCGGCCTATCGGGCATCACGTTTATAGTTGACCCAACGGTATAGTATTTGCGGTCGGAACTGCTGCTTTTTGTGCGACGTCTGACCGGTGGTGTTTTGCTGACGGATCTACGGGTGCCCTTGTTCGGTGCGTACGGTCCCTTGTCGACCGTGGCGTAGCCGGGGCTTTCGTGACGTATTTCTCTCTCTATATCAATGTCATCTGTGTGCGGCATGTGTGTGTCGAGAGTCAGCGACTCGGCGCCGTGAGAGGTTCTGTCGTCGTCGCAAAGAGAGGTGGCGCGGGAACTCCGGGAGCGAGTGCGACGCGGAGGCACGGGGCTTTGCTCAGTAACCCTGGCCACCTCGCCTCGGGGCACGATGTACTCATGTTCAGTTCGATATACGATTATCTGAAAACCGGCAAAGCGATTTACAATGTATTTAAGACAACTGTGTTACATTAGGTACATACTGCTAGATAATAAAGATCGTATGTGATTTATTATCAAATTTGAATGACATCTTGCGTAAGCTAATATTTTGTTATTGAATATCATCAATTTATTTTTAACATTCTGCATACGAAAAAAAAACAATTGAAAAAAAAATTGATCTAATATGATTTTTGTTTACAAAAACATACGGATAAAAATACTTTAGTCATTCAAAAAATAAACATTTTCAATGTCTTGCACTAATACCGTCCAGATGAATTAGGTCAACACATGGCACACGGCGAACGAATTCCCAAAATATCATTGCGATGATCCCTTGGCCGATTGCCAATAACAATTACTCTCTCAAAACCTTGTTTGATGATAATGTTCATTTCTCACTTTCACCTTAATTTTGAGTGCAGTGACGTTCGCAGTTTCATTTTGTTAAATCACAGTAATATTATAAGGGCCAAAGTTTTTATTTATGCAAGTGTTTATGTAGTGTTCCCGTGGGATGACGTATTCACCGTGGTTAAAACCGCGGGGCGCAGCTAGTCAATAACTAAACAAAACTTATTATATGTTTTAGACGTATATACCTATTTTATAATTATATTACGGCAATCTTACCAATTTAAAGAATTTTTTTAGGGACAAACAAATCTAATAAGCTAAAGCGAATAAGTATTTCTAGTCGTAACTAATTGTATTAATGCGAATGGGAGTTTGTTTGTTTGTTACGAAATCATGCCTTAACTAATCAACCGATCTTCACGAAATTTTGCATACATGTTGCAGGGGTACTAAAATGACAAAGAGTAACTTTCATCCACAAGAAAGACTGTTCCTGAGGGGTAGAAAATACTTTTAAATAGTCTTATCATATAAAAACTTGACCTACTAACAGGAATAGATTGCAACATGACGCCTGGAGTACAGACAAAGGAAAAGGGACCAGTGGTATTGCGAAAGAAAAATTATATCTTACCGTGTCGACTGAAAACCTGAATTGATCGGCAAAAATCTGCATTAACTCGAGCGAAACCGAGGGGAAAAGTTAGTAGTTACATAATCGACACCGACAACTACGCTTTAACTTCATAATAACGTTTATCTAGTAAGATTATTAAATTTAGTTCGTGTATTCTAGGAGTAAATTTCCATTTTTTATTTATATTGGCAGTTTTTGGTACGAACGTTTTACTCGATATAACCGTCACTATGTAAGCAAGTGTAGATTGCGGTTGCATAATTTTGTTAAGACCTTTTAGCTCATTTCCCAGGGAACATCATTTCGAGGCTTAGATTACAAATTGAGGAAAATTTGTTACGATATGATTCTTAAATATATATCAATGTATATTAATGTTATAAGGATCTCTTCGTTAATTTTAGGAGCAAGCGTCTGAACGCAAGAATATATTGTCCCCCTTGTCATTCCATTCTATTTAATGCCAGTATTTTTTGCATGGCCCCGAGAATTTATAATCATTTACACATATTCTTGAAATCAACTGAATAAGCTTAAGTAAATTAAAGGTTAAAAGATTGTTGATAGGAAAAGCTTATTATAGTGTATCTGAATACTTGGATGATAAATTAGAATGAATTTTGTTATTGTAATTTCTAATTAATTTACATTTCACAGTTTATTTTTAACCGACTGATTATTATTAAGTAAAATTACTAATTATTACGTAAATTATCGATTGGCATGCTGTAAAGTAGAACATAGCTGTACTTTATCTTTTGCTGTCATCTTTTGTTTACCTATGTTCCGCAAATAAATGAATTATTATTATTATTATTATTATATAATATCGTCAATGTAAAAATATTATTTTGAAATACTACAGCTTTTTGGTCATCTAATTATTGGCTAGTGTGCATTACAAACATTACATTACTTTCGATAAGACGAAAATGCTGCTACTACCAGGCATGAGATTTATGCCAAGGCCGTATGCGTTTAATGGAAGCCTAACGGTGACTAGATACCGGGCGTTTGAACTAACTCAGAGCGTGTTAAGTTTATGCGTTTTGCTAAATACGCGGTTTAGATTACGGACGTGCCCTGACGTTAGAGATGACGAGTCTCTATCTCTATGTCCATACTTATATTGTCATCAACTATAACAGGAAGTGTGGAAGTTCAGACTTTTTGTTTTTTGTTTTTTTGACAAAAAAGTAAAAATAAAGTGGTACTTTAGTACCACGCAACTGCATGCTGTCAACTGGTAAGATTCATTGACACCACATTTCACTTCTCATTTCCAAATCTAGTTTAAGACAGCGTCCACGCCCTGAAATAAACCCCTGTGCAGAATTGCAAAACAAATGGACTTGAGTTCCAGACCGAAAATAGATCGTAACTTTTAAAAATTACCCATCCCACTCGTTACATACTGCACATAAAGTGGAACATGTACTTATAATAACATTATTTTAGAGGCTTTTACTTACATCGTCGGCATGATCGCGCTGGAGATGTTCTTCCCACAATTCCTCCACTGGAACTTTATTGAAATCACTGAGTGAAGAGTGCTTTAGATATTTTTTACCAAACTTCCTTTTCCTTTTCGGTGGCATTGGAAGCGTTTGTGATTGTATCGGCACGTTTTCAGGATACTGGATAACATCGTCGTTGGCATACTCATGTATTGAATGTAGATCAGTCAGTGGTGTAAACTGAAGATGGTTATCACCGTTTACTAAATCTTCAGGCGGACTATGAATGTGTTGCCCGTTTTCATTTAGCTGAAGGTCATGATGCTGATACTCTTGCAAGCAAAGATCCACTTCGGTAAACTGAGTACTCGGATCAACGCTGTCATCGATGTACGGAGTGAGTTCAAGATCGGGTTCATATTTTGGTTGTTGCTTCTTTCTCTTTGCTCGCGAAGGGCGTACAGGCGGGAATGTATAGTAACCGTCGTCTTTATCATTCAAATCTTCAGTAGAGTATTTCATCGCATCATCATCGTCTATCAGTTCTGGATCCGCTTCAGGGTCATTCAAGTATTGACCATCGTTTATCTCTGAACTGCTTCCCATGAATGCAAGAATGTTCTTCGGAGTTTGGAACGCGTGTCGTGTTTCGTCGTTCAAGTATTCTCTTACTTGAATATCTTCACGAGAAATTCCTCTCGGTCGTACAAAAAATTCGTCGTTGTTAATTTCGGTTATGACAGGTGTGTGGTCTTGTTTAGACGGTGATGTTTCGGCTATGAAAGAGGTATGGTTATTGTCGAAATTTATCGGCTCTGGTTCTTCGTCCAAGTAATCTGCTGGTAGTTTATCAAAATCGTACGTGGTATCATATCGTCTTGCACCTTCTGTATTAGTGATTCCTACGTAGTCAATATCCTCTCTACTGACTTTACTATATTCGCGTGGTTGTTCAGGACTATCAAGATTATAGGAAGAAGGTTCTTCTGCTCGTTCACTGTTTTTTTTGATACGTGTGAATGTGAAAGTTGGAGGCGGTGTGTCTTCTCTATTCAGTGTAGGCGAAGATGACGTTTTTGGAATATCGGTTTTTTTCTTTTTACCAAACCACCTGGGATAAGTCCTTGCCTCAAAATCTGTTGTAGCTACATTTTCTAGTTCAGTGGTCGAACCTGTAGTTTCTGTTTCCAGTTTGTTCTCTTTTTTTCTTCCCAAACTTGGAAAATTTATTTCAGGCATTCTAAACTTTGGCATATCAGGCACATTAAATTTAGGTCTTTCAGGCAAAGTAAACTTTTTACGATCACCAATACTAAGCTTCTCTGATATATTGATCTTTTTAAATTTAGGGCGATCGGGTAGACTAAACTTCCTTCTATCAGGCATGGTAAATTTTGGTCTATCAGGTAATGTTATTTTAGCTCTCTCGGGCATTTTGAATTTAGGTCGATCAGGGAAATTAATTTTTGGGCGATCTGGCAATGTAAACTTACTTGTTTTAATATTTTGTAATTTGTTTTTTAATTTACCAGCTTGAGTTTTTAATTTCCCAGTACCTTCTCGAAGCCGTTGTTGAAATTTGTTATCTGTACTTTCAGGATTTTTGGATCTGCTGTCACGTTTTAGCGGTAATTGTTCTAATGCAGATGAATCCACTTGACTGGTGCTTACTTCACATTCTGTTCTAGATACTGTAGATGGTGTGTTTACAAAGAACCTATCTTCAATGTTCTTCTGAAGTGCTTCTGCGTTAGTGAATGCATCATTGCTCTCGATATTTTCTTTATCATCAGTCAATTCTTCTTCGTCTGAAGTGTGTTGCAAATATTTTCGCTCAAGCGAGGTAGTACTAGACAACTCATCATCAGTTTTGACCATGATGGGTTTTTCATCAACACTAGGAGCAGTGTAAATAATATTCGGTGGTGGTTTTTCGATTATTTCATATTCGTGATCACTGAAAATAATATAAAATATTTAAATATTGAATTACCCTAAGAGATGCTGAACAAATATATTCGCATAAATTTTTAAACATAGTGATGACAAAGGTCATATACATAAATCATTCGCCGTGCGCACTTAAAATGAGAACATAACGTAAATCGCAAAAACTGTGTTTCGTCGCAGAAGTTTTGAGTTATATTTAACATCTGAGATCTTACGAGTCACAATTAGGCCAACTGCCGGCGCTCGTTTTAGACGCAGCAGTCGCGCCGGGCACAATTCGTTCAAAACTTTGATACTCGTAATGTTACTCATATAATTAAACAAAATCTTCTTTAACACTGTAGGTGGGACTCACTCACCTCCCGTATGATAGGAAATTGCTCGCTCGCGACGTCGGCCTCGTGCCTACTGGGTTGACCCGCTCCGGTAAAAGCGAGTCACATTGAAAGAACTGACAACCGCACCGAACGTCCGGAGTGAACAGTTGTACGCTACCCTCTCTGGTAGGCCTCAAGGATTTTTCCAACGGAGTCCCACCATCAGAAGTCCATCGCCGAAGCGTAGTCATAGCTAACTAGTACTAGTCTTTGCCATTGTTAGACGTATTTTTCGTAAACTCCCGACAGGACTACCATTGTGCGAGGACAATGAGTCATCGAGCGTGTTTCTCAAAGCCGGACTTGTAAATGAACTAATCACAGACGTGAAAGCAGCCGCGAGCACTGATCACTGCGGTGACAATTTTAAAGAGCTTACCAATGTGCAGGAAGAGCGTGTACGGTCGATCTATATTTAACAAACGGTCAGAAGCTTGCGCGTTCGCTTTGCGTGTGATGAAATTCGAATGTTATGTCACAGTTACGTATTATGAAAGGAGGTTACTGTTATTTGTTCTTTTTGAATAATAACAAAAAATGCAAAGTAAAAAAATAAATAAATATGAATGATAAAAATAGTTACCTGCTGGGTTTAGACCATTCTCTATCTTCTATTATTTCAATATTGCTACTTGTTCCTCTTTCTTGTGGACTTGGGCTAGGAGATGATTCGATGGGAGTGCCATGAAGCCGATCTCCGAGTGCTGCTGGATCGTCTTCTGTAATTTCAGTGATTGTAATATTTGGTGACTCGTTCTTGGGCATCCTCTCTTCAAATTGATTTTGGAAAATTTCATCAACATTCGGCTCTTCTGCGTCCATTTCTTCATCTAATAACAACGCTTCTTTGTTTATGTTATCTACTTTATGTAGCTTCTCCATAATGTGATCTTCGGCTTTCAATAGGGTTTCTTCTGCGAATAGGCTAGGATCTTGTGAAGCTATAGATTTCTTTTCTATGTTGGACAGGCTTTCATTTTCTGTATTGCTACCACTTTTGCTATCATCGTGGAGTTTTAGTGAATGTTGATCTTGTGAAAAATGCAGAGTTTTTCCGTGATCTTGGCCTTCTATATCTTCGTAAATGTGTTCTTTCTTTTTTCTTGGTGGCGGTGTTTCAACACACATAGTTTTGCTCATTTCATCTGAGTCACCAAGTTTAATGGCACTAAACTTTTGCCGGCGTACTGCCCCCGGAGATGATTTTAACTTTCTTATTTCTTGTTCTCCATTATTTTTCTTTCGTTTTGGAACTGGTGATTTTTCATTTTCACTTCTATCTAATTTGTGTAATGTTTTGTCGGCCAAGTGTTTGATTTTATTCACTAATGGGTGACAACACTTTGTTTTTTCTCTAGTTTCTGTAACTCCAATGGTATACTGTTGTTCTGACATATTTCGTTTTAGTATACTTTTAGGAGAAGTGTTTTTGGGAATCTCTATAGGCGCTACCAGGTGACTGCTGGACTGGCTCTCTGGACGTTTGGGTGTGTATAAGTTTATACTTTGAGCTTTAGGATCCCCTTCTTCTTCTTCTTCTTCTTCTAATGAAACTTCTTTGGAGAAGTTTGGTATGTGTACTCCTTCATCTTCGCCCTCTTCGCCGTGCCTGCGACTGCTGCCCGGCGAGGAATCTAAGTTGAGAATTTTTTGAACATCACCATCGACCGGAGAGCGTGTCCGAGACCTTGAAACTTCACGCGACATGCTTCTTCTAGGTGTCGTCTCCCTGATGATGTCCTCGGCCGTGACCTCGCCTTCAAGCGGCACTTTTAGCAGATGTGTCCAAGGGTAGCCCCCGGCTTCACGAGCTCTCCGTAAATCTTCCCATTGGTACGTTTTTATTGGCACTGGCGGTATTTCATTCGCATTATCTGGCGACAATTCAGATTCCATATGTTTTACTTATAAAAAATAATATGATATAATTTTGCAAAACGTGGAATTTCTCCAAATATCAAAAAAAACTTAACTGTTTATCTCAATTTTTGTTAAAAAAATATGTTTTTTCGGATGCCCAGAAATTTGTTCACTTTATCACCGTGTAAACTAAGAGCACAACGTTTCGTTTCAATGCGAGCATCGGTCACTGAAAACACGTTATGTTTGCGTGGGACCGTATAGAAATAGGTGTGAATAGGTTGTGTACTATGACCACGGCACGGATTATTTCGGACTCATGCACCGCGTTTACCTTGAAACGAGCGGGACACCGGCCAGCCCTCAGCACAGCATCCCCGTCGTTTGTTTGTTGTTTAGATGCACTACACGCTAATAATTAACAAATTTAAAATGAAAACGATCTGTGATCAGTACAGAATCCCGGTCGGACTGGCCGATACGTCCACATTCGCCCGCTTGTGCTAAATATAAGATTGAGCATGAATTTATTTTCGTTGGGCATTTCGCGTCATCGTCTGAACTTTAGTCCTGTTTGTTGGTTATAATGGACGGTTCGATGGATGTGGATTATGTTTTTTGTTAGAGATGATGGCTTCATAATGAATAGAACGGTTTTGCCAATTGTTGCTGAATAAATGCAAGTACTTACGTACGCCGCTTGAACGATGTCCAAGTCGTCTGGGTCGTCTATGTGAGCGATAGCTATTCGTGACCGCCTCATTTACATGTGTGTATTGTACTCAAGCGAGTGACCAACAATACATAATACACGTACCTACGAGTACCAACTATCCTTTGTCAGTGTGATGTGACGCGACTATGTAGTCTGTACTTGATAAATCTATGTAGGAAGGAAGTATTCAGGTCCCAATATTTGAATGTAATGTTGGTAGCTGATATACGATATTTTGAAAAAAAGTGGTTGTTTGCATTTTTTATGATTTTATTGGGTTCTTTTTGACACACACACACACACACACATGACTATCGGTACACACATCAGAATGTAGCCCTGACTAGTATTTTCTATCTTATGGAGATGAGACAGAAATTATCATGGTTTCAAAATTAATATTGGTTTGGACGTGTTAAAGGACGAATGAAAGAAGAATGACTAAACAAGTACATAAAGTGATTGGAGAATGGGACCGCTGGAAAAACATTGAACATCGGCACGTACCTAGACTAAATCGGTGTCGTTTTAGAAAAATACCAGTTTTAGAGTGCCCTAAACCTGCGAGCATGCATGAATAATGTGATGAGAGTGCATGAAGCAAAGAGGGTATGTTAGGAGTATATTATTATATTATCTTTATTATTATTTATATTATTATTATTATCTTAGGTGGAAAACCGTGATCTCTGCCTACCTCTCCGGGATTAATTTTATGTATCTAAAATTTGAATCCTCCCACGATTAAGTAAGTACGATTCGAGTTACATTACATTGAGCTTGCCGAGTTTTGTAGCTGGAAAATGCCTCAATTACTTAAGTAGGTGTAAAAATATAAGAAACATAATTTTTACTTAGATATAACCCAGCCTAAATTTTGTAATCTGTGTATTATCAACTATTAAAAATAAGAAACTGGTATCTGTTTTATTATTCAGCAGTTTCTTATTATAATATTCTTTTTATTCTTATTTAGTTAGGTACTTGTCTTTTGTTTATGTTCTGTGTAAGCTTAACTTAGTTCCACAAATAAAATATTATTCTTTCTTTCTTTCTTATCAATTTTACCTATGCTTATTCTCTCTCTCGCTTATAAGTCAATACCATTGATCCTATAAACTCGATATAGAAAATGTATGGCAAACAACGCCGAACGTGTATGAAGAAAATAGCTCAATCCATTTGGGTAATAGGTTCTAAAATAAGTTTTAAATATCAAACACAAAGCTCAGAGTAATTCATATATTTCTTAGAACACGTTACATAAGTATATCTTATATTATATGTAACACGTTACATATAATATAAGATTGCGTCAACAAAGTAATGAAAGCGCCACAATACGCTACAACATACATATATTAATTTCAATGAATATAGTTTCAAATCTATTTTAACGTGAATGTTATAATATTCATTTTGATTAATCTATGATATATCCCACTATGTCCTAAATACCTAGTCTTTAAAGTACATAACAATTATGTAAACAACATATATATAAATTGATTATATAATATGATTTGACTAACATTAACATTTATTAACATTCATTAAATAACTGATTATGTGGTGTGTTTAGAAAGAAGAAACCATAGTATAAACGTATAAGATACCTCATTTTTTCTTCACACTTGTTTTTTATTTTTGTTTAAGTAAGGTTTAGTTGGACATTATTAACATTTCCATAGGTATATATGTAATGTATATGTATAAGTATACATATTGAAGAATATTAAACTTTGTAAATCTATGAAACAACATTTCGCTTACTTTCTTACATCACTATATTTATTACAGATTATATTTTTCGTAGATAAATAAAGGAGTTTGTGTAATTAGTCTGACTTGGAGACATAAAATTATGTTACATACTTACATAGTAAAATGAGCAAATTTCTCCAAAAATATGTTGAGAGGGTTGTAAATTAATGTAGTTCCTCTAACAGTAGGTAAATGCCTCATAAATAATTTACAAATATGTTTTTATACTCACGTTTTAAGTTTTGTACTTAAGTTACATATGATTTCTGCTACAATTGGACACATAACAAATACCCATATAATTGTAATATGTAAATAGTAGAAAATTATATAGTTAATTTTGAAATATATCATTTCATAAATCGATTTTATAATTTTGAATATAACATCTTAAAAAAATGCAGTCTTAACTGGTTTACCTACAGGACAGACATATGCTGTGAGAAGATAAGTATCATCAACATCATAAATGATTTTATCTTAAAATACCTACTACATTTGTATTTCAAATTACCTATGACCTATCCTTAAAAACAATAAATGTTTTATTATTCGTACGTGTCTCTAAAATAATTGAAAATAATAAAAAAAACAACTGTCAGTAGAAAACAGTTTTCACACAGCGACATCTAGCTCCAAACTAAGCAAAACTTATTGTACGATTGGAACTAGACAACTGATATACAGTAAAATATCTGCCAACTGAGCTGTGGAGCCAGTAAATAGATACATTGATTGATCTATACAAATATTACGATATTTAATATTTACATAATTTTATAAATTCATCAAAATGTTAACAACAATAATTTACTCATCTCATCATAAAGAGCTACGCGCCATTGATTTATATTATTATATTTTTCATTATAATTCTTCATCAAAAATACGTCATTCAATTACTTTATCACTAATCATCACATACACGTTTCTTTCAAATTAATTATTCAATCGCTCACTTCTAGTTAAATAGTCTTCTTGAAACATCAAAAATATATATGAGTCTATAAAATTTCTTTAATAAGTATAATTTTAATCATTCTCACTGATTTTACTAATCACAATTAAACACCATTCTATATAGTATAATTTTTTTTTTCCACAAATTCACTGTTCTTGTACGGCTGACTGGACTGGCTTTGAAAAGAGCTTTCCAGACTACACATTTAGGTGGTATAATCTTTGGTTTCGCAGTATTTTCATAGCTTAAACACAGTTTTGGCAGAATCTGATAAACCAATTTTGAATGATGAAGATGAAGAATGATTCCTGCAACAGAAAAAATATATAAAACTTTATATATATTTTAACTATTATATTTATGTGATAAAGTTGAGGAATGAGCAGGTCGCACAACTGATGTTAAGTGGTTAACTCTGCCCATAACAAGCAATACGAGTTGGGTCCTCCCCTACTTAGGTAAGAAGACCCCCGTCACATCGTATGCGTCCGAGACACAGAGAAGTGAAGGTCTTATTTGCCTATAACTAATATATAATCAATAATTAGTATCTATAACCTGTTAAGAGCTACTTAGGCACCGGCAAGGTAACCTGATAAATAACTATTGCGACAGTAAATGTTATCAGCATGTCCTTGAAGTATCCGTTGGTGCGGAAAATCTAGATAAGTTAAAACCTTCTGAACTATCTGAGCTTCAAGACCTCGTTACAAAGTTTAATGTGGCTTATAATTGTGATTTAACGTAACTGAGTATAGTTCAATCTATGGTTCACACAATGAACTTATCAATTCAGTAAGCTTAGTAATAAATGAATTTCTTTATTCAGACAACAATGATCCATGGAATAAATTATAATTACTCATATATATATATATATATATATATATATATATATATATATATATGAGTATATCTGTATGTGTACTGATATATATATATAAATACGTAATGATTTAAGATTTAGTTCGCTGTCAACTTGCACATCAGAGGACATCCATCTTATTGTAAATAGTATTCAGGATTCTGTTACTGCTCCTGCGCAGCAGACAGGCTGTTTTATTACGCCAGAAGGCGTCAAAGTTCAGGGCGATTGATAGATCAATTAAATATATAATAAAAATAAATAAACTAATTTTGAACTCTATTTACTTGAGCGTAAAGTTCTAGTGACAAGCTTGCTTGTGACCTATCAAGCTTATAGAATTGAAACCGAAGAACCGTTCTCAGCTCATTGACTCACAGTGAACGTGATTATAAATCATTGCTTAGCCCGTGGCTCGAACTACTCAGTATTCATCCCAAACGGAATTGTTAATACTAATGAATGGGCAATATTTTCCATGACTTCTCACTAGGTTTCCCTGTATCCTGTGTAGGTATGTAGATACTACCTACTCCCCGTATTCACTACGTCCATACATACCCACCTGGGTGCTGACATAGTGCCAACTATTTCTGACGATACAGATAACCTAATATTTTTATTCCCGAGAATACCATTCTACGTAACAAAGTAGAACAGATATATTTTTCGTAAAAATATGCATTAATGTATGGAAGGAATAATAGGAGTTAATCAGAAAACTCTACAGCTGGCAATTCAGCAATAAGTAAGTCAATCTAAAATAGAAAAAAAAATCCTTCTGTACTGCAGAATATACTCACAGTCTGTTATGCAAATATTCGTTTATTTTGTAATGTGTAATCTGTAGGTCCACTATTTCAGTTTTAAGCTCAATGTTACGTCGAAATGGGACTCGA
This sequence comes from Chesias legatella, assembly GCA_947359385.1. NCBI lineage: Eukaryota > Metazoa > Arthropoda > Insecta > Lepidoptera > Geometridae > Chesias > Chesias legatella. The sequence goes on along the minus strand of OX375762.1, from coordinate 13,680,708 downwards.
TGATTGTTTCCTGACTTGGGCATAATTTGACGTCTGCCGAAGACAAGTAGCATAGTACTCGCTTCCTCATTGTTGCGGTGGCCTCATTTTGTTTCAATTTCCGAGGGAAATTGAATAGTGTGACTTGTTGAACGCCTGCCTAGAATTTTAATTACTTTTATCGTATTGCTAATTTGAAATCAAGGCGCTGTGATACCAAATAGATTGATCTCGCATTGCTCATATTGTGAGATGGAAAGAAAAACAAATATGAAAATAATGTCACGTGGAAAGTATTTAGATAATAAGAAGAGTGTAACAATGTGAACAATGTAACAATGTAACAGTTATTAATGAAGTTTGTGCATAAAACTAGGCAGCAATGAGATGAGATCTGATGAGACGATCAATTATACTCACTTTGATGTACCACACACAGGAAGCTGTTTTAACCATAACATTATGTAAATATAATATCTATTATATAGATACGTCTTAATTTTTCTTAAAAATACTCCTACAGTCAACAACAGTAATTTCATTCGTACGTTAAATATTTATCTAAAAAATATCGAAGACATCAAACATCAATAGAAATTTCCGTTGTAACATTTCTTAAGTTAAAATATTATTATGTCCAGAAAATATGTTGCTCTTATATGATCTGCTGATATGACCACAGTCGGGGTCTAGGAATATAGTGATTGATGGCCAATATGGGTATTCAACGTAAGACGTCAGTTATCTTAACATTCGCAAGCAATGCCTTTCTTATAACAAAATCATAGCCCAGCAACTAGATAGCTTCCGTTGAAGTGAAAACTCCTTTTCTGTTGCGAATTCTGGCGCGAGGCGGACGTATCCTCGCCCCTTGTGCATGCCATGCCTGAAGTTCATCTTGGCGCTCGCTACCTGATCCCAATAATCTGATAGCTTTGCCAGTTATTTCATCGCTGTTGCTATTACATTGAAAATTCGCATTGTTCGTTAAGAACTTCAGGACATAATAGCACATTTCTATATTTCTTCCGGAGCCTGGAACAAACGTACATTTTCACACACCTCTAAAGCAGGAATACTGTATAATAAGTAAATAAGTTGTTCTTTGATTTTTAATGACATTTCAGTCATTAAAAATCAAAGAACAACTTATTTACTTACGACGCTGAAGGTACCTTCAGAAAAATGACCTATTTATGGACCTATGATGGACATTTCACACAGTGCCAACTAGCCTCGCACTAAGCATAGGTTGTAGTATGGGAACCAGATAACTTATAGAATAATTATATACTTTTTTGTAAATCATACCTACACTACATAAATATCTTCTAGGTCCGTCACACAAATGTTTGTCTTGGCTGGGAAGCGAACCCACGAACTATACCGCAGAAGGTAGGGTTACTAACTGTGCATCAGGCTAGTAGGGCCAGGTTAGTTGACGTGGTTTTAAATACTGAACGCCTTTTCAATATTCTGGTTCAAAAATCGCTATTTAACTACCATGCGTTATCATAATTCTAGCGAGGGAAAATTAAGTTGTATCTTGTATTTTAGCAAAATGAATCACTATACATCATATACACTATACACTCCCAGCTCGTACCTTTACATAAAACAACTCAGCAATGTTACTAAACGCAAAATAATATTGTTATGCATAGTTTTAATTAACATATTATACCACAAATTAAAAATAGAGTAGGTACTTGTTACTCCGTTCGCTAATAAAAATACACCGTTCCATTCAGTTTTGTGTAGTTTCAACAGGACCTTGTTTTTTTTTGTTATTCCTTCCTAATTGAAACTGAAACCGAACCACTGCAAATGGGATTCCAGTTTGAAACCTCGTTAAAATTGCGGAACCTGTACCTACACTTAATTCTATAAACAGCTGCACTGCATTCATATTATTGTGTTTCAACCCAATCTACCTGTTTAGGGAAAGTTAAGGTCTATGCTTGGACAGAAAACCAAACTCGTTTTACCCTGCTTCTTCAAATCAGACAAGAATTTTTACTTTAAAATTTCACGATATATAAAAGTGTATCTTATTTCTATAATTATTTTACCTTCATGTTTCTGGAAGGTGCTGAACGATAACCATCTCACCACCCCAAATTCAATTCCTAGGGCCCAAAGTAGGCTCTATACGTAGGCCTCCCTAAACGAACCGCGGTCTCTCATGCTCGTTGGAGCGACTGTCATCAGTCCTCGAGGTGTAACGAATGTTTTGACTTCGGTACGGTCTGGAGAAGGTGGTATAAACGTTTCCAGAGGCTGCCTGAACGTCAATGTCCGGGATTTCTTTTGCGCCCGCGCTTGCGCTTGCGCCTGGGCTTGGGCATGCGCCCGGGATTGAGCTTGAGCCAGGATTTCGGCATGCGCCTGCGCTCGTTCATAAGCCTTATCTTGAGCTTCGGCCAACGTCTGTGATCTTTTAACCACCTGAGCTTGTACCTGTGGTTGGGTTTGAGCCAAGCCTTCGGCATGCGCCTGTGATGGTTCATAAAACGTACCCTCGGCTTGTGGCAACGTCTGTGCTCTTTTTTTCGTCGGAGCATGTACCCGCGGTTGCGTTTGGGCCAGATCTTCAGCATGCACCTGCGCTCGAACATGAACCGTCCCTTGGGCTTGGGGCAACATCCGTGCTCTTTTCTCCACCGGAGCATGTACCCGCGGTTGCGTTTGATCCAGATCTTCAGCATGCACCTGCGCTCGAACATAAACCTTCCCTTGGGCTTGGGGCAACATCTGTGCTCTTTTCTCCACCGGAGCATGTACCCGCGGTTGCGTTTGATCCAGATCTTCAGCATGCACCTGCGCTCGAACATAAACCTTCCCTTGGGCTTGGGGCAATATCTGTGCTCTTTTCTCCACCGGAGCATGTACCCGCGGTTGCGTTTGATCCAGATCTTCAGCATGCACCTGCGCTCGAACATAAACCTTCCCTTGGGCTTGGGGCAACATCTGTGCTCTTTTCTCCACCGGAGCATGTACCCGCGGTTGCGTTTGATCCAGATCTTCAGCATGCACCTGCGCTTGAACATAAACCTTCCCTTGGGCTTGGGGCAACATCCGTGCTCTTTTCTCTACCGGAGCATGTACCCGCGGTTGCGTTTGAGCCAGGTCTTCAGCATTCACCTGCGCTCGAACATAAACCGTCCCTTGGGCTTTGGGCAACATCTGTGCTCTTTTCTCCACCGGAGTATGTACCCGCGGTTGCGTTTGATCCAGATCTTCAGCATGCACCTGCGCTTGAACATAAACCTTCCCTTGGGCTTGGGGCAACATCTGTGCTCTTTTCTCCACCGGAGTATGTACCCGCGGTTGCGTTTGAGTCAGGTCCTCGGCATGCACCTGCGCTCGAACATAAACCGTCCCTTGGGCTTGGGGCAACATCTGTGCTCTTTTCTCCACCGGAGGATGTACCCGCGGTTGCGTTTGGGCCGGGTCCTCGGCATGCACCTGCGCTCGTACACAAACTGTCCCTTCAGCTTGGGGCAACGGCCGTGGTATTTTTTCCACCTGAGCTTGTACCCGCGAATGCGTTTGGGCCGGTTCCTCGGCATGCACCTGCGCTCGTACATAAATCCTCCCTTGAGCTTGGCCCGACGTCCCTGGTCTTTTTTCCGCCTGAGCTTGTAACCGAGCTTCCATTCGGGCCACGTCTTCGGCATGCACCCGCGCTCGTTCATAAGCCCTCTCTTGGGCTCGGGCTAACGTCTCTGCTTTTATTTCTGCCAGTGCTTGTGCCCCAGCTTCCGTTTGAGCCATGTCTTCGGCATCCATCCACGCTCGCTCATAAGCCCTCCCTTGGGCTTCGGTCAACGTCTGTGCTCTTTTTCCCGCTGGAGTTTGTACCCGCACATGCATTTGAGCCAGGTAATCGGCACGTGCCCGCGCTCGTCGATAAGCCCTTTCGTTTGCTTGGGCCAACGTCTGTGCTCTTTCTTCCGCCTGAGCTTGTTCCCATGCTTCCATTTCAGCTATCTGTTTGGTTAGCACCTGCGCTCGTTTATAAGCCCTGACTTGGGCTTGGTTCAACGTCTCTGCTCTTTCTTCCGCCAGAGCTTGTTCCTGCGCCTGTCCTCGTTGTAAAGCTCGTTTTCGTTCCCTTCGGCGACGCCGATCATGTATTGAAGGCCACTTCGGCTTGATCTGATAACCTGCAATAACAATGTTAGGGTTAGCTACCAGAAGCTCAAAGTCAAAATTCAAGGTCAAAAACTGTGTTCACTTCTCACTATTTGTGTCACGTATATTGTTCTGTGGGTGTTAATATGTATTATATGTATGTATTTACAAAAAAGTCTTTTTCCCATGATACAAGCTATCCTTAGCTCACTTTGGGGCTAGATGGCACTGAGTGAAACGTCCACCGAAAGTAAATAAAAATACAGCAGTATAAAATAAACTGGGAGTTTCAGTTAACCAATATCAAACACAAACACTAGAAATAAATTAAACATTCAGGGATCCCAGTTGCAAAATTCAATGGCTGTCTTATAAGTAAATTGTTTACGCTTTTATAATGAAGTTCATGAATATTCAACCAAGCTTCAGATCTATAAAAGTAAGTAATATGTTAAGAAAAGTTTTGTAAATAAAGCGTTCTACACTGTAAATTATTAATTTAAGGGCCGGGGATACCCAAAAGAGGAGTTTTCAGTGCAGTATATCTACTAAGCCGTAACGTTTGGATGGGAAATGGGAAAACAAAAACTTTGGTGGGCATTGACAGAACCCTGTTAACATAATTCAAAGTATTTTGCTACATAAAAAGAAACTTCAAACATATCGCTTAGCTGATCTTTAATAGCAGATTTTCTCCTAATTATTAAGTATAATGTATTTTATATTATATAAATCAAAAAATAGAAATCAAAACTGCATATATCGGATTTATTTTTATCAAATTTCAAATTATTTTTTGTTACATGTTTAATTTACTTTTACATGAGATTAGCTTGATTCCTTTCTACCCCCCCCCCCCCCCCTCCGCTGCACCTGTGTTCAGAAACTAGATCATCTACGTCGTCATGTCCTTCCCCTTAAGTGATATATCTCCATGGTCTGAAACAACTCTTCTCTACGACACACAGAACGTCTTGTAATATCTTAAGCATTCAAACATAATGTATTCAAAGTTTAAATGTACAAAGATTTAAGTTCATTTATTATTAAAAGGATCATCCTCACGAAATAATGGAATCTTTCCTTTAGCTGTTTCCTGTCAGTTGTCTGTCCCCCGTCCCATGAAGGGGTCGGATAGGGTATGAAAGGGCATCAATATTAATAAATAAATAATAAATATTAAATATTGGTGGTCATTTTACATTTCACAGCGCCATCCAGTCCCAAAGTAAGCTAAGCATAGCTTGTATCACGGGGACCAGGTAACTTATGCTTACACACTTTTTTGTTTGTAAACACATACATATAATACATATCAACACCCAGAAAAAAAGAACAAACATTTATGTTCGTCACTCAAATTTTTGTCCTAGATAAGAATCGAACCCACATATATCAGGCCAAAATTAGCAGTAAGTAAATCCTTTTATTTCCTTTGCGAAAGGTTGTTTTGAATTCACTCGAATAAAACAATACAATTCTTAGTATTCAGTTCATATTCTTATTAATAAGTAATTAATAAAGGAATATTTCTTCTCACACTTTACATTCAAAAAAAATGCCTGTTCTATCAGATAAAACAACTGATCACCATTTAAAAGTCTTTGTGTACACTTCATGTAAGATATAGTATATATATTTACGTAATATACATCACATCCTGCCCTCTATATATCCTTCTATAGATATATTAGAGTCGAAGATATGGCAGCTGATTTCTGCAATTGAATTTATTTTTGTAATGATAGTACAATGAAATATTGAAAGGTTAAAATTAATGATGATTGAATTTTTGACTCATTTTGCTTAAAATTGTCCCCAATTAGCTTTAGTTAATACAAATATAATACTTTATTTGGAACGAACACAATGAATACATTTAGGTACGATGACTACTGCAAAAACTAGAATAGCTGTGTAGCAGAGGCAGCGCCCACCTCCTTAACCAGTATGCAGTGGTTCCACACTTATTTGGTATACAAAAAATAATGTCTTGATCATTTTGATTTAAGTAACTAAATCATTTTTTTGTGAATTACTTGCCATTAGAAGGCAGATATCGTGAGGTGTGAGAAAATATATAGCCAGCTAGTTAAGTCGCAACATGCAAGTAAAAATATAAAAAAGGTGTGTCAATAACAAACATATTTTTTATAAAAAAATGTTCCAGCTAGTAAATTTCTTCAAATAATTTTGAAAATATCAGCATTGTGAACATGGTGAGTGAATGTGTTAAAAAAAAAAGAGATTACTACAAAAACCAGGTGCTGTATCTTGTACTACAATATACCTCATATGAATTTTCTCCTTCAACTTTCACCCGCATCCCACGTACTAGCGAGACTAGGTATAATATTTGACGTCAGTAAAATTGTTGAGAGCTGAACCAAACAATAAAAGTACTCGTAAATGGAACCTGGTGGTGGGTTCAAAAGCAAACTTAGTTGAGTAGATTACCTTCCTTTTTTATGAGATAATCTGATTAAAACCACAAATAAATGCAATATAAACCTGACATGTGCAAATTGACTAGCAAACCGAGGGTTCCGTTTGATCCAATTGATATTATCTGTGGTTTATGTTTAGATTTTTCACTGAAGTCACATTAAGAGATCAGAAGAGATTAAAATTAAAGTGATTTAGATAAAACTCCTTTTATGTATGGGGGCAAATAAAATTGATGCTTTATTTGTCTACAATTATGTTCTTTACTACGTATTAGGTTATTCAACAATAATCAACGATAGATACTGTAAATGAGGATGTCCTAACTGACTGACTGTATCATAGAGCAATTAGAGCACTAACCGCTTGTGCCATATACCTACTTGAATTTTTAAGGTGGTTTTAGGGGTAGGCACATATTGCCCTGGAAGGAAATTGAACCACACCCTACAGCGCAGAAGACAGAGCTACTATCAACTGAGCTGTGAGGCCAGTCAAGCGCTATTATATATTATTAATGACAATATGTATAACAATATAATACATTATAATATTTTTTTTTCATATATAATATTATATATATAATATATATATTAAAGTCGCATCGTATGCGCCCGTAAATGTGAGACGTGAAGGTGGAATGTCTCATGTGCCTGTAATTTCACCGGCAACCATACCTTTCAAACCGGAACACAGTAACGCGAATGCGTTACTGCTTGGCGGCAGAAATGGGCATGGTGGCAGTACTTCCCTGGACGAACTTGGCGAGAGTTCTACTGCTCTTAAGAAATATATATATATTATGTAGGAGTCAAGGAATTTGTATTCCATGTAATTTTGTAACATTACAAGCTTGTCGTGTTTCCCTGAATGAAACTGGAGATCATGCGAGACAGCAAAACAGTCGTATCAAGGTTCCACAGTACAGCTATGCTTGCGTAGAGTTCCCAGGTTTGATACCTGACTGATTTGACTTGATTTTTTTAAACAAGTTTAGATTCAGCTCTTGCTTTTTTACTTTCTTTCTATGTGTTTTTGCAAATTTAGGGATATTTATGTTTAAGACTTTGATTATATACAGTCAGTTTAAGTTTATGCCGTCAAGCAGTAATGCATTCGCGTCAATGTATTCCGGTTTGAAAGGTCTGGTTGCCGGGGAATTAATAGACATAGGAGACATTACACCTTTACGTGTCAGAGTTACGGGCGCATAAGAAGCGACTGGGGTCTTGTTTTACCTAAATAGGGGAGGACCCGAATGGTACTGCTTGTATGGGCAGAGATTACCACTTAAAACTAGGTAGGCCATCTGCTCGTTCTGTAACTTTACCAAGTAAGAAACTGGTGTGTGAAATAAGCTGGACTCTCTCTTCATGACACAGGTACTTTGTACAAACACACCAACTAAATCGAATCGACAGTTAAACATCTGAATAAATTAAAATAAAATAAAACAAGTTTTTTAAAAGACCGCCATATTGGATTTAGTGTGACGTCACTTTATTTTTCGAGTTATTCTCAACAAGCCCTTTCATTTGGTACTCATATTGTAGGAGTGCATTGAAAATAACTAGTCCGCCATCTTGGGAATTCCGCCATGTTGGATTTAGAATGACGTCACACAGCTAACCATGCATTGTCATCCAAATTAAACGTGCATACAACATTTCAGCTCAATTGGTTGAAGATATCTGCTTCAAAATTGAGTTGCATGATTCCACTCGAACAAACATAGTTACATACATTGCAAGTTAAATAAAAGCTTGTAATAATATGTCAAAATGTCAACTCACAGATCAATTAACGTTATTATATTTCAAATCGAGATTAGATCATGTCCGTTAATAACAAATGAACAAACAGAAGAAACCTTTTATTGATAAATGTCAATTTACACGTCAATTAAAGTATTTATAATTCAAATCGGGATTAGAGTATCTATCAATGGTTATTCATAATATATCAATTGAATTATTAAACCCGAGATTTCAGAGATAAATTAGATTCAGAAAACTTCTACATTACAGAACGCCTTCTCGATTTCCTATGATTTTAAATGAAATCTAATTATTCAAGGATGGCTACCGGTAACCACAAATGAATTTATCTTTATTTTCGAATTATCCCTAATACAATAGTTAAGGTAATATAAAACCATGTAACAATGTTGCCAAACAAAAGCAATATTTAGGTTGACGTAACTCGAGTCAACGAGTAAGGTAACTATTTCAGTTGACATCAATATTGACCTCAAAGCCCAGATGAGTAGCTTCGACGATAAATAAATACAATAATGTATTTTATTAGTTAACAAGTTACAACAGTAGTTATTTGCTTTGTTTTTTGGGGGCTGGATTAGACGGCACTGCGTGTAATGAAAAAAACATTATAGCTCGACTGATTTTTTTATTTTTTGTTAATATTATGTATATAAAATATTTATTTGGCATGTGTTTTAAAGTAAATAAATATATAATAATATTTAGTTCTAGAACTCACACCAAAATCGTCCGGGGAAGTACTGCCCCCATGCCCATTTCTGCCGCCAAGCAGTAACGCATTTGCGTTACTGTTCCGATTTGAAAGGTGTTGTTGCCAGTGAAATTAAGGCACATGAGACATTTCATCTACACGTCTCAGAATTACGGGCGCATCTGATGCGACTTGGGTGTTGTAACTAGTAGGGGAGGACCCAAGTCGCATCGGTCGTTATGGGCAGATGTCACCACTCAACACCAGGTGGGCTGTCAGCTTGTTCCGTAACCGTATCAACTCACGCAATACAACGCTATTCTAGAATCTGGAATCCTCAATAAACATACTGACTGATAAAAAACGCATCTCGGAGGATATAGTTTCACAGTCTCATATGCAGGAAGCAATAGTCTGGGTAGATACTGTATAAGGCAGCTCTTTCGTCTCACGAGTTGAATCCGAGCGAGGCGTCGGTATTGCAAACTCCCCCATCCCCCACTCGCTCAAGGTCAAGGCCGCGGGGGTGCGTTACCAGACCGCATTCGTTCATATCAGCGTACGGAACTGGATGTCCCAGTCATCTTGTGTGAGGTGACGGCACAGGGCGATATGGGCGCGTTGCGTTTCGGGAAGGACTTGACCGCTGCTTCGGCCGCTGTCTAGGACCCTATTCCGGGCTCGAGTGATACGTAAACTTACTAGTTGAGTTGTTTAATAAAAATTTTACCATATCAAAAGTTCGCGCATCGTCATTATGGCAATCTGAGGCCTAAATCGACATACTCCGTTATAATAAAAAGTTTGAAAAAATAATTGCTCAACTACTTAAGGAATTTTAAGTTTATCCTGCCTCCGAGGCTTGGTTCTGGGTTCAGTTGCCGGTCTGGACAAACATTATTAGTTCTATACTACCTATATTGTACTTTTTTATTTAAACGATTTACTTGTTCATTTTAATTTATTTACCGCAATCTCGAACTGCATAAGTGCTTAGGAAGAAACCGTTTAATTCTCATTTATTTGAGAAAGACTTTTTTGTGTCGTGTTTTTACGATTGCTGATGACTTTTTTGTTTCTTCATTAGGTATTCTAACTACCCACACTAATATTATACATATTATTTTATGTGAAACAAGATACTAAGTGAGCTGATGGCCCATTGCATTTTAACAATAAATAACTAAAGCCATATAACACTGATTATTATTCTAACATTGCTTATATCACTGATAAAGACCGTACAAACACAGTTAAATTGATAAACACATATTGACTGGAAATTTTTAATCACTGCTCATTGGTAGTTTGTCTGTACTTACGATTTGCAGGTCGTGTCTTCGATTCGTACGACGACCTCGAGCTTCCATAGAAAGAAAACATCGTGACGTATGGTTCCTGCGCGTAGTGAGAAAATGCCCGGTAATTTATCTAACGCCCTCAATTTCAAAATCTTCCGTAAAGTATCTATTGGTTTATTTCAATAGCCTCATTTGAGTGCCAATTCCTTATCCAGGATTTGTTAAGCGCCTTCAGACCTCCATGGTCAATAAAAATCAGGTCATATTTAATTAAATGCTATGGTGTTAGCACAGAAAAGATATTCAGCGATCGATGGAAAAAATAATCAAATCACGCTCATAAGGAACTGAAATTTTACATTAAATATTCTTCAGTTTATAATTTTACTACCTAACAGACGTAGTTCTATCTAGATTTCGAGCAATTAATCACTTTTAACTTTATTCCGAATACAGTTTTTCCGGACCAATTTTCCAATTTTCTTTCCTAAATATAATACGGAATACTCGTATTATGAATATTTGAAAAAAATAATTCCGCATCTGTCTATCCTTTCTCGAATGATTCGCTTATCAACGAACAGCATTAATTTTTTTATTTTAAAGAATGATTTTATTTTTCGAACTGGGTAAATATATACTAATATATAATATTAGAACACTGTAATCCTAAATGTTCACACGACACTTATAAATTTGAAATGTCTGCACATAAACACACAGTTTCCGAGAAATACATCCAACACCTTTGAATAAACAAATACTAACATCTACACGGCTCTATCAACAAAATATAATATTATTCACTTCAAACACTCATGCAATGTTACAGTACACTAATAAAAAATAATATTTCCCTAAAACAATACAATATTCGAAGCAAACTTTTGAAAAACACCAATTAGGTCTGAAAAAAAAAACATTTGGTTGAACTAATTTAAAATTTACCATCAATACTTTACTAACATGCTAAGAAATTATAAACAAAGTTTATAAAAAAAATCAGGCAGTTAACAAATTAAACTGACCTCTCCGCCCAAAATTAGGGTCCTTTTTTGACAATTGAAACAAACTTTGCCAGTAAAACAGGCAGCATAGGGACATGTTGTCACTTCAAATACGACCGTATCACCGAGCGAGAAGTGACGTTTCCCTCCGGCAGGGAAACGGGGAATGCGCTGCTGCGAGCGGCTACGTGTGTACTGGTCTTGACCGTGAAAACCTCCCGACAGCGGGGCTACCTCGGGTGCAGCGCGACCTGTTGCGCCGATTCGATACTGCACTCGTGTTCCAACACCGATTGTTACGAACCTATTGGATAACAGGAGACTAGCGTCCGCCGGCGCGACTTTACCCGCGCGGTGGGCTGACTAAATCAAATGAGCTTAACAGCGATTAGTTTTCCAGTTAACATGTTTATATTATCCTAATTTACATAAAAACTGCCTGCGCGGTTTCGCTTGCGCATAAATCTCTTCATAGGCGAAACTGTAGGCTTTGATAAAGTAGTAAATATAGGACGCAACTTTTATTAATACCTACTTGGATTTCGCTAAGCTAAGGCGTTTTTTAGTTTTTTCAACACCAAATACCAAAAAAATCAACTAAGCTTAGTACTAGCTAATAAAAAAGCTAATTTTAGTTAACCTCATGTTATACCGTGGTTAAGATAAGCCATCTAGGCTTTTGAAACTGGTAATTTGTACTATTGAAACTTAGATAAATGGTTGCGACTTTATGAAACTTCGAGAACAAGCTACGTTTGCTGTTTTTCTTTCGGGGGCTAGATCATTTAGATGGTACATCTGACCATTTGAATAACAATTAGTTTGGATGAGCATACACGGAGAGGGAGTTCAATACCGGACCGGGTAATTTGTCGCTTCAGTCGGGCAACCACTGTGTTTATTGGAGTGGAGGCATTGATAGTAAATGGTCATTGCGAGATGTAAGAATAGCTCTTGATAAAATCGAGTTTTTTCATAGAATATTTTTTCATGATCTTAACTTACATAGAATGGAGTTCTCCGTCGATTAAAAAAAAAGAAAAAGTTTTCATCGTCTGTATTTTTATACTGTTTTATTTCTTAGCTCATTCACTGAATTTCATAAGGGTTTCCGCCGAGTGCGCATTATAATAAACACCTTTGTTTTCAATTGAAAATTACCTTTAGTAAAGTTTTAGTTTTTTTCTTTAGTAAAGTACCTTTGTTTTTCAATATGAGGCCACAAGGTAGTGACTTTTTTATTCTGTTTACTGACTATTTAATCCACGTACATTATCTGTGTCTGTTTTTATTTGCAAAATTCGAATACTAGTCGACGGATTGACTTGATTTATTATACGTTGCATTTTTATATACTTTTTACCACGAAGTTCCCTCGGAAACGGTAAATTAAAAGTTAATTAAAATCAAACTAAGTCACAGACAAGCTTGGCCAGGTTTAGCTGATGTGTTAATACATTATTTTTATGTATATGATATCTTTGTTTTCGATTCCCGCTAAAATATTTGTGAAATTCTGTATAATTTTTGAACTATATATTACCAGAAAAATTTTTTTTTAGGTCTTCCAAAGTACGTACTTACCCTCAACATATAAAGTCTCTAGGCAGCGGTTTGGGCTTACGGTATTTGTTAGTTCGTTTGGAATAGTGGAGGATTTTAGTTATATACTACTCATTTATATACACATTATTATTTCACCACTTTTAATTATTGAACCCACTACCCATGCTTGGTCCAGATAATTCGTAAAGCAGTGGTTGTTTTATTTATGGCTTGTTGCAAAGAGCTACAACAAAGTAATTTAAACTACTATTAGCTTCTAATCCGAGTTATAACCTTGTAAACTACAAGGCTACAAGAAATCTTCGTAATATTAATCGAGTATGCTGAAATTGAATTTTTTCACTTCAAAGTCGTTTTATGTTATAAAGTTATTGTGAGCGGCATATGAGACATTCCACCTTCTCGTCTCAGAGTTACAGGCGCATACGATGCGGCTGCGGTCTTCTTGAATTAGGGGAGGAAGCAAGTCTTATAGCTTTTTATGTGGTGGGGTTACCACTTAACACTTGGTGGGCCATCTGCTCTTTCCTTACATTAATGACGATAAAACCCCTTCTATTACTATTACATATTTGGTCCATCCAAAGGTTCAATGGAAGAAATCGCTGTTAGCGATAAGGCCGCCCATTTTACTACCTTAGCTTAAATATTAATCTTTACGAAATTACTATGTATGTTGGTCATAAGGTATTATCTATCTATCTAATACTTATACTTGTTTATCTTAAGGAATAAAATAAAGGATGTGAGTGGGCGAAGTTAAGAAGTCCTATATCAGGATCGTAGCAGGTGGAAAAATATACTCTACCTACCACTACGGGAAACAGGCGTGATTTTATGTATGAAAAAAATCTTTGTAAAGTTTCTATGGACTGATATTTGTTCCACAATCGCACCATAAGGGCTGAATAGATCTGGATGAAATTTGGCACAAAGATATATTATACTCTGGAATAGCACATAAATTGTTTTTATCCCTAAGAAGTGCAGCTTTCCCGTGGGAAGACTTATTTTAACTACACACATATAATTTACAATAAAATATGAACATGTATGATTGACTCATTGACTTCATGATCGGTATTATATTTTAAGTACAGAGAAACTTTCAAGTCCGTCCGGGGAAGTACTGCTACTATTTCTGCCGCCAAGCAGTAATGCATTCGCGTTACTGTATTCCAGTTTGAAAGGTGTGCTTGCCGGTGAAATTACGCACATGAGACATTCGACCTACACGTCTTAGGGTTACGGGCACATACGATGCGACTTGGGTCTTGTCGTACCTAGTAGGGGAGGACCCAAGTCGCATCGGTTGTTATGAGGTTACCACTTAACACCAGGTGGGCCATCGGCTCGTTACGGAACTATATCACAAAAAAATCTGTGAGCTCGCTCAACGTCGGCTGCGAGAAAACTGACGTATCTCCTTACAAGGTGTAACAAATCGTACAAACTAGCTGTTGCCCGCGACTTCGTTCGCGTGGAATTCGATTTTACCACGCACCCCTATTTTAACCCTCGAAAAAGTAGCCTAAGTTACTCCTTGGTACGTCAGCTATCTGTCAGTGAAAGTCCTGTCACAATCGGTCCAGCCATTTCAGAGATTAGCCGGATCAATCGATACCCACCCAGGACAAACATTTGTATGATGAACATACATGTTTGTTCTGTGTCTGGGTGTTTAATATGTATTATATATGTGTATTTACAAAAAAAGTTATATAAGTATTATATCAGTTGTCTGGTTTCCATGATATAAGCTGAGCTTAGCTCACTTTGGGACTAGATGGCGCTGTGTGACATGTCCCCAATATTATTCTTATTAGTATTACATATATATATACATAGCAGAAAAAGAAACATGTGAAATACTTATTAAGCTCTTTTAATGAGCTAAGAGATTAGCTAATATGTAAGAATTTAATATGTGCTTGGTTTGTGTATGTAAGTGGATAAGTATATTAAAATTATCGCAATCAGAGCCTCTTATCGACGGATTATAATCAAATTAGTTACCAGCCGAGGAATAAGTAAGTATCATGTGTGTGGGAGGTGGGTAATATTACGAGATCACACTCAGCGGTTAAATTAAAGTTTTTTGAATCTCGTCAGATGGAAAGTGATGAAAATATATATTTTACGAAGATTCATATCCACTGATGCAAAAATTTGTTTTATTGCAATATATTAATTAACACAGATTTAATATAGATATTTCAAGTTTAAAAACAATTTAAAATTAACGCGTTATAATCTTAGGTAGCTGTATAACTTATGCCTTAGTAAGACTTACCCCAAGTTATTCTGTTCTGGTAAGAAACGTGTGGTTGCCGGTGAAATTACAACCGCACGTGACATTCTACTTTCAGGTTTTAGAATAACGGGTACATACAGTGTGACTTGGGTCTAGTCATACCTAAGTAGGGGAGGACCCAAGTCGAATTGCTTGTTATAGGCAGTTACCACATAACACCAGGTGGGCCATCTGCAGGTTCCATAACGTTTACTAATGTTGCATTAGATTTAGGATTGCAACAGAGTTAAGGGAAATTGGTGTCTATAATATTTTCAGACTGTATTGTGTCGATTTATCAATGATGGAATCCGACTATTGAATCCGAAGCCCTCACAAGCTCTCGATTCAGAGTAAAGAAACAAATAAAAATCCGTTTCTACATATTGTATTGATCGTTGCTAACAACGCTTTTGGAACTGTCAAAAACGCTTTTCCGGGAACTGGAAAGTTTACCATGTTCGAGTAATTGTATTTTTGGTTCACATGTTTTTGTGTGGAAAAGCGCGCGGGGGTTTTTTGTTTTTTCGCAGTATTCTCCGGGCGAACTTAGCACAAATTCTACTGCTACTTTGGGTTGCTCCTTTGGCACCATCCGGGGGACACGTGTAGGGATTCAATGGGTAATCACCTACGGACGAGCTATGTGGGTTCCTGGTGAATTTTTTTTTCAATAATATTTGTAATTGTTTATGAGTGTAATACTGGTTTTAACGGTAGAAGTCAATGGACTTTGAATTTTTGGTTCTAGGACATCCCAGTTTCCTCGAATAATAAATATAATAGTAAAAAACTAAATAACGGCAGACACGACGCATATGGAACGGAACAAATATCATTCGTTTCAAAATTCGTTCGGCCGGTTGGTAGTATAACTGTCACACGGCAGAGAAATGAAATTATTTCGATAGAAGTACCGATCTATCCGATTAAAGGGCATACAAGCGTTTTAAAATAGGTATTAGGTAGGTATATAGGTAGGAGATGGCTCGCGTTCATTATGGACCTATGCGACAAAATTTGTCAAATTGTTTTGAACTCCGGAACTAAAGTTGAGGTACTTGCACTAACTTTTAGATCAGTATAGTGTATGTTCCGTGCGCTAACTTTCCCATCAATATCTTACGTGAGTACTCCACAGATTGGCCTCACAGCTCGTATAGCAGTAACTCTGTTTTCTGCGGTGTAGGTCGTGGATACCAAATCGCTTTATCTACCCTTAGCTATATACCAAAACACTTCTTATTTACTTGAGAAATGACTGAATCTCCATACATTTTTTTAGTCCCCTTTCAATTATTATTTTCGCTAAAATAAGTCGCCCATGTCCAATGTATTTCTACATCAAAAGTCATCAAAAATACTTGAGAAATGGTTGCCTAGATCTAATCTAGATCTGGTGATGCTGTCTCGCACAAATCGTATGTTCGTTCAGATGTTTGGAATCGATAATGAAGTATGACGACACCATTACAGCGTAACACGTTACTGTCATCTACCGTTTTGCCCTTAAAGAATAACATAGTACACCCCTGCAGTAGGATTCCCTGTGTCACAGGTGGCATGGACAAACGTACAACACATCTGTTTTACAAACTTATCAAAGACTTGAATTCAAGTCTCTCTCGACTCGAAGTCAGTTTTACCTATCTATCATACTTCGGCGTTAGAGCCCTGAACAAAGCTTCTTACGAGTATCTTTAACCGGCCTCATAGCTCAGGTGGTAGTAACGCTGCCGGACGTAGGCCGTGGGTTTGATTCCCACCCAGGACAAACATTTGCGTCAAGAATGTTAATATTTGTTTCGTGTCTGGGTGTCAGTATGTATTTAAAAAGGTTTAATATAATTACCAATTATCTAGTTACTATTATAAAAGGTATACTTACTTTGGGGGCAGATAGCTCTATGAAATGCTCTCCAATATATATTTATTTATTTATCTGAGACGATTGCGTTACAGGTATCACGGTCTCGTGAACTTGCCTAATGGCCGTTCATTATTGAACAATCAGTGTTATTGTCCTAATTCAACACTAACATGATAATTTATTCACAAGGTCAATTCAATCACTGAATAGCTTATGTTTAATAGATACCACAAAATATCTGTAGCAAAAGCGATTTACTACCATAAAGATCATAATTTCTGTTAAAAAAGTTATATTTCAAATTAATATTGGTCGAGGCACTGGTACTATAGACTCAGTATGGTGAAAGGATTTTAGGAAGCTCCTTTAGTGCACTTTTTTTTTCCAAACATGTAGATTTACAATCAGACCCTGGACACCAACTAGGAATAATACTTTATAAGACAAATGGCCCAATCACTGTCAGATGAAATAGTTCAAGGTTCCATTCGATTATTTCGGCCCTTTCTACGTCGTAGAACAATAGGTTATTGGCGACAGAGACGAAACTGTATGCGGCATCAAGTGCGAGTCATATAGGGACACAATACGTAGATCTAGTTATTTTTTGTTTCTCTCTGTCTGTCTGCCTGTCCCTTTGAACAGCAGAATCTGAAACTACTCGATAGATGTTGATTAGATTTGGCATGGGTATAGCTTGTACCCTGGAATAGCAACTAGGGTATTTTTTTTAAACAGTCTAGTGGTCAATCTCATGTTTACGTCATGTAAAAATAACGTAATGGTAAAAAAGTCATTAAAAATGACAGTTATTATTAAGTAGCAGACATTTTGTTAATGTCATATCACAACAGAGGTTTTTAGAAATTCCATTACTCATATAAAAACAAAATTTCCACGAATGATGAATCCCTACAAATAGAGAGAGACAAAATAGACACCAAGTTATGATTCCAACAGACGTCATTCTGTGAATATATATTTTAAGGCGTGAGACGAGAAAAATACACTGTGTAACTAAGGCTTTGGGTACACAACACACCAGTCATTTTATTTCATTTAATCATTAACTTGCTCGCTTATACTGAATAACAAAATTTGAGACGAAAAAAGTATAACACGTTTCTTCTCTAGCAGAACCAATTAGAAACCTAAATAAAAATAAGTTATCAAATAAGGTAAAAAAATAAGGTATGTAGTTATGCCGTGTTCATCGGGGGAAGTACTTCCGCATTACACATTTTCAGAAAGTGACAGGTACAACATGTTTTGATGGGTCTTTCCATTCTGTGACCGTCTAAGAGTAAGAGATCAAAGACAGGCGTCAGGTTACGCGTAGAGGTTCTCCGATGCGTTACCGAGTCAGGGCACCCGAAGGTGTCAATTTATTTAAGAGAATGGTCACCCACGCCCTATTATGACCGTTCGGGCTTAAGAAAGATTCAATGCTCATCGGATACCTAATTCGATTTCCCAATTCAACTAATAATAATAATATGGTGGATACATTCTTACGTTAATAAAATTTTGAAATAATGGCAATTAAAAGTAGAGAATAAAAATTGGAAAAAGGTCCAGCTCGTGAGAAATTAATATGATGTGATGAGTCAGATCGCGTACATGCTTTTTAATACCGCCTATACGCCTTCTTTGTAATATACAAACCTTTTTCGAAGTTTCAAACATTTCTTCATCTTTCCATGAAATTGTACCAATTAATGACAGTTCGACCTCTGTCAGTTGAAAAAACCTACATGATTGACGATAAAAACTATAATTGAATCCTACCGCAATCTTTACCGAACCTTAAATTTAAATTATATTATTGGCTTCTCTTTGTTAATATTCCAACTTTCAGGTATTTTAGGAAACTATGTTGATGTTTTCCACAACTTTGAGACATCACCATATTCTCAAGATGGTGCAATATGAGAGGTGAGTTTATTTATTAAGTACACAAACATCATATTAAACATGGCTGACAAATGAGAGAAAGTTTTATGTGTCTGTTTTCCCCTTAAAAGTTTCAGAATGGATAAGAATAGTTGCTTAAAATTAGATACAAGGAGTTAATACTGTGAACTTGCATGTATAATTCATCACATCATATATGCAACAGGACATAAAATAATACGGCGAAGGTTTAATCATCCAGATGTAATATATAAAACCTGTAGCGTTTCTGCTATTTATTAAAATTTTTGCAATTTTGCACCAAAAGATTCCGAATAAAAAAATACGCATTATAGCGGAGATTCAAAGCTTTGGGTTACCTAGTTTTTGAGCTATTAGCAATCAAAATTCGAATCCTGAATCGCGCTAAGTAGTTTTTCGCGTCGTACGAATGGGATCAAATATCGAGTATATTAGTATTAGTACGAGGGTTCTGGTCGTTATATAGTAAGCCGGGGCTGTAGGTTATGCTAGGTGCCTTGGGCGCCTGCCACCCTACACACGGTATATGGGAAGGCTAAATTAAAATCTGCATAAAACCATTGTATAACACATTTGACCTCCTTTATGATCGTTATGTTTTTTTTATCGTTTATTTATTCTTATTCTTCTTCCTTTGGCACGAATGTGGGAGTATTTTCTGTTAACATAATATTTAAACTATATATTACATTGATTCAAGCTAATAAAATTAATACACAAGAATACACCGCAAATGGTATGTTGACAGCACTTCCTCAGACTGTACTTTCAGTAAATTATAATGATACTTACTAATAAGCTTTTACACACATTTATACATTTTAATTAATATGTGTGTTCATTTCAAAATATGCCAGCGTTACATTCAAAGTAAATGAAGTTTCGTAGTGTAAAGAATTTTCACGACAATTTTCTACTAAAGTTACAGTATGAACTTAACTAATAATTTGACGAAGTCACTATTCAAGAGGGCGCTTATTAATAAGCTTCACGTGAACAAATTTTCGAGTAAACTACATTTTATATGTAATTTATTGACATAACGAGAACGTAGTTAAGCTGCTTTCAAATACTGAAGTCTGTTAATATATGAATTTTTAAAGTCATTTCCATAACCGCAAAATACACTACTGCACTAAAAATACACGCCCATTTCTGCCGCCAAGCAGTGACACATTCGCGTTACTGTGTTCCGGTTTGAAAGGTGTGGTTGCCGGTGAAATTACAGGCACATGAGACATTCCACCTTCACGTCTCACAGTTACGGGTGCATAAGATGCGACTTGGGTCTTGTCGTACCTTGTAGGGGAGGACCCGAGCCGTATCGGTTGTTATAGGCAGAGGTTACCACTTCACACCAGGTGGGACGTCGGTCGGGTCGTTCCTCAATCATACAACAACAATACAAGAAAATTGTAAATAGTTAGCTTAGCTTAAAAAAAACCTTCAAACATATCGCCTAAATTACCTATTATCTTGCCTCATAATCAATTTTTACCGACGCCCGCAGCCTGCTCAGTATTGACAGCGTCTTCAATATATGTAACAAAGTTTGCTTATAACAAAGCATGTGCTAGACAAGACTTCCTAGCGCGCTCATCACGCGGATTTATTTAATTATTTTGACACCGTGAAGCATGAAGCCGGTATTATGATTTCGCGTAGGTACTTCTTGTTATTTTAATTACTGAATTCATCGAACTGCGCTCACACCTATACCTCACACCTACTGTGTCCTCTGGTTCGAGAAAATGTGGGTGCTAATGAAATTATAGTAATTTAAGGTCATCCATTTCTATATCAGTTTCGGGCTCATACACTTGGATCTTTCTGTACCTAAATAGGGGAGGATCCAAGTCGTATATTAATGGCAGAGGTTACAATTTAACACCAGTAGGGGCTGCACGTTTTTTTTACATAAAAATCACCTAAAATATTGCCTATAATTTGAAATATTTTATTTCCTTTGTTATCTTGGATGACTTGATAATTACGGAAATAAACTACCAACTCTTATTTTGATTTCGCTTAGACATATCCATACAAACGCGGTTCAGCCGATAAAGGTATTATATCCGTTCTAATTACTTACTTAATACGATTCTTATTAGACGCAATTACCTAATGCAAAACTATAACAATACAGCCATGTGATACGAGAATTCTTCTCCAGGTACTTTAAGTTTTTGTTCATACGTTTTTAGTTATGCCAAATTGAAATATATACCATTAGTATATTATGTATTAGTAATGAGTTCTTGTGGCAAGTTGCTACTTGCAAAAAAAAAAAAAACTGTAAACCGAGAAATATATAACTCTAATCTGTCGAATATTATCATACGTAAGGAAATATATATTTATTTCAATTGAAATTTAATATGTTATTCGGACAGTATCATGTCTTTTGTTTCAGTGTAAATGAATAAAACATGTTTGTATGAAAACTTTGAGCTTAAAATGTTCGTTACAATGGCTCGTAGTTTACGACGCAGCTTTTTAAACACTAGCTGTTGCCCGCGACTTCGCGTGGAATTTGGTTTTGTCACACACCCCTATTTTACCCCTCGAAAAAGTAGCCGAAGTTACTCCTTGTTACATCAGCTAGCTGCCAGGGAAAGTCCCGTCAAAATCGGTCCAGCCATTTCAGAGATTAGCCGGAACAAACAGACAGACAGACAAAAATTGAAAAAATGTTGTTTTGGTATATGTACCGTGTCCATCCATATGCACTTAGTAAAAAGTGGTTATTTTAATATTACAAACAGACACTCCAATTTTATTTATTTGTATAGATATTTATCTAATTTTTGGAGTTAAATAGCTCTTTTACATAATAGAGAGCTTTGTCTTTGCGTCGCTTTTGTTGTTATTTATTTAAGGTCAGCTGGTATATTATTATTTATCTATATTCCTGTTAGCATTATTCTTTTAGACATAATATTATGGAATAAATAATACATTAATACTATAAAATAATATATAATAAGTGCAAATTCATGTTCATGGGTAATACGAAAACTAAATTGATAAAAACTTAATTTAGAAATTAAATTTCAATAGCTCTTCCCACCGTCAACCCACTACTATATAATTATTTAATAAGTATTAACTTTAATATATATGAAGTCGATAATATATAGTCTTGATTGATTTCTCCCTCTTAAAGATAGATTGTTTATTCGATAGGTGATGTGCGTCACATATTTATTATTGTTATTATATTAATATTATTATTATTTATATTATGTACCTACGTTGTACCACACTGATAAATAGTTTATTTCACGGAATTCGCCACTAAAAGGATTTTTTTTAAACGCAATCAATATTTGTCAGCCATTGTGAATGAAACAGATTATTTTTCTTAATAATGACGTAAATAATAGTTAAATAATATGTAAATAATATAAAGGCGCATATTGTGCAAAAAATAAACCTTATCATCGTTATTTACGACGGAAAACACAATGACCTAGATAATAATGTGTTGAGTCTCTTCATACAAAAGTATTCCTAATGCTGGGTTTAGTATATTATTATTCCCAATGTATACTTAAAGTAAGTACCAACCGTGCACTACACAGCATCCATATGTATATTTGTTTGTTTAGTATTGTTTAGTATTATTTATTTAGAATAAGTATGTGTGTATGGGTCCATTATCACCTGAAATAAATGATTTAATTTAAAAAAAAATGAATCCTATTATTCATCAAAGTTTCTCATTTTTTCAGGTATTTCAAATATTGCTACTGAATTACTGCTGATTGTGCATCCCCCTGTGATCTTACTGTGTACATATACAATATCAAGGTGGCATTGAATATAATATAGTATAATTTTGAATTAATTATTTCACACTTCAAACTGTATGTTATCTAGCCCCTTAAACGTACATAATGTACAGTGACTGGGCGTTAGAGAAAGCATTGTCCACTTGTTGAATCTTCTATCTAAACATTGAGAAAAATACTAATTAGCTGCGATCTACAAAGGCGGAGATAGCGCGTTTATTTACTTTTTCCAAGAAGAAATATCTTGGTAATAATAAATGAAAATGTGTTACTTTTAGAACTTTGTATAACAATAGATGTGCCCACGGCTTCACCCGCGCGTGATACAGCTACATGGGTTATTTATATCTTAAATTTATTAATTAACCTGTCTTCGGGGACTTGTTTTCAGATCATTTTGAGTTCTAGAACTTTCATATAGAAAGCATTAATATACCTTTCTCTTATCGTTAAGGCCACGTTCATCATAAATGCATTCGGTGGATTAATTTTTCGTCGACTTACCTTGCAAAACTGGTGTCCATGATAAACTTTTATTTTAACGTGGTAATATTTAGCCTTTAGCTACCATACCATTATGAATACTAGCGAATGAATTTTAGAAATTGAATTAATAGGTACGGAGATTCCCTCCTACATACGACCTTAGAAACTTTAAATTTTGTAACATTAGTTAAGATTTGGGTGTTGTTAAGTCTTTCAGATATTGTTTTCTCTACAGCGTTCAACTGACTCCATGGCTCCTCAACCAAGTCAGCAATTGTCATGGCATCAGAAACAAGCATCAGATAAGTTACAAGCCCTACGTGCCCCCATGTATTACAGACCATGACCACAAGAATATGACCTTGAAGAGGCCCATGTCACCGCACCTGACGATCTACGCTCCGACTTTGACGTCTATGACGTCAATATCCCAAAGGATAACTGGTTGGTTCACATAACGGATTACGGTTAATTTAAGAGCAGAATCTTTTCGGCCGCAATTTGCAGCTTCTTGCCTGACGTTTTCATTGTCATTCCAAGCTACAGACATCACATACTGGGTATAGTTCTGTGTTTGTCTACACCTCGGTTATTTAGGTAATAGCTGTAGGTCGTGGGTTCGATTCCCACCCAGGACAAACATTTGTGTGACGAGGTGTTTGTCCTGTGTCTGTGAGTTGATATGTATTACATGAATGTATTTATTAAAAAAAGTATATAAGTATTATATCAGTTGTCTGGTTCCCATGACACAAGCTATGCTTAGCTTAATTTGGGGCTAGATGGCGCTGTGTGAAATGTCCACCCATAAATTACTATTATTTGCTTCGGGTCCACGCGGCTTTACTATAGTGGTAATGTCCGCCTATCTCACCGCTGAGTGACATAAATTTAGTTTGAATTTTTTCGCATGACTACTTAATTTCAACGAACTGAAAATAACGGTTGCATCAGCTATTGTCTATGCAAAATTTAACTCCATAGACAGCGTTATGTGTAGGTCGCGTGCAAGCTTAAAATGTACTGATCAGCTTTTAGAACAACGGACACATTGTTAGGAAACATGCTTGGTCTATAACTATATTAAAGGACTTTTGTATATTCGCTTAGAAACTGCCTCTGTGTGTCGCTGAGTACTACTACTACTACTAATCGTGTTAATAGCCCTCTCGAAACCAATGTAGAGAAAGGATTAAAGTTCGCCTCAAAGAGGCTTCTTTCGCCTATTCGAGTTACTGGTTCTTTCGAATCAAGTGTAGCGAATAGATAATATAAGTTTATGGATAATTATAATATAAAATATTTATAGATAATATAAGTAATAATATGTACAAATTGAACATTACATTTAACCAAAAACTGATTTAAAAATGGAATTTTTCATGATTGATTTTTTTATAATTTTAGAGTTCTTTTATGATTTGCTTTTACGTCAATAATAAGTTTTTTAATGTCAGTTTTTTTAACTAGCTGACCACCCACCTTTTGCTAAGTGGTATCCTCTGCCCACAACAAGCAATCCAACTTGGATCCTCCCCTATCCTAGGTAAAACAAGACCCTAATCGCATCGTATGCGCCCGTAACTCTGAGACGTGAAGGTGGAATGTCTCACGGGCCTGTAATTTCACCAATAACCACTCAAACCCTTCAAATCACACAGTAACTCGAATATACTATTTGCCGACAAAAATGGGTATGGTGGCCATACTTCCCTGGACGAACTTGGCGTAAGTTCTACTGTAGCAGTAGAACTGCTATTAAAAGTTGCCTTAGACTAAAATTAGACTATACATAGCTCTGTATATTCTGGTATAACGAATTCATACATACCTATGTTCTCGTTTGATTTAGCATTCATTACATTCAGAAACTAACATTGATGCTGCACGACAAGTTATTCAGTCGGATAATAAATGCGTCGGCAAATTTACAACATTGACGCAAGAGTCACGTGTAAAGTATTTTGCATGTAGGTAGATGACCCCCTGACCCCAGCGTTCGGATGCTTTATTCGAGACTAGCTGTTGCCCGCGACGTCATCTGCGTGGAATTCGGTTTTATCACGCACCCCTATTGTACCCCTCGAAAAAGTAGCCTAAGTTACTCCTTGTTACATCAGCTATCTGCCATTGAAAGTCCCGTCAAAATCGGTCCAGCCATTTCAGTGATTAGCCGGAACAAACAGAAAGACAGACAAAAATGGTTTTGGTATATGTACCGTGTATACATCCATATGCACTTAGTAAAAAGCAGTTATTTTAATATTACAAACAGATGCTCCAATTTTATTTATTTGTATAGATAAATACCGCATGGCCCTGGTGTTAAGAGGTAACCTCTGCCCATAACAACCGATGGAAGTTGGGCCCTCCCTCACTAGGTACGAAAAGACTCAAGTCGCATCGTATGCGCCCGTAACTCTGAGACGTGTAGGTGGAATGACTCATCTGCCTGTAATTTCACCTGCAACCACACCTTCCATTTTCACAATTCGTTGTACAAGCTATGCTTTTTTGGGGCTAAATTTCGCTGTCCGAAATGTCCACCAATGTTCGTGTTTTATTATAAAGGTATAATACTGGCTTCGTATGCTTTGCTGCTCTCCGGCGGTACCCTGTTCCTGAGCAGAGGAGTGGACACCTACGTCTCAGTGATACAGAGCCTTGATCTCTCTCGGCCCAGCATCTTCATTCTCAAGGTATCCTCGCAGTGTTCTTTGGATTTATAGATTTCCGTCCCGAAAATATAAAGTCGATGTAATTATAAGATCTTGTCCATATGTGTGTAGACATGTCAAGACAAAGGGCCCGCTTTACGTACCGAGATTTTAAATAATGCCTTGCCACAGCTTGAAGCCAATATTAAGGTGATCAACAAAAAAATATTTTTTCTGTTGCTACGATTAGGATACAAATAATACCGAAGAATAGACATCATATTTTATGGAAGATAGAAGTAGCTTATTATGTATTATGCATTTTACTTTTTGATGTTTACTGTCTTCGTTGTGATAACGTGGTAATACATAAATTTATCAAGTGTTTAAACTTATCGTTGGGATTGGAACCAGCGACCTTCGGTTTCAAACTCGGGGTACCGTTCAGATACCACGCTCTCAAATATGTATAAAATCTCATAATTCATTAGTCACCAGCCAAATTGTAACAGTTTAATAATTTTACCCTCACAGCTTAGCTATCGAATGATTATAAATTTGCCTTCTACGCTGTAGGTTGTGGGTTCGATTCCCTAACAGGACGAACATGTTAGTTCTATGTCTGGTTGTTAAAATGTTTTTATAAGTATGTATTTTCAAAAACTATATAAGTATCTGTTACGTAGTTCCCATAGCACTAGCTATGCTTAGTTGGAGCTAGATGGCGCTGTGTTACTAAATAAATAAAGAAATATTGCTGGTAATTTTTCCACAAATTTATTTTTTTATTCACTTGTAGATGTTGCTGGGTGCTCCATTTGCATTCCACTACTTCAATGGGATAAGGTTCTGCGCGTGGAACGCCGGCCGCTGGCTCTCGCTCCGTGAGGTCTTCAGTACCGCTCGCAAGTCATGGATCGCGGCGACCGTTCTTGCCCTGTTATTCGCCCTGTTGTAATTTTTAAGAGACCCGAGTCGAAATAAATTTTCAGTGTTTTATACGAAAAATTTATGGGACGAGCAGATGGTAATAAAAAGGAATGTGAATTGGATCCTCCCCTAATTAGGTTCCTAGTCACATCCTATGCATCCGTAATTATGAGACGTGAACTGAAGATGTCTCAAATGCCTGTTATATCTCCGACAACCACACCTTTCAAACCTGAACACAGCAGTGCATATACATTCATTGGTGGGCTTCTTCGAGTGTATGCAAATGTTTCACATATTGCTCGTCGCTTTGCCTTTGAGCTAACTAACCTAGACTGACGTGAGATACGACTTGGTTCCTATTAATTGAATCAGAATAAACAACCTGAGGTAACATCAGTCTAAATATATCGAGATATTTCGAGGTTCGATGTTACTGCAGTAATTAAATGTGAATACGTAAGCTCACTGAAGCCCAGCCACATGCTAGTTTCAAATTATTAATGATGTATTAATTAATGAAATTAATAAATGACTACGGGCCACGAGAAATATTTACCTATGAATTGGATGGACCCATCAACGTTTATAAATTAAGTTTTTGAGAGGTTTTTTGGTGGATCTTTTTGTTTGAATTTAGACCAGAATTGAAAATATACTACATTTATAATAAGATGCTCTGCCTAGAACTATTAATCAGTTCAAAAATAACCATATACTATTTTCCTTAAAATAATTAAGGTCAAGTAGGTCTTATTTACACAAAGGAAATAAGTAAAGTGGTTACATAACCGATTGAAAGTTATGGGAAGAAAAGAAGCATCTATTATTATAAGAGATAATACGACTGAGCACAAAAGAAGCCTCATTGAGGCCCATTTTAAATCCTTTCACCACAGTGCACCGGTTCGAGAGAGCCATACTAGTAGTGCCTAGAGAAAGCTGTCTTACCCTACTTAAACTACTACTACGAGTCTGCAATTATATAAAACATATGGAATAAATATAAGTTTTTTTTTCTAAATTCTTTATTCATCTTTTACTCCCGCTAAGGGGTAATTTAAATTATACACAGATAAAGTCTCGGGCACTGTACTAGATTTTATAAAATGTAAAATGACACCATATTTCACACTCAAAGTGACGAGTCAGTGGCATGAAACACGGCTTGAATGAAAGGTTACTAGTACTGGCACTCGGCTTCACCTGTAGATGTGCCAAGGTATAAAGATTATTACAGTAGGTACTACAACCAGAGCCTGGTAGACATTATTATACCAAATGAGCCACACTCTTATAATAATCTTTTTGTTAAGAGCTTTAGAACTCTCGCGAAGGTCGTCCGGGAAAGTACTGCCACCATGCCCATTTCGTCCGCCAAGCAGTGAAGCATTGGCATTACTGTATTCCGGTTTGAAAGGTGTGGTTTCCGGTGAAATTACAGGCACATGAGACATTCCACCTTCACGTCTCACAGTTACGGACGCATACGATGCGACTTGGGTCTTGTCGTACCTAGTAGGGCAGGACCGAAGTCGCATCGGTTGTTATGGGCCGAGGTTACCACTTAACACCAGGTGGGCCATCGGCTCGTCCTGTAACTGTATTACATTAAAAAAAACAACAGACCTTTGCACGTGTCTCTGAAGTTATGTATAACAAAACTGATGTCAATTCTATGACTACTAGATAAAATAATATTACATAATTTTAGTTACAAATAACACTATCCTTTTATTAAATGACTGGCCTCATAGCTCAGTTGGTAGTAAGGCTGCCTTGTGCGCTGTAGGTCGTGGGTTTCTATGGGTGTTAATATGTATGTTGAATTTTATTTGATATCACCCCACTTTTACAATATCTACGATAACGAATACGTAGTTCAATTAAATTATAAATAAGTAATAATAGTATTAAATTAGTTGTAGTTTGATTTAATATGTTAAACTGAAAGGATTTTTCAGAAAAACATTCGATATATGTGGATTATTTTTATGTTTGTCAGAATGAAGTTACGTCTGGATCTGATTGATGAGTTTTATTTCAATTTGTATAAAGGTTGCTAAGGGCGTTACTTCGTAAACGTAGAATAGCGAATGATAAACTAATTTTGTTTCCTCAAAAACCAAATCTCTTTGACTTCCTGTTTCTGTTGTCACGACTTCTTCCAAAAAGACAACTCTAGTTTTTGGACAATGGCTAACATGTATTTTGATAAGCTCACAATTAACCTGTTATGGAAAGATTTGCTGGCCCACAGAATATTCAACGGTATTTGAAGACAAAGTCCTTTAGAATAACAATATAAAACATAACCTTATCAAGAGAAAAGGTAGGTTGTCTCCACTCAGAAGAGACCATACATTTAACGCTGTCCTTACCAAGAGAAATACGTTTGGTAAGTTGTAAGTTTGGCCACATTGGCAACTGGACTAATTAGGTACTATATATAAACTAGAACTGCCATCTAGTTTAACTTATATTACTGCTAGACTGGGCCTAGTGTTGAAAACTAATGGTTTTTTAATCTAAGCGCTAGATGGATTGCAAAATGACCGAGGTGGAAACCTTAGAGTAATTGACTACGCCATCTAGAGGCCGGGCTCATAACTACATTACATTTGGACTGGGGGGGCTGATTGTGAGAACCATTCTGTGCTAAAGAAAGGACTTCATTAGGGGTTTCTTGTCGTTCCTCTCCATGAAGAGTCAGACAGGGTTTTAACATGCGTCAACTTAGTACGCGTGACCTTACATTTTTAATATTACTTACTACCATCAATAAGCGTTCTAGTCTAATATGTATAATGTTAATGTAATTGTTGTTTCCAAGTCTTGTATTTATGAATTCTATGGAAGGATTTTTTTTGACTTTGATCTTTGAGCTACTATCACTTGTCTCTATTACACACGAAGTCTATTGCTTCACATAACGGTAATATAGAACGTGTGAGTTTAAATCATAGGGTTTACATCATGGAACCTGACGTACTGTAATACTATGAGGAAAACCTAAGATTTTCAATTTTTTTTGATGTGAAACATTTATAGCCGCACGTAAAACCGATTTCTGGCTTGGTGACGCGTCGCCACGGCATGAGCGCTGATTGGTCCATTCAAGGTTACGACAAATCATAAACATTATTAGTGATGGGGTACTTAGTTTCTTACAAAATAATGTCGATGTTTCACATCTGCCAGGCGTCCCGTGACGGCTCACATTTTTTTTTATGTAATCCATTTACGGAACGAGCCGACAGCCCACCTTGTGTTAAGTGGTAACCTCGGCCCATAACAACCGATGCGAGTTGGGTCCTCCCATACTAGGTATGATAAGACCCAAGTCGCATCGTATGCGCCCGTAGATGTGAGACGTGAAGGTGGAATGTCTCATGTGCCTATAATTTCACCGGCAACCACACCTTTCAAACCGGAACACAGTAACGCGAATGCGTTACTGCTTGGCGGCAGAAATGGGCATGGTGGCAGTACTTCCCCGGACGAACTTGGCGAGAGTTCTACTGCTATTATAGGTAGATAGGTAAAATATTGTGTCTATGATGACTTGTTATAATTAGGAGTATGTTCATCGCTGTTCTGTTGTATACATTATTGTGGTGTTCGTACTTTAGTATGGCGCCACCACTATAGCAGTATTAGCTATGTAATCCGAAAGCATCTGGAGACAAAGTTATGAGATTCCTACAAAAGAGTAGTAGAATTATTTAGACAATCTACTAGGTGGTCCATCAACTCGTTGCATAACTTTAGCATATAAATAAACCCGACCTAAGGAGGTAAGGACGAGCAGGAGAATATATAACCTTATGACATACGCAAAATGGAATAATGATCTTTATGACAGCTACCTATAAAAAAAAACCATTACATGCAAACGTCATTTTGACATAAAAGTTTTCAAACAGAAAATTATTATTTTATTTATATAATCATGTTATCCAAGGTAATTTACATTTTAATAATAGTATGAGATAATATTTTTAGTTTTAGAACTATTTCTTATATCTTCAGAAGCTATTCTTTGTGATAGGCTTCAAAGCAGGCAACCTATTTCGTCATAGGTGTTTTGAACCCTTAAAATGACTTTTCGCGTTGCTTGTGTTAGCTGCAGCTGGGTCTCATATTATAACGTAAATGAATTTCAATTACAGATTTTTACTGGCTCAATCAACAATAATTTGAGGTGTTTTAGACCTTTAAAAGGTGAGTTCGAAGAATGATCAAGGAGTTTGAACACAAGAGAGTTTATGCATTTTGTATTTATTTTTATTTTTCGACTGATTATTGGTGGATTAAATCGATTAAATAGTTTTAGCAAAATGGCGATTTTAACTCAACAAGCTTGATCAATGAAATCAGCTATGGTCCATTATTTTTGCCAGCGGTAAGAAGTAGCCTCAAGGTGGACCAGAAAACAGACAAATACTTTTGAACATTTATCATATTTTTATGATTAAGATAACATCAAATGTTGGTATAAAGACCATTCTAATTTTTTATCTGCTTCTACAGTTACTTACCGCCATGCCTCATACATAATTCACCATCACATCCACGACGCGTTGGTGATCGGCGCGGGAGGAGCGGGGCTGCGGGCGGCAGTGGGACTGGCGCAGCAGAATTTCTCAGTAGCCCTGGTCTCCAAGCTGTTCCCCACACGATCTCATACTATAGCCGCTCAGGGTGGTATGAACGCTTCTATAGGTAACTATCTTCTTTGGTCTACTTCGTAGACCAAATCCGAAGCCAATGGGCTACGTCGTAGCACCTGGCCGTAGAAGAGGCTACGTATTCAAAAAATACCAAAACTACCACTATGTTTTTATTCCAGGGAGTATGCATGAGGACGATTGGAAATGGCACTTCTATGATACAGTGAAGGGCTCTGACTGGTTGGGAGATCAGGTAGGTGTGTCAAGTTTGTCACTCGTAAAGTGCCGTTGACAAACATTTTTGTATCTATTATATGCATGGTCATTGAAATTCAAATAATGGTCACCTATGATCGCTTAAGGTATCCATATAAATTTTATTAACTTTGCAAGGAATGATGAAAACGATAAACGGCAAATGCCTGGCCTCACAGCTCAGTTGTTGGTAAATCTGCCTTCTGCGCTATAGGTCGTGGGTTCGATACCCACCCAAGACAAACATTTTTGTGACGAACATAGATGTTTTTTCTGTGTCTGGGTGGTAATATGTATTTAATTTATATGAATGTATAGAAAAAATATATGGTATTTTATCAGTTGTCTGGTTCCTATAATACAAGGTATGCTTAGTTTGGGGCTAGATGGCGCTGTGTGAAATGGCCACCGATATTATTTCATATATTTATTTACACACATTTCTCTAGCCTGCAGTCAGACTCTTAAAACTACTTAAGTTACATATGCAGTCGGCGGTCTTTTCGCTAATAAGCGATCTGTTCCAGACTTTATTATGACGGGAGGATTTAACAAGTTTTGGAAGATTGTTTGATTGGCTGATCGTTCAGTTATTAATAATCTTAAGATAATATACCATGGAAACTTCATATTCCCTTTATGCAATTGCATTTGCATTTTCTTAAGGACTCAATTCAGCGTCTCACACAAGAAGCGCCGACTGTGGTATACGAGTTAGAGAACATGGGAATGCCGTTCTCGAGAACTCAGGATGGAAAGATTTATCAGAGAGCTTTCGGTGGAGGCACTAAGATGCAGGGCAAGGAGCCGGCTAAACGGACATGCTGTGTAGCCGACAGGTAGTTATTTATGGTCAATTCCATTGATTGTTTTTTTCATAGTACGTTTATTATTGAAATTATGTACTACCAGTGGTTTTTCCAATTTTTCATGGGTACCGTTAAGTATTTACGGACGAAGCTCATAATTACATTAAAAAAGCTTATAGCTCTATTCTATTCTATTCGAGTCACTGGTTCTCTCGAATCGGTGTGGTAAAAGGATTTTAAGTGCGCCTCAAAGAGGCTCCTTTCGCGTACTTGACACATGTCTTCGAATTTTTAGTTCTAGGACATGTCGGTGTATTTATTATCGGATTGTATTAACGGACGAAGCTGATACTTACCACAATATAAAAATGGAAACCGGTTGCCGGTGAAATTACAAGCACATGATATGTTCCACGTGCACGTCTCAGAGTTCCGGGCGCATATGATGCGACTTGGGTCTTGCCGTACATTGTAGGGGAGGACCCAAGTCGCATCAGTTGTTACAGGTAGAGATTACCACACTAAGTGGACCGTCGCGTCGGCTCGTTCAGTAACTGTATCACATAAAAAATACTTGTATTACAGGACAGGCCATGCGCTTCTTCACACCCTGTATGGATACAGCACGAAATTCAAAAACATCGATCTCTTTTCCGAGTACTTTGTTTTGGATTTACTGGTTCAAGATGGTGAAGTGGTCGGAGCTATCGCCATGAACATGGATGATAGTAGCCTACACAGGTAAGACCACTTTCTATCAGGTGGCCCGAAACGCGCCTTTCTTTCTTCTAATAAAAATATTCCGTGTTCCGGTTTGAAAGCCGGTGAATTGAGTGCATTAGACATCCCAACATTATCTCAAGGTGACGGGTTCGATGCGATACGACATGGATTTTCACATATTCTTCTAACACTTGTAAACTTCCTGTATCTACTGGTGTAGGGTTGTAAGGCGGTCAAAGCTACTGGAAGATAGAACTTACCTGTGTACCGTGTAATCCATACAATATCTATACAAATAAATAAAATTGGAGTGTCTGTTTGTAATATTAAAATAACCACTTTTTACTGAGTGCATAATGGATGTATACACGGTACATATACCAAAACAACATTTTTTACAATTTTTGTTTGTCTGTCTGTCTGTTTGTTCCGGCTAATCTCTGAAATGGCTGGACCGATTTTGACGAGACTTTCACTGGATAGCTGATGTAATAAGGAGTAACTTAGGCTACTTTTCGGAAGGGTAAAATAGGGGTGCGTGATAAAACCGAACCACCACGCTCTCCACCACTACACAACTGAAAAATTTATTCTGTGTCCACCTACATCTAAATCTTGCTATGCTATGCTAATCTTTCTAAATTAAATTTAATTTACATTTAAATTTAACTATAAATTATGTAAAACCGTCTTACTCACACACACACACACACACACACACACACACACACACACACCACACACACACACACACACACACACACACACAAAATTGTGTTAGTATAAGTTAGTGTTTTGACATATTGTCCTTAATTTAATAAGTTGTTTTGTCGTAATACTAGTATATATAAAAAAATTGAATCTGTTATTGGCTTTAAGAGTAATTTTAAGTGAATAGATTAAATAAAAATAAATAAAATAAATGATCGCCTACATGTAATCACTTAAACAGGTTCCAAGCTAAAAACACGGTGATAGCGACCGGAGGGTACCCCCGTATGTTCTTCTCTTGCACGGCGGCCCACACGTGTACTGGCGACGGGTGCGCCATTGCCAACCGAGCTGGTGTCCCACTTCAAGACATGGAGTTCATACAGTTCCATCCAACCGGTATATCAACATATATGCATTTTACAACTCATTTACAGCATTGGTGTGATCTTAGTAAAGAGTTTTCTCGAGTCTTAGATGTTTCTGCTCAGCATCTGTAAATGCTCATGCCATCTGCGAAACAGGGAGCAGTAGAACTTAAGTACTGCCACCATGCCCATTTCTGCCGCTAAGCAGTAAAACATTCGCGTTAAGTGTTCCGGTTTGAAAGGTGTGGTTACAGATGAAATGACCTGCACATGAGACATTCCACCTACACGTCTCAGGGTTACGGGCGCATACGATATGACTTGGGTCTCGTCGTACCTTGTAGGGGGCACCCAAATCGCATCAGTTGTTATGGGCAGAGATTTCCACTTAACCCTAAGTGGGCCATCGGCTCATTCCGTAACTGTATCACAAAGAAAAACAGAAGACCCAATAACCGTTGAGATTTGATCTAATGGCAACCACGAACTAGCTGACACAGCGTAGGGCCTCATACAATGGACTGATGACGTCATCAAGGTTAAAGGAAATCTATTCAGTGGTGGCCCTATACTGATATGATGATGATGATGGTACCGTCTATAGGTATGTACGGTTCTGGCTGTCTGATGTCCGAAGGCTGCCGAGGCGAAGGTGGCTTCCTCATCAACAGCAATGGCGAACGCTTTATGGAGAAGTATGCGCCTAAGGCCAGAGACCTGGCTAGCCGAGATGTCGTCTCAAGGTCCATAGCTACGGAGATAAGACAAGGTCAATATTTACACGTGTTTATTGATAATTAAATAACTTGGGTCTTGTCGTACCTAGTAGGGGAGGACGCAAGTCGCATCGGTTGTTATGGGCAGAGGTAACTTTACACCAGGTGGGCCATCAGCTCGTTCCGTAACTGTATCAACAAATAATAATAATATAAATATTGACTGATATTTCACATATCTAGACTCATACTATGTATAGATACTAATATAGGAAGAGGATAATTGATAGATAAACTTTTTTTTTGTAACTATATACATAAAAAAAAAACATATGTTGGAAAAATATAATAAAATAAAATAAATAAGGACACCCAGACTTCGAACATACTTTACGTATGTCAAATTTAAATGAATGAAGCAGTAACGCATTCGCGTTTCTGTGTTCCGGCGTGAAATGTTGGTTGCCAGTGAAATTACTATCACATGAACATTCCACCTACACGTCTCGGAGTTAGGGCGCATACGATGCGAATTGGATCTTGTACCTAGTAGGGGAGGACCCAAGTCGCAACACATGTTAAGGGCAGCAGTTACCACTTAACACTAGGTGGGCGCGGCTCATTTCGTAACTGTATCAAATAGAAAAACTCCTCAGGCAGAGGAGTGGGCCCTAAGAAGGACCACATGTATCTCCAGCTTCATCATCTGAGCCCGGATGTGATTAAGGAGCGGCTGCCGGGCATCTCGGAGACGGCGATGACGTTTACAGGCACTGATGTGTACACGCAACCCCTACCCGTCATACCCACCGTGCATTACACCATGGGCGGGATACCCATCAACTACAAGGGGGAGGTGAGACTTGTTTGTGTACTTTTGATGTGAAACATCTATAGCCGCACGTAAAACCGATTTCTGGCTTGGCGACGCGTCGCCACGGCATGAGCGCTGATTGGTCCGTTCAAGGTTACTACAAATCATAAACATTATTAGTGATGGGGTACTTAGTTTCTTACAAAATAAAGTCGATGTTTCACATCTGCCAGGCGTCCCGTGACGGCTCACATTTTTTTTTATTACAAGCTTTTATTTAGCTTTCAATGTATGAAACTATGTTTGTTCGGGTGGAATCTTGCAATTCCATTCATCTTCAACCACTTGACTTGAGCCACTTTTTAAGAGCAGTAGAACTCTCGCCAAGTTCGTCCGGGGAAGTACTGCCACCATGCCCTTTTCTGCCGCCGAACAGTAACGCGTTCGCGTTACTGTGTTCCGGTTTGAAAGGTGTGTTGCCGGTGAAATTACAGGCACATGAGACATTCCACCTTCACGTCTCACAGTTACGGGTGCATATGATGCGACTTGGGTCTTGTCATACCTAGTATGGGAGGACCCAAGTCGCATCGGTTATTATGGGCCGAGGTTACCACTTAACACCAGGTGGGCCGTCATCTCGTTCCGTAAATGCATTACATAAAAAAAAACTTGAGCTGAAATTTTGTATACACGTTTAATTTGGATGACAATGCACGGTTAGCTGGGTGACGTCATTCTAAATCCAACATGGCGGAATACCTTATGATTAAATAGAAATTAAATTATATTCTTATCATTAATATAATATAAGTTTTTCTAAGTTTGACGCGTTATTACGCAGGTGATAGTCTATGAGAACGGTAGAGATTGCGCGGTACCTGGTCTGCACGCGGCGGGCGAGGCGGTAAGCAACTGTCACGGCGCCAACCGTCTCGGCGCCAACTCTATATTGGACATAGTGGTTTTCGGCAAGGCCATCGCCGAGAACATCGGTGCGACTTCCAACCCGGGCGACAAGCAGATCAAGCTGAAAGACGTAAGGGACTCATTATTCTGAGCTTCTGCGATACTAGGTGCAATTTGCTGGATTACCAGAGCACCATGTCAAAAGACATTTAGACACACATAGCAACAATATTAAAATACTGTTTACATTGTGAACGACGGAGGACTATCTACCAACAACATATGTTTTTAACCTTGTGATAGTGCTGTTTCTTACATTGACTGGCCTCATAGCTCAGTTGGTTAGTAACCCTGCCTTCTGCGCTGTAGCTCGTGGGTTCGATCCCCACTCAGGACAAACATTTATGTGACATTTGTAACATTGATGTTTGTTCTGTGTCTGGGTGTTAATATGTATTTATATGTATGCATTTACAAAAAAAAAGTATATATGTATTCTATCAGTCATCTGGTTTCGATAGTACAAGCTATGTTTAGTTTGGGGCTAGATGGCGCTGTGTGAAATGTCCACCAATATTTATTATTTATTTATTTATTATTATTTATAGTGTCTGCAGTTCAGAAGGCAGAGTTACTAACCAACTGAGCTGCGAGGTCAGTCAGTGAGACTTGTTGGGAATTCTCATTTTCAAAATCTTAACTATGTAATATCAATTTTATTAGTATTATATTGTCACATAGGATATATGCGAAGCCACTCTGGACAACTTCGACAATATTCGGAACGCGAATGGGTGCGCACCCACTGCAGAGCTACGAGCCGAGATGCGTAACACAATGCAGAACAAGTGTGGAGTGTTCCGCGAAGCTAAACTCTTGGATGAAGGTGAATTATGTTACTGACTAGCTGTGGCCCGCGACTTCGTCCGCGTGGAATTCGGTTTTATCGCGCACCCCTATTTTATCCATTGGAAAAGTAGCCTAAGTTACTCTTTATTACATCAGCTATCTGCCAGTGAAAGTCCCGTTAAAATCGGTCCAGCCGTTCCGGAGATTAGCCGGAAAAAACAGACAGACAAAAATTGTTAAAAATGTTGTTTGGTATATGTACCGTGTATACATCCATATGAACTTAGTAAAAAGCGGTTATTTTAATATTACAAACAGACACTCCAATTTTATTTATTTGTACAGATATACGTATTTATACAAACTTCAACTGTTGGGAGAAATTTCTTTTTTTTATGTGGTATAGTTACGGAATTACGGAACGAGGCGATGGCCTACCTAGTGGTAAGTGGTATCCTCGGCCCATAACAACCGATGCGACTTGGGTCCTCCCCTACTAGGTACGATAAGACCCAAGTTGCATCGTATGCGCCCCTAACTATGAGAAGAGTAGGTGGAATGTCTCATGTGCCTGTAATTTCACCGGCAACCTTTCAAACCGGAACACAGTAACGCGAACGCGTTGCTGCTTGGCGGCAGAAATGGCCATGGTGGCAGTACTTCCCTGGACGAACTTGGTGAGTTCTACTGCTCTTTAAAAGGTTTTAATGATAATAATATTGGTGTACTTAACACACAGCGCCATCTAGCCCAAAGTAAGCTAAACATACTGATATAATACTTATATACTATATGTAAATACATACATATAGTACATATTAACACCCAGACGTAGAACAAACATCTATGTTCGTCACACAAATGATTGTCTTGGGTGGGAATCGAACCCACGACCTACAGCGCAGAAGGCAGCGTTACTACCAACTAAACTATGAGGCCAGTCAAAATGCATGAACAGTTTTTTTTATTTATTTAAAGGTCACATGAAGACATCTAGCCCCAAAGTAAGCTAAGCATAGCTTGTATCATGGGAACCAGACAACTGATATAATACTTATATACTTTTCTTTTTGTAAATACATACATATAATATATATTAACACTCAGACACAGAACAAACATCAATGTTACAAATGTCACAAATGTTTGTCCTGAGTGGGGATCGAACCCACGAGTTACTAACCAACTGAGCTATGAGGCCAGTCAAACATGTTATTTTATATTTTCGATCTTACTGACATCTGTATGCGGTAACTTGAAGCATATATCACCCCAGTGTTAAGGCAGGCCATCTCTTCACGATGGCGCATTTCTTGAACAAGGGGTGGAATGTTTAGTTACTGGTCCGAATCACAGATGGCTCTTACACCCTAAGTTATTTATTGCGTCTTACTGTAATAAAAATATATAAATCGCAATTATTTACAATAAAATGAAATTACTAATGCTGCAACTTTTAGTATAGTCGAGTCATTGAAATTTGTTTCTTTGTTTGGATGTTTTGAACGGATGTTTGAAACGGCTTCACGCTAAAATTTCCGTTGTACTTGGCTTCAATTTGGAACATTTCTAGTCGTAGGTAAATCATGACCTAGAATAAAACACTGGCTGCTTCTTATTACGTGTATGACACGGGAAAATACGGAACTAGTTAAAAATAATGAAAACAGAAACTTCGCTGAAACATAGCATGCCTTGGTCAGTAGCTTTTGACCGTGGCTCCGGCCGAATGGCGTAGAATAAAATATAGTTTTTCCTTTTGTTTGTTGCGTCGTAATTTGCTTTAAGTATACATAATGATGTATATTTAAATCAAATTTGTGTATTTGATGTTTCACACATCGCCTTCTAACCGCAAATCAAGTATAGCTTGTTAGAGAATCAAAACAACTTATATAATAACTATACATTTATTGTGAAAACATATGTATTATAATATATATTTACATAGTACATAGCCATTCGAAACATGCTTAAACAGTTTTAACTTTTTTAAACAGATAATATAGTACATATCTAAACTAGTTGCTTTATATTTATATTTCTATAGGATTACTTTCAAAAGAATGCAATAAACTCCCGAATTTTCACGTCTAAGCTCTCTCGGTAGTGTGACCCAAACTTGCCGACTTTAGCTACCTCTTTGGGGAATAGTCTATGTAGCTATTAACAAGAAAAAAAAAATTATAAACGATGTAGCAACTCTCAGAACAGCATTTATTTATTGCTTCCGCAACTTGAAGTTTCAGCTAGATGGGATGTGATGTCTCAGCGAGTCAGACTAAGTAAGAACAGTGTTTACGATTCATCCGCCCAAACAAACTTGACTCGGGTATTTACGTAGGCGGTAGAACTTGTGCCAAGTTCATCCGGGTTAGTATTGCCACCATACTATGTATGCTGCCGTTCAGTTTTACGCGTGATAATTACGATATTTCGATTCGAAAGGTGTGTTTGCCGATTAAATAAAATGATCTTGAGATAATCTACAATCGCGTCTCAGAGTATTGGGCGCAATATGACGTGACTTGCGTCGGCCCATATATATATTGACAGGCCTCACAGCTGTTGGTAATAACTCTGCCTTCAACGCTGTAGGTCATGTTTATCTTATAGTATCTATGGTATAATAGTATATATATAATATAGTATAATAGTTATCTATAGTATCTTTGTTTCCATTCTTTTTTTCATAGTATTCAGTATGTTTGTGGACCGTGTCCGTGACCTCACCTGTGGGCCCTGCCTGAAAACCAGCGCTGCGCTCTCTTTTAGTGTGCAGCACCATAGTGCTGCACACTAAAAGAGTCCCTAAAAGTCCCTTTTTGCTAACTCAACACATCAACTGCCTACTCCTACGTTATGAGTTGTGTTTAACGTTATTATTTTTAGTTTTAGTTTTAGTTATTAATATGTGTTGTTTTTGTAAAATAAATACTCTTTCTTTTCTTTCTTTCTTTCATGGGTTCGATTCCAACCCAGGATAAACATTTGTATGACGTATATAGATGCTTGTTCTCTGTCTGGGTTTTAAAATGTATTTTAATTATATGTACTATATATTATGTGTATTTACGAAAAAAAAGTATAAAAAAACTGGGCTTTGACTGGACAGTGGACAGCTTATTTGCCTGTGATATAAAAATTATAACTTATATATTTATAATTTATACAGGTGAAAAGGAGATACAGGGTTGGTTCAAGGCGTTCGAACAGATCCGAGTGTCTGATCGCCGGCTGAATTGGA
The DNA here is from genome assembly GCA_947359385.1 of Chesias legatella. Taxonomy (NCBI): domain Eukaryota; kingdom Metazoa; phylum Arthropoda; class Insecta; order Lepidoptera; family Geometridae; genus Chesias; species Chesias legatella. The sequence goes on along the minus strand of OX375762.1, from coordinate 13,639,762 downwards.
ACAGCGACCTGATCGAGACCCTGGAGCTGCAGAACATGCTTCAAATGGCGGTGCAGGTGGTCACCTGCGCCAAGAACAGGACGGAGAGCCGCGGCGCGCACTTCAGAGATGACTTCCCCAAGAGGATCGATGAGATGGACTATTCTAAACCTACTGAAGGGCAGGTAAGTATCATTTTGCAGTGGCTGGTTAACTGCTGGATTCATAGGACTGAGAGTTAAGGGGTGCACTTTCCAGGTGACTTTTCTAGATGGTCTTTTTATGTGATATATTTAGGGAAGGATCTTAAAATCACTTAAAATCGTTTCACCACACTAGTTCGAGAGAACCAGTGACTCGAAAAGAAGAAGAGGATTGTGGTAACCTCTGTAAGTAATCCAATTTGGTTCCTCGCCCTGGTACAACAAGAACCAAGTCGCATGCTATGCGCCCGTTACTCTGAGACTTGAAGGTGGAATGTCTCATGTGCCTGTAATTTCACTGGCAACCTTTCAAACCAGAACACAGTTTTGGGAATACATTACTGCCTGGCGGCAGAAATGGGTAATAGCACAAGGCTGACCAGCTCATCCAATAAGTTTAACCATAGACCTCACTTCCTTTTCAGACGAAGCTGCCGATCGAACAGCACTGGAGGAAGCACAGTCTGTCGGTGTGCGATCTGAGCTCCGGTGCCGTCACTGTCACGTACCGGCCCGTTGTCGACAAGCCGCTAAGCAACGAGGTCGAGACCGTGCCGCCAGTACCCCGTGTGTACTGATCAGAACCTTTTTACCGCCCAGCTCTGCTCTGTAGAGTCTGGTGACTGATCATATTTGTTTTGAGGGGGCATATTTCTTATCATAGAGATTAATATATATAAATTAAAGGCCATTCCGACGTACAGGCGACTGGTCTCTTTCGTAAGTTTTGGGGTTGAATAGCGACAGTCTCCTGCAATTATAATAATAATATAAAAGGCCTTAACGTTGCATTGTCAAAACATATATATATATAAAGATGACGTAGTTTATATAATGTTAAAAAATACATTATTGTGACTGTGGACGGATAATTTTATCCCTCACACAACTAAAACTAAAGGGTCAAATTCAATTATATGATAAATGCATATAATTGAATTTGACCCTATCGTCTTTAAGGTTATTCGTTCACCAAATGAGTTATTGGTATTTTATGGTCATTTATGACGCTCGCTATTAAAGTTTTTAATTTATTTTACATGCGGAGTTCTATTCACTTGTTGTCAGTAGAGTAATTTATCTTTAATAAATTAATAAATGATTACAAAAGATTTTTAACTTTTTAATTTCAATTACAAGGTAAGCACTATTTGTTATATTTTTAAATGTTTCATACGAATCGTTTCATCAATGTTTTGTTTAAAACATGTATGTTTATTAATATGTTCTAAATAAAATAATGTTTTAGCGTCAATAATTGATTGGTGATTTAGCGTTTATTACAAGGTAAAATGACACAAAATTAAAGTAAAATTATTATATTTCTTGTCTTTTTCGGTTTACTAATAATTCTAATAAAAATGACGGCCCACGAGAATACACTTTTTCAGACACTCTATTCAAGCAAGCTAAAACAGCAATAATTTATGATTGAAAAATATAAAGATTATACGAGTAATGGACAATAAATTAAGCTCAGGGAAAGTTTTGAAAGTCAAGTAACATTAAAACTCAGATAGAATATTAACAACCATTTTTAAATAAACTAATATTTGAGAGTAGAATACAGACATTGTCAATGATGAGTGGGGTTGGTTTGACCGTCTCACGAGGGTTTTGATGACGATCATCATCAGCTCACATAGTTCCACTGCTGGGGATGGGAGTTATGTGGAGCGCACCCTACGCTACCCTTGCCTTCTCATTGTCCAATCATATATGCGATTACTGTACATAGTAGTCCTAAACATCTTATATAATCTGTCATAGCGCTATAATTATTTACCTATCTTTGTCTTTCCTTGATATGATCAGCAGCTGGCAAATCATACGAGCTTTTCTTCAATCTATCGAAACATTTAATTGCGGATTTTTTTCGTTATATTATTTTCGTAAAGAACCCGAGTATTTTTCTCAAATATATTAATTACTTCTAAGAGTAAGATTTAAAAAGTATGAGCTTTTTAAATCTTCAAATTGCCCTTACTAAACTGTTTGTTTAAATAGTAGAATTTGATACACCAGCAAATCAGGGCAAACGTGAGCCCGACTCTATCGACAGAGGGCGGGTGTGGCCGCACCTTGCCAGCTGCTGGGTGATGGTGTGTTATCAAATCAATGTGGTACACGTTATATCGCGCATCAATTCATTACGTTTGTTTTACATTCAGCCCGTGAAACAGAGCCGTGAACATATTCGATTAATTATTCACATTTTTGGAAAATTCTCTTGGTGAATCTCGTTTTGATCAAGTCACACGTGGTTGCGTGCATACCTCTTGAAAATAACCTTCTACTAATCGGATCACTATGAAACAACGTACGGTCCTACCACGAATTAGATCACAAAATTGGCCAATATAAAACAAATAATATTTTGACAAGATTTTATCTCTCGGGGTTTGATATATACTTTTGTTATTGTATATGCGGCAAGGGAAGGAACGTTATACCGTGATGTCAACCACTTCGAGGTTCTAGCAGAATAACAGCGTGGTGGTCTAGTGGTACTGACCCCCGACTTTCAATCCGGAGGGCGTCAGTTCAAATCCCGACGTGCACCTATGAGTTTTTCGCTTGAAAGATTTATGTGCGCAATAACCACGTTCTCAAAACGCTGAAGAACAACATCGTGAGGAAACCGACATGTCCTAGAATAAAAATTCGAAGACATGTGTCAAGTGCACGAAAGGAGCCTTTTGTAGGCGCACTTAAAATCCTTTCACCACACTGGTTCCAGAGAACCAGTGACTCGAATAGAAACTGCTTGCCAGTGTAACACATGTTAGGTGCCTATTGACTCCGGATACTACCTCTAGTTTCTTACCTACCTACCTAATATATCATAAGAATTTGTTTGTTTATTTTAGAATAACTTTTAAATTTAGTCTAACTTCGTATAATTTGTAATAACTTCTGTTTTGTAGAGTCAATAAAATATTTTTCTTTCTTTGTTTCGTCTACAAAAAAGCGTGAAAACCATCTTCGCCATCACGCGGATTTCACGGTATTCCCGCCGCGCCGTGAATGTAAAGGCGGTATCAATTTCTCGTCATCGTGCTTTGTTTTATATCCATCGCCTGTCGGAGGGGATTTTTATTGACAGAGGGTTACAAGAAATGTGATCAAATATCGTAAAAATATGGTTTTGATTTATGATGTAACTTGGCTGTACTAAGTGATGATCTGATATCACGTAATAGAATATTTTTTAGTTTATATTGCTGTGGTTTGCTTGGGAAATTAAACAGGGCATGAGCCTGTCGATAATGAAAAATGATGAAGAAACTCTTAATCTCTTAACTCTTAGTTGCAGTTGGGTTTTTATTGTTACAAAATTGCACTTGTGGGTAGCTTTTTTGGCAAATTTCTTTGCTTGTAACTACTTATTACATACTGGCCTAGTATACTCAAATACGGTGAAAAGGGTTAAACCTCGAAATTATAATAAGCTTGAAAGTTTTTCAAAGAAGATTTTATTTATTTTGAAGTTTATTCAAAAGAGCATAAAATCTCGGCTCCTGTAACATAGTTTCTCTAAAATAAAACAGGAAATAGAACTACGACAGTTTATTTGTTCCTTACTATGTCAATGAATGCTTTTGTACTGTATGGATATCTAAATGAGCCAGGTCCTATGTACCAACATTATTTACCTGTTAATCTCATATATTGGTTGGAGGCATGTTGACACAATCAGTGAAGTTCCGGTAAAAGGCGCTAACTAATGGTCGGGGAACCCGCCCTGAACTGCGATTAGCCCCACTCGATGGGCAACGGTAATTAGGTAGTTTTGCTTACGAATCACGAGGGCTTGGGCTCGTTTGTTGGATTACAGCCAAAACTGTTGGTCTAGTGTTATTTTCCTTAGGGATTTTCTGATTAATTTTTATGGGAGTGATGACGGAAAAAGCAAGTACCACTGCTGTTAAGTGACATACACAGGCCGTAACAGCACTACCAATTAAAATCGTATGCGAAATTATGGGAAGAGAATTATACCTGTAATTTTGCCAGACCAAGACAGTGCTTGTAATATCACCGGCATCTCTCAAACTAATAAACAGGAATACATAACTACTGCTGGACTGCTTATTTATTTCTCCAGGAATTTATAACGACAACATGAAATACTACTATGACAAAAAATAATAATTTCGGAGGACTTTTCACACAGTGCCATCTGACCTAAACCAAAGTAAGCCAAGCGTAGCTTGAACCATGAGAAACAGACAACTGATAAAACATTTTTTGTGAACGCTTACATATTAATCATATATACACCCAAACACAAAACAAACATCAGTGTTAGTCACAAAAAAAATGTCATGGTAGGGAATCAAACCCACTAACTACAGCGCAGAAGGTAGAGTTACTACCAACAGAGCTGTGAGCCCAGTAAAAATAATACATTCAGTAAAATTAAACCCTCCTGCAACATATAAAAAAAAATTGTGGGTCTATTTCTAGCTGGGAAATATAATGAGGCAATGTTTACACGCTCATTATTGATACCCAATATAATGTTGAGTAGAGTATAGTAGTAGTATTGAGTAGAGTAGAGTAGAGTAACTGCACAGTGGTTAGTTTGCAGTTAAACTGTCGCCGACTCCGTCAGTAAGAGCTGCTATGCAGAGATATCGCACAAACTCATTAGCCGCGATGCGGAGGAAATCAGTTTGCTGTTGGTTTGCTAAGTTCAGCCGCTGATTAAATACGCATCGTTCTACTTAACCCATCGTATTGCGGCTAACAGACCGTTCATACATTGCCCACTATCAACGGAACCCATTACTGCAACTATATATTATCATATCGTGAATAAATAACCAACCAAGTAGATAGCACATCTGATGTTAAGGTAACCTCTGCGTAACAAGAACAACACAACTTGACTAGTCCCCTGCCTGTGGGTAGACCCAAGCCGCGTGTCGTATTGCGCCCGTAACTTATCGTATCTGTGGTCATAATTCTGCGAATGTGTCATTATATAATTTCAAGCTGCATAAAATGATATATCAAACAAAATTTTTTTGTTATGTTATACATTTACGGAACGAGCCGATGGCCCACCTGGTGTTAAGTGGTAACCTCTGCCCATAACAACCGATGCGACTTGGGTCCTCCCTTACTAGGTACGACAAGACCCAAGTCGCATCGTATGCGCCCGTAACTCTGAGACGTGTAGGTGGAATGTCTCTTGTGCCTGTAATTTCACCGGAACCCTTTCACCTTTCAAACCGGAACACAGTAACGCAAACGCGTTACTGCTTGGCGGCAGAAATGGGCATGGCAAATATGACTAAAGTATACGATAAAAATAGAACATCTATCGGTTGCAATCCCTTATTTGAAAGTGCACAATGAAGGAAGCTATAAATTGCTCACATATAAAAAAACGAGCTCTGCTTGAATTGAATTATCAGGTAAACGATTTTGTTACTATCATGTTACTGATGTATTTAATCATTTTAATAATCATTTCGTCTCTACCAAAACGACCATAATCTCGAATGCATTTGAAACCAGTTGCAGTCAGTATAGAGTAGGAGTAAGCGAAAGCGACAACGTAAACTGCGATCCTAAAAACGCTATCAAAACGAATTCTCGCCACCATCCAACATTCACTATCGGCTCCAGGGTCCGTATCGGGCCGAGATGCGGTCCATCATCCCCGGATGATCCCGCGCAGGCCCCGCCCCCGGGGCGTGGCCACCCCTTCACACACCCCCGCCACCGGACGGAGCACCTCACTCGTATTATCTCGGTTTCCTGTCCGCGGACGCGTGCCTCGCTCTCATCTATCGATCTGTTTATTTTTACAACGACAAATAACTTGAGAAGTTACTGTGCAGTGTCAGTATGGACTGTACGAATCAAGGTCGGGAGATGGTGATCTGAAGGTGAGTGGGACGTCTGCAGCGTCAGATCTATTTGGCCTACCCTGATGAGATATTAAATGCATTCGATTACCCGTTATTTTTTATTTTACGTGATTTATATACGTTTAAGGCAATACAAGTTCCTGTTACTTAAATTTAATCTTGTTACTAATGAGTGCACAAGTAAAATTATATGAATAAATTGTTTATGTGATAGGAGATACCCACTATAAATCATATTCTCTCTCGTATGCACCGAAATATGCTAAAAAAGCTCAAAGGTAGAAATATGCGCACAATTTAATATGGATAAGTATAATTAAAATAAATGTGTGATTTTTAAACAAAGATTGAAATATTTTTCTCATGTCAAATTGGGTAGGATTTTCCAGACGCTTAAGTTGAATAATAAAAATACAATATATAAAATACATTTCATTTTAATCGAAAGAGATTCCAAACAGTTGAGTAAAGAGCTCATAACTTTTAAATAGGTGATCTTTTTTCACGGCTGTACCATAATTCAATATAAATATACATATTAAACTTTGTTTGGGTTGAGAGCTACGGAGCTACGGAGCTACGGATAGAAATACAGACATACAGGTACCCAAACTGTGATACTTCACTCGTTTCACTTGTTTTTACAATCTAAGGGAAACATTTATTTTAAGAGACATTTTAATAACAGTAGAACTCTCGCCAAGTTCGTCCGGGGAAGTGCTGCCTCCATGTCCATTTCTGCCGCCAAGCAGTAATGCGTTCGCGTTACTGTGTTCCGGTTTGAAAGGTGTGGTTGCCGCTGAAATTACAGGCATGAGACATTCCACCTACACGTCTCAGAGTTACGGGCGCATACGATGCGACTGGGGAGGCCCCAAGTCGAATCGGTTGTTATGGGCCGAGGTTACCACTTAAGACCAGGTAGCCGTCGGCTCGTTCCATATATGTATTACATAAAAAAAAAAAATTGAGTCTAAGGTAAACGGCGCACACAGGTAGAGTTTTGAGAACTCAAAAATTTTGAAAAGTGTTTTCATAAATCTTTGGGGAAAAGGGCCTGAGTCTATGTTGTATTAACTACAATCGCAACTTAACATCAAAAACCGTCAGGCCCTAATCTCCTCTTGACAGCCAGGAAGATATCACATATGAACAATCAATTCGCTCATTTAATGGGGATAGTTATCATCTGTGAATAACTGAAGATGATAAGCGTACGAAAGTGCTCTCTTACACAACAATAGATGGACATAGATTCGAAAATTGTGTTTACTCAACAAAGATCGGGTATGTTTTTTATTTTGTATATAAATAACTAGCTGTGTTACCCGCGGTGTATAAGTAATCCCACGGGAACACTGCACCTTTCCTGGATCAAAGTAGCCTATGTGCTAATCCAGGATATAAACTATCTTGGTACCAAATTTCATCAAAATCCATTCGGCCGTTTGAGCGTGAAAGGGTAACAAACATCCATACAAACTTTCACGTTGATAATATTAGTAGGATTATACAAGTTCAGGTCCCAATCTAGTGCACGGGACACTAGATTTCCTCGTCCGAGTTGGCATAGACCTATACAGACGAATATTCAAGTCACTAAAGTTAATGCTCATATTAGATACTGTCCTGGCCGGCGACAGAACCTGTGACCCGTCACTTTACAGGCAGGAATAACTGGCATTTGTTTAAATCAACCTTAAAATGTTATTATGATGTTAGCGCAAATACATCCGTTATGTTGGCACTGTAAGCCCATTATTGGAACATATGCGAATGCGTCGGCTTGCATGCATGCCGCGGGAAACACTTTACTCATTTTTATGTTTCGTTTGGTTATTAGCGTCTTTTTCAATTCAGACAATATAGCTATTATGGGTTACATATGCGATATTAAACGAAAAGGGTATTTTCGTAATAATACTTTTATGGTTCGAGTTAACACGTTTACTTCACGCAACTATCCAAAATAGTGGTGTATTCTTGATGCAAATTTTCTGATTTAATATTTCTTTACAAGCTTGTATATTTGTATACACAATTTCATTCGTTAAATTTTAGTTATTGTTCTATGAATATATATAAAAACGTATGCATAATACATTTGACACATCAAACTATTCGCTCAACTAACGCTCAAACTATTTATTTATTTAGTAGAATGGCATTAACAGTAACATTACTTAACTAAAATAATAACAAATTATAATAATAAAATAGTAGAAATTTTGATAACTAAATAAATATTGTATGTAAGAATCCTTAATGGCAAGTCTGGACTAAAATCTTGCTAATATTATAAATACGAAAGTTTGGACGGATGTTTGTTACTCATTCACGCCAGAACGCCTAAAAGAATCTGGATGTAATTTGGCACAGAGATAGATTATAGTCTGAAATAGCACGTAGGCTCTTTTTATCCCTGAAAAGTGTAGTGTGCCCGTGGAATAAGCTACTCACCGCACGTAACACCGCGGGGCGCAGCTAATATAAAATAATTAATATAATAATTACAAAATAATTACAGTACAAAATGGTTAGTATCATATGCAGAACTAGACTCTTACTTAATCAGTTGGCCCACCAGCGCCTTGAACATAGACGAGATGGAAAGTCGGGTCCACACCAATCAGCCACTGCATTCTATCTCAGAATTATGGTGGACGAATTATAGAATTTACACGAAAAAAAATTGCTTCATTTTTTTTAAATGGTTGGCAGAATAATGCCCATGCCCATTTCTGCCGTCAAGCAATAACGTTTTCACTTTACTGTGTTCCTTTTGAAAAGTGTGGTTGCCGGTGATATTACAGGCACATGACACATTCCACCTACACGTCTCAGAGCTACGGGCGCATACGATGCGACTTGGGTTTTGCCGTACTTAGTAGGTGAGGAACCAAGTTACATCGGTTATTATGGGCCGAGGTTACCACTTAACACCAGGTGGGCCGTAGGATCGTTCCGTAACTGTGTCAAATAAAATAAAAAGTTATTTTTTACTTTAATTGGCACACAATTTTAATATCTGCCATACATATAACATTTTTCAATAGAGTTTTTACCAGTGTTAAGTAATTTTGCCGGCGGAGTTTCCAACGTAAAATGGATTCCCGACGGTAATGTTATTTATCTATGTGTATGATGTTCTTAACAACTCCCTTGTTACAACTTTAGATTTTTTCCGTTATACATAATCTTACCTTAGACAAAATGAATGAAGGAATGAATTAATAAAATGAAAATATAACAGGAAAACAAGTGCTAAAATGTTACCGTACATAGTTTAGAGAGCGTGGTGGTCTAGCGGTACTGACCCCCGAGTTTCAATCCGGAGGTCGCCGGTTCAAACCCCGACGTGCACCTATGAGTTTTTCGATTGAAAGATTTATGTGCACAATACCACGTTCTCAAAACGGTGAAGGAAAAAATCGTGAGGAAACCGATATGTCCTAGAACTAAAAATTCGAAGACATGTGTCGAGTACACGAAAGGAGTCTCTTTGAGGTACACTTACAATCCTTTCAACACACTGGTTCGACAGAACCGGTGACTCGAAGAAGAAGAAGACCGTACATAATGTATAACGTACACCGTACGTAATTATTGGTTCTTTGTCTTATGTAAATCTTATTTATGTCGTTGAGAGGTTATGTATGATTATAGTATATATATTTAGTTTGAGGTTCAAACCCGTAACATCAGCATAAATTGTTGTTTAGAGTGTCATTTATTTGTAGTGTAACCCGACACTTAACGATAATAGTTTTAAATATTTATTTTTATTTATGCTCAGAATGTCACACTGTATGATTTGAATAACTGTAGAAACGAGACATACCTACTATTACCCTACTATAATGCATGCTTGATGACATATTTCTACACTTCACCCAAAATGTTAAAACTTCATGGAATATACAGTCAAGATTTATATATCCTACGAAAATCAAGATTTCAGCCATATTACGCTGAAAAATGGTATAAATATTCCGTGTCTGTAAAAGGAAGTCAAAAACGTTTTAAAATTTTAAAATACACTTGACCACAGATAACGCCAAGTACTGCGACGCAAATGTATTCACCGTAGTACATTACCATAGAATTAGCATACAGGCATAAATCCTAGCGATGTACACACGTACTTGTAAGTTGGAGTGGCTGAATAATAATCGCATAAATCATGCGCGAATTAATTATTGCTCCCGACTGTACTTTGGGAATCATGTGAATGCTTTGTTAATAAGGTATCTTTACGATTAATTGGCGTAAGCTATGGTAATTAGTGGTGCCGTAATTATGGGCACATCGCCATGTTCTCCAATCTTATTATGAAACCTCAAGAATTTAAAAGAAGAGAAAGCAAGGGCTTCTGACGATATACCTACCTTGTTATACCTACTTTGTCGACTAATTAAAAATTTAATATTTAAAGATTAATTATTTTTTATATTAGTTACTGTCACGGTCCTAGGAGCATGAGGAATAACTAAATTCGAAAGCATATGTTAGCTTGAACGTTCTTTGATTTATCGAATTGATGAACATTTGCAATCCGTTCTTTATACCTATATATATCCGTTACTGTGTTCTGGCTTGAAAGGTGTGGCCGCGCGTGAAATTACAGGCACATGGGACATTCCACCCATACGTCTCGCATACGATGCGACTTGGGTCTTGTCGCATCGATTGTTATGGGCAGAGGTTACCACTTAACACCAGGTGGGCCGTTAAAAAAACTGTTTAGTACTATTTTGTCAAGTATATTTATCATTTTTTTTTATAAATGCTGATATGATAAAGTTTATTTGTATGCGGTTTGCATGTTACTCGGATCTTATTTCTTTTTGTTCTGTAACTGTGTATGGCTATACCCCGTGCGACAGAAGGTATCCGAATGCAGGAGTCTTGAGTGTATGAACATTATAATGCTATCTCATATTCAGCTGCAACGAATCCAGTTCGGAACTTTGATAATAAACCTGTCAAGGTAAAGTCGGAACCCGTGAAATTAGCTTTCCGTAACACGATAGAAATGTTGTTTTGGCCTTCTAAGATATTTTCAGATTTTATATCATAATCACTTGACTGTGTAACCGTTTCACGTTTCTCCCCAAATCAACAAAAACTACGTAATATTACTACAACCAAATAAAATAGTTTGATAGTGGGCGCATTTTCTATGTTTGAGATTTCGAAACACAAATTCCTTTTTCCTCTTCTTCCGCCCGGAGTAGTGAATTACCTTATTACTGTATCTAGAAGTATATTCGATCTCGATTGTGACAATGACCAACGTCTCCGTTAAACTTTCACCAATTAGTGACTTATCAGTTCAATAATATATACATATACATTGGTGGAAGTTTCGCACAGCGCCAATCTAAACTAAGCATATAATTTTCAATGGGGGCCAGATAACATTACATATTAAACAGATATACATTATCAGTTGGACAAGTCAAAATTTAAATATTCGTAGGATTTCTTGCAGACAGAGGTCTAAATACAATTTCTTTTTCATTGATAAACTTAGTCTTATTTCGTCATAGTCGAGATTGTGGTGGCGTAGTGGTAGACTTTCAGTCTGGAAGTCGCTGGTTTTATATGTATATAAAAACAAAATTGGTTCCGTACATAAAAAAAATCGTAAAACAGTGTGTATGGACGGTGGCCACGTGTAGCACAAGCTAGATAACAGCTAGATTACCGGCCGCCACCGGAAACTCCTTTTAGCCGCATATAATAAGGTAATGCAGACATCCTGCGCGCGCCCACACCGTCACTTACTACATTGCTGAGAAGTATCTTACGACTGTTTAGTTCAAATATATACATATAGTAATCTATAAACTGTACCAGGGTGCAAACTGTGTGTAGAGTTCCTCGTCCTGAGAAGTACTGCCACCGTAGACCTTCCACCGCCAAACTGTAGATTACTCACAATTTAATGTACCTATTCAAGTTTAAGGGACACTTTACATGAGAGGTTTCTTCTCCATGACGCAGAGTGAGGGCGCAAAGCAATGTCACTTATACCTTCCCCTACTTAACTACGTAAGGTGACACCTAACCTGTATTGCTGTTGTTATGGTAGAATTAAACAATATGATTATTAGTATTTAAGTCTGTGTTTGAATACATATCAGCATTTTTTTTTTAATTATTTAGCCTTCATATTACGGAGATTACATCGATGCACAATACGCTGCACTGTACCATAAATAGAACTCCAGGTTAATGAGTGGTGTTCCGGTGCCATAATTAAAATTAAACGCGCATTTGTACCAGCGAATTCACGTCAAATCAAACAGTGAATAAATTGGTACGACATATTTCCCTTTTGCCGGATGTATTCAATTTGGTCGTTTGTGCGCAAGCGCACCAGTTGCCCGTCAGTCGCCGTGGCGAGGTTTTATATGTGATCACTTTTCCGATCGATAATTGCTACTTAGTTTGTAACGTCTTCGGAAAAATTTCAATAAAGTGTCTGAAAATAATTAAATCTTTACATATTTCTGAAAGTAACTAAAATTAATTGTTTTAGTGGCCTTTGTTTATAATTTAGTGGTTATTTAAAAAAAGTTGTGGTATCACGAAATGTGATACCACGTAAGCTACCACGACGGAGAAGCCCAAGACAGAGAAAAAGCGTCCGAAGCGAAAGAGAGTCTCCGACATGAGGTCAGATATTTTAGACACATTCTCTTTGTTTGTAAAGATAGCATCATAATTTGTACGACCCTTCAAATTCGAGTTATGTAATGTAAATAATCAAATCAATAAAATGCTGCATGTACGTGACTTGAGCTTGCAACCTTGAAGGTCATATTGATATTGATTGGTAATTATAATGAAAAACTAATCATGAACCTCACTTTAAGATATTGTACATAAGTACTGACAATTCCAAACTTGCAACCTCGGCCTTAAAATCCTTTGTTAAATTTATAGAGATATTATATATATATATTATTTATATATATATTAGAGAAATTCTTATCACAAACGAGTCATATTTATGCAAACATAACTTGTCACAAAAGGAATCCTTGGTACATGATTATCACATAGCCCAATACTATTTAAAACTTATGTTCCTATTATTACTGACTACAGTAGAGTTAAAAGACTCACTTTAAAATAATATTTTGTTAATGTATTATATTTATATACATGACAAGATATATTACTCATTAGATGTTCTAGAAAATATGTTCACACAATATCCAATATCCCAATGCCTATTAATGCTATATGGGGAAAAGGCGCCTTATGTCCAAGTCATATATTTTAGGTATAAGCGATGACCCTGGCAGAGCAATCATGCTGGACGGAACTGGACAGTCATCTTGTCTCCACAATTACAATGGACAATGGAACGGGCCGGTAGCCAGCGATAGATAATTCTTATCCGAACTCTGCTAGGCTTCAGCATCTAGAGCTTAAACTTGATAAATAAATGCAAATAAATAAAATTGAAGTATCTGTTTGTAATGTCATAATAACAACATTTTTGCTAAACGCATATGAAATACGGCACTTATAACGAAAACATTTTTAATAATTTTGGTCTGTCTGTCTGTTCCGGCTAATCTCGGAAACAGCTGGACCGATTTTGACGTGACTTGCACGGGCAGAAGTGACTAAAGTACATACCTTTCTTTTAGAATGAATAGACATAGACGAAAACTTATGGTATTAATTGTAGTATTGCTTAATCTACGTTCAAAATTCACTCATTTTATTTTTATTATTTTTTATTAAGTATAACCTTTTTATTGTTAAATTCCATACGATTGATGCTTAAATTGAGGCCACTCAGAAATATATATTAACTTATATATTAAACTTACTCTCGACTTGAAATTCTTAATATAATCTGGAACTTTTTGCAATCTGTGTGTGTATTATTATGTGGAGTTGATTATGGGTAACGCAATAAGAAACTACAATATTATTTTAGTGTATTTTTTGGAAAAGCTATTTAGAAGCGATTACGTATGTAGTTACATCAGCTTACGATTCGGACGTGATTTTGAATCCTACAAAGAGTTGGAGATTCGGTGAATAAAAAGATAGTTACGAAGCCATAGTAGCGTGGTGGTAGGGCAAATGCCCAGGTAGCTGGCTACCAGACCACCTTCAAGATGAAAATCTGCAGAAGAGCACCTAATGGTAGGTTCCGGCAAAGTCAGTTCCCAAGTCAGTCATTGCGTACCAACACATGGTAAAAACGTGATAGTAAAAGTAAACAAGTAGTGTTACATATAAAATCTCGCTGAAATTATGAGCAGTATCATATATCATGTCCCATAAACGAACAGTATCACTGGTTAATTGAATGTTAGTCGATGATATAAACAGATTTACGGGGCAGATAACACACGTAGAGCCCCATACAATTTAGATAATACGAATACTCAGTAGGGAAAGTTGAAATTAAATTGGTTGCTTCTAGTTTTCGAAACGTGATAAAGTTTCAAAATGGGAGCTGGCATAAGTTACCGTTATCTCAGAGTACAAAAAAATCTTCTTACTTATTCTTTTTACTTGAGCCACAGGTCGGACCCGTAGTTACTTAAAATTTTGGAAATTTCAATGTAAAGTGTTCTTATGTAACTTGGAGCATATGGGAGTGTGTTAACTAAAGTGTGTTTAGTTTGTTAACTGTGTATCCAATCAATATTAGGTTTAAACTAAAGCTACAAAATTTAGTGCCGTGATATCCGTTATATAACCATAATGGATCTAGACATTTGATAATAGAAGAATAGATAAAATATAACATTATTATAATCTATTTTTCTTAACTTAATCTGAAAATAGATGCTTTAGTGTTTTATTTTTAATTTATTCCTTAATCTGAAGCTCCAGCTCTTATATACCAAACATATATGGGCTCGAGTTACCAGTGAAGGAAAACATCGTGAGGTCACCATAAGGGCTAATGCCCGGCTGCCTAACGTCATTTTCCGTTACCATCTTGTAGCGCGGGCTGGTTTCCGCATCTAGGCCACCACGGGGCCCTTTTTGCGCGATGGAAACCCTTACCTCTACCTACCCTCACTTGTGGACCAGTTACTAGTTCAGGCATTGCGTGGCCTCACCATTGGCTACCTTTTCACGTACGTGATATAGTGGAATGGACACCAGATATATTGTGAAACGAAAACTCTGTCAAAAACAAAAATGCATCAACACAGTCTTTGGCAGCACTGTCTAGTATTGAAATTCAATTAATAATTTCTTCTCTAGGATTGACTTTCGCGGACTGAGGTGTGCGGCCGCACTCCGGGGCGTCAAAGGTGCGATGTACGAAAGCAGCTGCTCCTACGCCGGAGCCCTAGAACTGAAGCGGAGCGCCCTGAAAGAGGAACCTTGGCCGGCGACCGAGTGGCCCCCATACAGACTGCACCAGTCCACCTTTGAACAACTGAAACAGAGCGTCGAGAAGGCGAAGGCTGCTCTTCAGGACCGGTCGGGGCTGCTGGGCACCGCTACAGCGTTTGGAGATTTCTACGGAGGTCAACTTGGACAAGATGCGACCCTTGGATTTGGCAGGACGAGAAATGACGATATGCTCGGCTCGATGGACAAGGCGAAAAGTACAGGTATATTTTTTATTTTACTATCCACAGATAAACAAATTTTCGTATGGGAAGAACCGCCTGCAGTGATCTTTGAAAAATTTGCGAGTACTGGATTTTATGACCTATTTTTTATTACTAGCTTCTGTCCACCAGCGTGGCGTCGGCGTTGGACTAAAAATTAGCTAATGTGTTTTAGGTCATCATCTACATAAGTTTAAAATGTTAGTCGTTTCGGTTCAGTGGTATTTGCTTGCAAAAGAAACAAACAAATAACTAACTAGCCTCGCCCCACGGTTTTACCCGTGGTGAATAGTTCATCCTACAGGAATACTGCGTTTTACCTTTGAGCTATTCAAGACTATAATCTATCTCTGTGCCAAATTGATTGAATAAAAAACATCCATCCATCCAAATATTCGCATTTATAATAAGTAGCAAGATACCCAACGATATTATTGTGAATCATTCATATGAGTATGAACGTAGCAACACGCATAAGTACCCTTCTGAAAATTCAGAAATTGTTATAAAATTTAAAATATATATCTACTGAGAGATATCCCATGGCGGAGTGGTAGCTGTGAACGACCTTCAGATTGAAGGATACCATATCATCGAGAGTATAAATAAGTACAAATGAAATTAACATCTTTTTTAGATAAGAAAATATAAAAGCGCAATATACCATCCACATTTCAACAAATCTCTCCAAACGACGTGATAAACGTAGTAGCAACCTTTAAATTTTACACCTACAACAAAGATAGCGAAGCTTCATTGTACCGAACCCGATGAATATCGCATTCGTCGCACCGAGCGCGACTCACACAGCTATCGATTGCCGCGTCTTCCGTCGCCACACAACACACTCCGAGGCATACCACCCATAGATAAGGTCCCATTTCCCTCGAATACAGAAAGAACCCTTTTAGATTAAGCGATGCTGCTAGGTATAAAGGCAAGGAGGGGGCAACATCTTCCACAGATGACAATCAGGCCAAGGGAGACCCGGGGGCGTACGGGATACATACCCCACGGTTGCCATGGCGACGCGCCCGCGCCCGCCCACGCCCGCCCTAAAGATCATCGCGCACAGCCTTCATAAATACCAGTTGTGAAAATAAAATTTTATTATTCAGTTCATTATTTGGAAAGTCGGCCGGCTCGTGGCGCGAGGAATTAACGAGGGGGAGATATCTCAGCTTAAAAATAGCCGAGAATTTTCGATGCAGGTTTTAAAAAGATTTTCGGTGGTTAGCGAAAACAAACGACTCTGTTTTTATCGGGGACGCCATAAAGGTAGTCTACGAGCTCGTAACTGACGGGGTTATTGCCAAATGTGTCTCTATTATGACGATCCGCGTGATTCAGACGGTTGTTTTCACTCATTTTGTTTTCCGCGAATGATATGAATACACGAATATGATTTTACATAGACATTCATTTACAACATAAATAATGGAACATTTTTTGTATACTACAGAACTTTTTATGTTATCTTACTTATCGGAATGTACTTGACGAGTCACAAGGTTTAACCCTATGCAGAAACCTTGCTGACAATTAATTCTTTTGAATAATTGTCTAGCATTTTTCTGCTCCAGTAAACGCCATTCGAACAATGGCGACTGTAAAACATTTCACATTTCTCGAGACCGAACGGAGCACAAAAGATTTTCGTTGACAAAGGCAGTGGAAAGACAATAACTTTTTACCATTAAAAGTTCTTTTTTCCATTAAAAAGTTCACAATACATTGGATAAAATGTAAATTTGAACGACCCCTCTTTGTGGAGTTGGCAAGGTTCGTGACACTGAAGGTGGATTGGGGTCTTCCGCAATTGTTCCTTGTGGGAACCGAACCTGGGTACACCACACCCACCACCCACTTCCACCACTAAGAACATTGACAAACAAAATTCTATATTTTTTTTTACAAGATATTTTTATTACAATAGGCACCCTTAAACCTTTACCTATAAAAAAGGAACATTTATTTACAAACTATAAAAAAATATTCCTTATTCATTCTTTAAAAACATATAATATACAAAGTTTGATATAGGATATAAGAATATGAGATATATACATCATAGTTATACATAAATGATACCTATGATTAGCGGTATATATAAATATATAATATTTTATCTTTATATTCTTATATCCTAATGCTATCCTTGTATATTATATTTTTAAAAGAATTATTAAAAAAAAAAAAATTTTTATGGCTTGTAAATAAATGTATCTTTTTTTATGCATGACTGACTATAACGATATAGGTACAACAGAAAACAGAAGAAAGAGAAGAGAAAACAGAAACATAAGAACATTTCCACAATGATGTTTGAAGAGTTATTGTATTTCTGTGACATGTAGATAGATATCTGTCGCAGTCGAATCCCTGTGATGCAGGACGGAGCGCGCCAAGAATACAAAACAAAGAAACATCATATTAACATAATATTCAAATAAATGCAAATACACCCGGACCCCTAATCTCAGTCATTAGGAGAAACATATTAAAATGTATAAGTCCCGAGGCACCTAAAGAGTTGTTAACTTGAAAATGATTACGCGTCCTATCGGCGTACAATCTCAGCAGTACCAATTGTCATCAATTACTACGCCGTACTTTAGATGTTATCTGAGTAAAATATTATTAATAAATCACGTTGCAACTGGTACGATACGCGTGCTACGTAATATTGATTTTCAAAAGGGTCGGTGAACAATTTATATTCATTAGGACAGTCGCGCCCGTCCGTCCGTTCGTCCGTCCGTCCGTCCGTCGGCGCGGCGCGGCGGGGCGGGGCGGGGCGGTGTCGGGAAGTGGCCAGTTGATGCTTCCACGTGTGATTGTAAATTGCGCACTTACCGATGCTTACCTTCTTGGCGTATTTGCACGTTTATTTTGGCGTTTTTAGCGATGTGCGGCTAACATTTGTCTAATGAATTGACTGAAGAAAGTTTTGATGTGAAACATCTATAGCCGCACGTAAAACCGATTTCTGGCTTGGCGACGCGTCGCCACGGCATGAGCGCTGATTGGTCCGTTCAAGGTTACGACAAATCATAAACATTATTAGTGATGGGGTACTTAGTTTCTTACAAAATAATGTCGATGTTTCACATCTGCCAGGCGTCCCGTGACGGATCACATTTTTTTTAAAATAATTTACTTGTTGTAACACTAGAACACTAGCATACGATGCGACTTGGGTCTTATCGTACCTAGTAGGGGAGGACTGAAGTCGCATCAGTTGTTATGGGCCGAGGTTACCACTTAACACCAGGTGGGCCGTCGGTCGGCTCGCACAGTAACAGCATTGCATAAAAAAAAATGTGACAGAACGAGCTGACGGCTCACCAAGTGTTAAGTAAGTAAGTCACATTGCGTTGCGTCCATCACCTCAAGACGGGGATGTTACGTCTCATGCGCCTGCAATTTCACCGGCACCCACTCCCTTCCACTGGAACACAGCAACACGAGTGCATCACTGCTTGGCGGCAGATTACCAGGTGTGTTGGCAGTACTTCTCCGGGCGAACTCAGCACAAGTTCTACTGCTACTTTGGCTTGCTCCTTTCGCACCACCCGGGGGACACGTGTAGGCAATTCAGAGGGTTATCACCTACGGACGCAAGCAACGTGGGCCCAAATGTTTAATTATATCAACCAATATATAGATCATTTGTAAACTGTGCTTGGTTTGTGTTTGATTCCCACGCAGGACAAAGATTGTGAAGTGTAACGAGTATTTACAAATAAAAAAACTATAAAATGTTACATTATTAGTTACCTGGTTCATATATATAAGTATCTCATTTACTTTGATTAGTTTGGGGCTAGACTTCCACGGTTAGGAAAGTTCACTTAAACCATAATACAAGTCAAAGTTCTAATTTATCTTATATATATATTATATATATATCTTATCTATAGTAACTATAAGCAATGCTTTAGGGCTAGATCGTGTATTCTAGTATTTTCTTTATTTTTGCATATTCTATTCTATTCAGGTACCAGTAGAGACAATAATTTTTATTATGACCCGGAAAAATATTATCGTCCTTAATTGTTTGCTACACGAAAGCGCTACCTTAGTTATTTGAGAAAAATAATGATCGCGTTAAGATCACAAACTCTACACTGAAAACCCACTCCATTTTTAAGGTACAAGCTCATAATAGAGACTGACAGAAGTGGTTAATATATGCAGTTGAATAGTTAGATTTGGGTTAGTTAATATTTTCACATGGTACAATATTCCAAATAAAGGCAAACACATTTCCTAAAAAGAATCTAGTGCATCCAAAGGTTGCCTGGAAGAGATTATTTTAAGCAATAAGCCATAAGGCCGTCCATTTTATCCCACGTGTATAGTTATTTCTTTTTATTTTGTTTCTATGTTTGTATTGTATGGTGTACAATAAAGTTTTCTTATCTATATTTGTATCTATCTATCATCTGTCAACTCAATTTTTCTTAAGATGTAGAGTGATTATCAAAGTAAATATAGGGCTTAATGACATAAGAGCTTTATATTGACCTTTCGAAGCCTTTTTCAAGAATTCTACGGGAATTAGCTATTGCCTTTCTTTATAATCAGTTCAGTAGTTCCTATCACGCCCTACAAGTACATACATACAAACAAATTATACAATTTTTTTACAAAGTGTATATACAGATACTCTAAAGCAAATCATTAGCAGTTCAACAAAAAAAGCCAGTCATAATGACAGCGACCCTCCCACCGAGTTTGCAAAACACTTAACACAGACAATTAAGCATTAACACTAGTAAGCCAATAAGCCACGCACTCGAATTCCCACAGGAGCATCCCTGCATCCCCTTCCCAAACAAACGATTAATGCACAATCAATGGCCACTCGAGCGAGCGTTATAAATCAGCGATGATAATAGCGACATCACCCTGGTCGCTGCCCGACGGCGGAGTTAGCGCAACGCGGCAATAGATGGCGTTGTGCCGGGCGGGCGGCGCGGCGCGGGCGGCGCCCGCGCACGTCGTCACCCAGACGAATTATTATTTTATGTCATTGAAGTCATTGAACGAGCTGACGGCCCACCTGATGTTAAGTGGTAACCGCCGGCCATAGACAACAGCAATACGTCTCAAGTCCTCTGCATAGTACGAGATGACTCAAGTCGCATTGCGTTGCGTCCATCACCCCTAGAAGGGGATGTTACGTCTCATGCGCCTGCAATTTCACCGGCACCCACTCCCTTCCACCGGAACACAGCAACACGAGTGCATCACTGTTTGGAGGCAGATTACCAGGTGTGGTGGCAGTACTTCTCCGGGCGAACTTAGCACTAGTTCTACTGCTACATTGGGTTGCTCCTTTTGCACCACCCGGGGGACACGTGTATGGATTCAAAGGGTAATCGCATACGGACGCGAGCAACTTGGTCCCCCATTAGGTTATATACACAGGCCTCACATCTCGGTTAGTAGTAACTCTGCCTTCTGCGCTGTAGGTCGTGGGTTCGATGCCCACCCAGGACAAAATAATAAAGGTAAAAAAATATTAGGCAAATTAAATTTAGTTTAGTTTCATAAATAACTGAACTACCGCCAATATCTGCCGCCCACTTCCATATCCGAACGGTATTTATTTTCATGTGAACCGCGGTCCACACAATATGCACTTAATTGTGTGAATAGACACCAGTAATAAAAGTCCCTTCATATTTACTGGAACGGGACCGGTCAAAATTACCCGACGAGCCGGGACCCTAAGGTCGAAAGTGCCCGAACATATTAATTTCGCAAATAAATAGCTCAAAACATATTGTGCGATGTGATTTGATACGTTTCGCTTTATGCTTGGGAGGAAGGGATATGACATATTTATTTTTTTATATTTAATTTTGTTTCTTTTTTGCTTAAATGTTACGGTTAGTCTGATGTGGGATCTTTGGCCATCTTTGAATGAATGAAAGTTCTTTATTGTACACCATTAAAATGCAGTACAAACGTGAAAACTACTTAAGATACATGACAATGGGCGGTCTTATCGCTAAGAAGATTAATGATTGGTTTGGACAAAAATAACAAAATTTATACCTACCCACCCGAACATTTCAATGAGTAGAGTAGAGTGGATGTAATGCACTGGGCATTACATCCACCACAATGAATGTCTCGTGTACCTGTAATTCCCCCATCCCCTTGGTCACCTCAGGATTTTATGTCGGCAGGTTCAGACAAACTCAGCAGTGGTCTCAGTAAGGGGTACTCCACACCGACGCTATCGGACACGCTACGGGGAACAAAATGCACAGGTCAGTCACAAATTAAGGTGGACTCTTGTCATTTTTTATAATTGGTTCTTTGAATTTAAATGTTTTTTAACAGCATAATTAGTTTGCCCAAACTAACATCAATTATAACATATTACAACCTAGTTAAAGTAAAAAAAATATGCTAAATTAGTATTATGATAATATATTTTTAACCCACAACACATGAAATCCTAGGCTACTAGTGAACTTTTATCGTAAATAATCATATTATCACTGCCATAAACAGGCACCAAATATTGGAATGTTATGACAAGATTGCTTTAATGCAGAATATACACGAGCCTAGTAACTAAATGTAAGGGCTTAACATTAACACTACTTTGCGTGTAAACTAGCTGTTTGAGTGCCTAGTACTAGTGAAGCAGACAATGCAATTTAGTAAACACTGATCCTGTATATTGTATCCTATACTTAACGACAAGATATACTACAATTACTAAGTACTTGTCGCTTGCCGAGTAATGAACAACCTAGGCAAATGTTAAGAGACATTATATAAAAGCTGTATAGTTAAATTTAGACGGGTATTTCTCACTATCACGTTAAGCACTAATGATAAGACCTAAGCACCTTAGCTCGTATAACTAAAGGGTCTAAGCCCCTCGAATAAGGTCCTAGATAATGTTTTTCTAAGTAGGGGAGAACCCAAGTTGTGTTATCAAGAGCTTTTTTAATACCCCTAATACCTTGAGTGAGTGTTTAGTGAATATTGAAGTACTGATTGTATATCTCAATAAAAAACTGTGTATATTTCAATCCGGAGGTCACCGGTTCAAATCCCTACGTGCACCTATGAGTTTTTCGATTGAAAGTTTTATGTGCGCAATACTACGTTTTCAAAACGGTGAAGGAAAACACCGTGAGTAAACCGACATGTCGTAGAACTAAAAAGACATAAGACATGTGTCAAGTGCACGAAAGGAGCCTCATTGAGGCTCACTTAAGAGCGGTGGAACTCTCGCCGAGTTCGTCCGGGGAAGTACTGCTACCATGCCCATTTCTGCCAAACAGTAACGCTTTCGCGTTACTGTGTTCTGGTTTGAAAGGTGTGGTTACCGATGAAATTACAGGCACATGAGACAATCCACCTACACGTCTTAGAGTTACGGGCGCATACGATGCGACTTGGGTCTTGTTGTACCTAGTAGGGGAGGACCCAAGTCGCATCGGTTGTTATGGGCAGAGGTTACCATTCACCAGGTGGGCGTAACTGTATAACATAAAAAAACCTTTCAGCACACTGGTTCGAGAGAAACAGTGACTAGAATAGAATAGATCCTTCTATTTCTGAATATTATGGTCCCTGATCCCCTTTATCGAGTAGGTAATATTATTCCCTCGTGCGATAATTTATTCGCATTGGAATCTAACTTGTTTTTCATGTTAATGTCGCTACGGCGCGGCGCGGCGGGCTGGTGGTCACTCTGATTAATAACGTCACGCCCAACCGACGATTCATGTAACTTTATCTTAATACCACTTAATTGTGTAATTTGAATTTGACGGTCTTACAGCTCAGTTGGTAGTAGCCCTGCCTTCCATGCTGTAGATCGTGGGTTCGATTCCCACCAAAGTCAAAAGTCAAAAACTTTATTTCCATAGAATTCATAAAGAAATGGCTTGGAAACGTCAATAATATTCAAAACATAAGGTCACGCGTACTTATTGATAAGTTTAACGTCTGTTCAAACCCTATCCGATCCTCCATGGGGAAGAACAAACAAGAAACCCCTAATGGAGGGATTCTTTTTTTTCGCGAGCACGATCCTTGTAGCAATTGAGTACTTAGGTCTATGTTACATATATGACTACATAATATACTAAAATAAGATATTACAGGATGTTTTGTGTGTCGTTGAGCAGAGCAACATCAAACTATGAGGATTTATTATTTATATAATCATTTACAGTGTAATAAGCTTTACTTACCAGACCCTTCTTTATATATGACTTGAATTTTTGGGATAGAAGCTTCGTTGCCCACCCAGGACAAACATTTGTATGACGAATATAGATGTTTGTTCTGTGTCTGGGTGTCAATATGTATTATATGTATTGATACCCAGACACACAACAAATATTTATATTCGTTATACAAATGTTAGTCGATAAACTTTTAACTGACTTTTCCGTACATAAAGTGATATCAGCCCTTAAGAGCAGCAATTCAACTGGATTCCTCCTGCTGCTATAATTGTGTCTCTTTACACGCACCATTCAGAGAAATTATGGTCACACGAATGCCCCGTTCTGTTTCACAATGATCGCAGAGTATCGATGGCCGTTTACCCGCGTCGCCGAGCGAACTGATCTTCCCTCCGCGGCACAAAGGTAACTTATAATTGTGCCCGCCCTCTTGCTTTGAGTTCACGGTCCGCGGCACCGGTTTGATGCTATCACATAATTGCAACGTTCGGCTATTACTGCATTTACTTCGACAGATCAAACGGCATTTCAGAGTCTTTTGATGTATCTATTTAAGATTTTACAGTCTGTGGACTAATTACAGCTTCTTTTAATTACTTTCGGGAACCAGTATCGGCGATAGGTGTACAACATTTTTAAATTTCAATTAATATTGAATGACCTCACACCTCCGTTCGCATAAGCTCTACCTTCTGATCTTTGAAAGACTTTGGTTCGATTCTAATCAGTACAAAAAATTACATAACGATGATACATGATATAAGTGAAATTAACATGTTTTGTCTATATTAACAATAAATCATTAAAATTTGATATGAGTTAACCGATTCTCATAAGTATCACATCTAGGCTTTGAATAGGCATCAAACTTACCGATAAGTACGCGTGACTTTATGTTTTGAATATTATTGACGTTTCCAAACCTCCTTTATGAATTTTATGGAAATAATTATTTTGACATTATTTAAACCTTTTTAAACCTATTACCTATTTAAACGTCCCCTTCATGAAAAGAACAGCCAAGAAACCCCTAAAGGAGGGTTTTATCGCCAGCAGAAGCACGAATCGCCCCGTCATAGTGCATCTAATCGGCCACCACTCTTTCGATTTACTATTTAAGTATCTTATGTTTGATGCATTCTTCTTCTTCGAGTCACCGGTTCTGTCGAACCAGTGTGGTGACAGGATTGTAAGTGCGCCTCAAAGAGGCTCCTTTCGTGCACTCGACACATGTCTTCGAATTTTTAGTTCTAGGACATGTCGGTTTCCTCACGATGTTTTCCTTCACCGTTTTGAGAACGATGTATTGCGCACATAAATCTTTCAATTGAAAAACTCATAGGTGCACGTCGGGATTTGAACCGGCGACCTCCGGATTGAAACTAGGGGGTCAGTACCGCTAGACCACCACGCTCTCAAACGCTTTCTTAAACTGTCAATGCAAGCATAAATGGCGACTCGACACCTTATTCCGAAGAGTTCGATGACGTAATTAAAAACTCGATATATAAAATGTACCGTGTCCGTAGCTAACTGGCGCACGCGTCACATTAATGAAACACCGCTCGTTCTGAGAGTCGGTTGTATTACCACTCATCATCTGTAGTGGGTACCAGATAATGGTGCATATATGTTTTTTAAGTAGAGAGAAATAATAATTATACTTTTGAATAAAATACAAAGGATGCACAATATACAAAAATGAACACTGGAAAATACTAAAGTAAAAACTGTGTCGCAGTTTCCAGTAAAAATAAATGAGTTTGTGATTTATTTTTGGTTTTTGTGCAGTCTAATATCAAAGTCAAAAACTATTTTCGTAGAATTCATAAAGAATTACCTTGGAATTATCAATTAAAATCTAATATTTAAAATATAAAGTCATGGTTTTGCTGTTTTATGCCTCTTTACGCCCTATCCGACTCCCCAAGTGTAATAAAATTTATATACTTTACTGTCGTATAAATTCTGATAGTATAACAGTTTTCTAGAGTACTATGGTATACTGCAAATCCAGAACAACCAGAATTTGAATTTTGAATAATATGTCGAAATTTGTGCAGAATATATAGATATATACTCGGGCGTTAAGTCCATCTATGACCATTGCGTCTCATCCGGTTGGCTTTCACTATTCCGCCAACCAAAAACTGTTAAATTTTATAATCAATGCTCTTGACATTGCAATCACAAGATATTTTTTTTTTATTTTTTAGTTATTTTATTTATCAGATCAGATTGACATCCATTTTTGTTAGTAATAATAATAATATTTCTAAGACTATGTTAGCACATTATATAATATATCAAAAGATTCATGCAGTATAACAAATATGTCAAAGAGAGAGACAACACAATAAGCAAAAATAAGTGAAATAAAAATAAAATCTAATAATAACTGTACAAAATTAAGTGATTGAAATGTCATAAGGTATACAAATTGATAATAAAACAAACAAAAACAGATAATAATTAATTAACAAAATATGGAAACATTAAGTACACTATTGCAAGACGAGTTGGGTGGGCTGGTGTAATTTTATCCAGTGGTTGAAAATATACGAATTAATATTATCAGCCAGTACTTTCAGCATGGTGTTGTTAGCTAGATATTGCAGCTAGATATATTCTTCTTTACTACTTTTTTTACAATATCAATTACGAAAAGAAACTGTTACAACTTAGCATGTACAAAGTAGTAATACCTCCCTACTAAGTCTCAAAGACATCTCAATTATAACGATACGTTACAATTATTACCAATATCGAGGGTTCAAGGGGTCGGCTGGTCCCCGCGTGTCGGCGCACGCGCATCGGCTACCCAAATGGCTGTCAATTTGCGGTGACAGCCGTGAACGACTTTTCCCAGACAGATAGCGATTTAGGGTTGAGTAAATATGGTAATTGTTACGCTTTGTCGACGTTTATGATTTCGTTTTAGTTTGATTAAATAAATAAATAATAAACTTTATTTATTTGGAATAATAACAATATACACTTTAAATACAGATTCGATGATGCTTGCTGGAGTATATAACTGTGTCGCAAGCATCAACGCCCCCCCTCCGAATACAGTTATACAATTCCACAGGAACAACATATTTTTTTTTAAAGTTTCTAAAGTTATAAATCTAAAATCTAAATTAATAAGATTATTGTTTGTGTGTGTGTGTGTGTGTGTGTGATTGGGCCATTTGAATTGTACTTTTTTAGTCTTCCGTGATAGCTACTTGTTATACTACCAAATCCAATGCCAAATATTGACAAGAGATTCTTCTATTCATTTGAAATATGGATTAAAAATAATTGGTGCGTATGTAGTCTGAGTGTTATAGACGAGTGATGCGATCTGAGAATCGATTATGATCCATATAATCCCTTGTGAACTAAAAAATAATAATATAATTGTGCATATAGATCAGGCGCTGCTGCAGGATATTTTAAAACTTTCCAATCCTAACTGTCCGAACCGAATATCGGCCAATGAAGGCACAATGCGTTCCGTCCCAGTTTCCGCATAGAAACAAGTTTGAACAAGTGTGTAGGATGCGTCCATTTCCCGCTTGTCAGTGGAAAGTTTGAATCGAAGTGTACCTTCGTTTTGCATTGAGTCTGTGACAGTGGCGAGGCGGACGCAGACATACTACAACGAATTTGCGTTTTTTTTACGTTAGCTATGAACTGCTTCACTTGTGTGTGGTTAGGACCCTTCTTTACTAGTTTAGAAATAAAATAAATGATGCTGTTCAAATCTAAATATTAACAGGAATCCTGTGCGACATTTGATGTCGTCTCTTTCGTAAGAAAATGCACACAAAATGTATTACTGATTTATAAGATGGAATTTCAAAATAGGAATATTTTTATTTACTAGTCACATTGCGCGTAGCAACAGCTACGGAAGATATTTCAGTGTTGTAGCAAAGTATGTACATGAAATCATTAGTTATACCTATACAGGGATTTTAGTATCATCATAACTAAACATAAGTATTGCTGTTTAGCATCTCGAAGTTTTTACGTAAAAGTACTTAAAGTTATTTTGGCTGCTAAAGTACTTTCTCGAACAAAGTCGTCCGCCTGAAAATGGTATTATGTGATGATTCTGAGTAGTTTTGTACTTTGTAAAAGGAGAATACACAAATAAGGAACATTTGAGAAAATTTCGAAAGTAACCCAATCTGATTTAAGCGTTCATTGTAAATCTAACTGTAGTTTATTTCTGAGGTGAGAAACCAAAGAGTTTCCTTTAATGCTCTTCCTCCACAATTACCAGTCCGCTTCACGCTCCATCATTAACATTACCAGTAAGCAGTGTATGCTATGAATCTCGGCAACAACTTTAATCCCGGTTGATCCACCCCAGGGGAGTCAATCATACTGCCATTAGTTTCCGGTGGGACGGCGAGTGGTACAACCGGGTGGGTGGTGCCGGGACGAGGCGATTCGTCGCGGACGTCTTTCACGGCGTGTCGTGTGTATGTGAGAAAATGCTCAATTATTGTATCCTTCGTAATGTTTTTGATGTGAAACATCTATAGCCGCACGTAAAACCGATTTCTGGCGTGGCGACGCGTCGCCACGGCATGCGTTGCATATTACTTTTACAAAATAATGACGATGTTTCACAACTGCCAGGCGTCCCGTGACGGCTCACATTATTTTTTCTGTGAGAATTGCATTTTATTTTATCTATGTGCAGGCTGTTAATGTTATATGTAAGGACTAGCTGTTGCCCGTAACTTCGTCCTCGTGGATTTTGGTTTTATCGCGCACCCCTATTTTACCCCTCGAAAAAGTAGCCTAAGTGACTCCTTGTTACATCAGCTATCTGCCAGTGAAAGTCCTGTCGAAATCGGTCTAGCTATTTCAGAGATTAGCCGGAACAAACAGACAGACAGACAAAAATTGTAAAAAATGTTGTTTTGGTATATGTACCATGTATACATCCATATGCAATTAGTAAAAAGCGGTTATTTTAATATTACAAACAGACACTCCAATTTTATTCATTTGTATAGATAAAATCTAATTGTCTAGGCTAGGAATTTTTTGAAATTTTGTTCTTTTTTTATGTGATATAGTAACGGAACGAGCCGACGGCCCACCTGGTGGTAAATGGTAACCTCAGCCAATAACAACCGATGCGGCTTGGGTCCTCCCCTACTAGGTACAAGACCCAAGTCGCATCGTATGCGCCCGTAACTATGAGACGTGTAGGTGGAATGTCTGATGTACATGTAATTTCACCGGCAACTACACCTTTCAAACCACAGTAACGCGAACGCGTTACTGCTTGGCGGCAGAAATGGGCATGGTGGCAGTACTTCCCCGGACGAAATCAGCGGAGTTCTACTGCTTCTACTCTTCTATTTAAGTAACTCATGCTCAACTAATACTTTAGGATAGAAGGACTTTTGAGCACATTCAACTACTTTTGCAAAAACAATGCCAGTAGTCAATTCATACGGGAGTATTAGTAATAAATTTTTCGAAACCAGCTCATTTGTGAAAATTTAAGTTAACATACACATGAAAATGAGTCCCATTTTGTCGAATAACCAATATTACCAATTCAAAACATAAGTTCAGACTCATTTGCATGAAAACTTAGTAACCATTTCGCGATCATTATATTTGTTCAATTCCCCAGAAACGGTATCAATACAAACATTAAGATTACAAAGTGACCCCCTCGCTCCCCACCCCTTATATAGCTGGTAACAAAATAAATGGCTTAAATTTCTACACCCGTAATGAATACTTCCAGGGGTTGTGGATAAATCATTGTTACGTTGCATTTTGGTGATACCCACTTAACTATGACATAAGCGGAGCGAACGGCGGATTAATAATAATAGAATAGAATATATCTTTATTGTACATCATGGGTAAAAACAAACAAAAAAGATACTGCTGTAGACATCAAAATAATACAGTTACCAAAAAGAATTACGCTTCCTCAAAATATTATAACCTTTTTGAAAAACTAACATAAATACGTATACGTTTTTCTGTATTATATATTTAGACCAAAATAGAACTTCGGGAAAACGGAAGTATATTTTGTTTTCAATATGAAAACCCGTTTATTATCTCTACTAATGATACTACACATAATATAAAAAAAATATTTCATCTTAACGAATAAATCACTGAATTAGTTGAGTTAAAGAGTTTTTTTCACTATTGACAGTGACATATTTACGCATGTATTATGTCATATTTACGTTACGATTGTGGCGCCAACGTCTATATTAGAATTATGATTATGTGATAAAATAACGGAACGAGCACCTGGTGTTAATTGGTAACCTCTACCCATAACAAGTAATATGACTTGGGTCTTCCGCTAATTGGGTACATCAAGTCCCAAGTTGCATCGTATGCTCCCATAACTCGGACATCTGAAGGCGGAATATCTCAAGTACCTAGTGTTTCACCGGCAACCACACCTTTCAAACCGGAACGTGAAACATTACTGTTTGGCGGCAGAAATTGGTATTGGTATGGCAGTACTTCCCTGGACCAACTTGGCATAAGTTCTAACTGCCTGTTGGTGGCAGACTTTCAATTTGAGCGTAGAGCCAGCTGCCGGCAACCCTACAACCCTCACCATGGTTTTCTCAATGCCAATGGAGAAAGGAGTCGCCCGCTCCGCTTGTCGCTCCGCCTCTCGTAGCGCTCACCATTAGTTAGCGGCACGCGCAAAGCGGAAGCGGTGACGAGGCGCACGCGCATAGATCCAGAGCTCGATGGTTCGAAGGCGCACTTAAAACATTTTTATTGTAATCGCTGAGGGGCGAGGTCCATTGTTATCTTCCCTCTTTTTTTTGAATGAATCTTGAAATAAATGTGTGAAAATTTATGGTTATACTAACTAATGATATTTATTTTTGCATTAGTCTTACTGGTATTTCAGTGTAAAAACTAAAGACATATTTATATAAGTCCCTCCTAGCAGTTTATTTTTTTATGAAATAAGTGCCTCCGAGCTCGTTTAACAACTGAAACAAAACAATTTACTTGTGTACTAAATTTCAAAGTCATTTAGAAACATATTTTTATCTGCGAATCTAATCGAAATTGTACGTGTATGTAGGCCTTACATCACTTTAAAACAGAAGAAATCCTCACCTCAAAACTCATTTTCTACTAATCAATCACAAAACTTCAAATGAGATTTTTCTGTCAATTTTATATTCAATGGTTAATTTCCTTCATGTTGTATTTTTTCAAATTACTCATACAAACAGTAAGCCATAATAATTAGCTATGGCCAACAAAGAGTACTATGAACGTTGGCTAAAAATTAAAGATCAACTACGAACAGCAGTAGCTGAAGATGAACGCCTCCAAGAACTTGCCCAAGCCTTTGTTGGTATCAAACCACAGGCCACTGCTGTCGAAATAGTGGCCAGAGTATATTGCAAGTACTGTGATTTGTACAACAAGCTTTGTGACTGTTACGACCAGATGGAACAGGTTCAACGACGACCTTACATCAAGAAAATCATAGACGC
Organism: Chesias legatella; assembly: GCA_947359385.1. Taxonomy (NCBI): domain Eukaryota; kingdom Metazoa; phylum Arthropoda; class Insecta; order Lepidoptera; family Geometridae; genus Chesias; species Chesias legatella. Next base: position 13,608,324 of record OX375762.1, on the reverse strand, counting down.
AATAACGTGTCGCCTCCTAGAACTGAAATGGACTCTCGAAGAAGTTGAAGTTTTCGAATTCACATATCCCGACAACGCTTTGCAACAGATGCTTATGGTACCGCAAGACATACAGGTGCTCTGTCCATTCTTCTACCCTTTTGAAACCAGGCAGCAAGAAATGCAATACATCATCGATCAGATATTTGCCGGAAATAGGCTCGGTGACCCGGAGCCAACTGCTTCTGAACTAGAACTAAAAGAAGAAGAACGTCTTGAAGAAGAAAGAATCAGACAAGAGGAGAAAGATGCCGAAATAAAAAGAAAATTAGCAATGGGGGAAGAAATTTTTGAGTCTGTTGAATCTGTAGTGCTTTCTCCGGAAGAAATTGAAGAAATGAGAGCTCAAGAGGAATATGAAAGACATATAAATAACATTCAGCGTATGGAACGCGCTCGAGTCGCAACCAGAGAGAAGGTGCGTAAAGCCAACAAAGATGCCAATATGTATTTGGAACTAGCCGGACTGAAAGCACCACAAGCTAAATTAGATATTCGGCAGCGCTCTGCAAAATTAATTCAACTGGTGTGTAGACGCTTTATGGAGGTTAAGAGGAACCACGTACGAGATTATAAATTGAAACAAAAACTCGGTATGATTGTTCCATCTTGGACGCCTCCTTCGGCTAAGATTCAATTAGAAAAAGTAAAGGAAAAAAGGAGAAATTTTCGACGCAAATACTATGAATCCTGGATGGCTCAAAATATAAAGGAGAAATCGAGAGTACTTAGACTCCGTGAGGGTGATATAATGGAAGATATATCAGCTGAAGTTAAAAATTGGTTCCAGGAATGGTACAATCAAGTAAGACTATTTGATGAATATCCGTGGCCCGACGAAGGTGGTTCCATACTCGTTGTCCGAGGTGAAACTTTTACAATAGAAGAATACATAGAATGGCGTACTGCGGAAGAGAAGAGGTTGAAAGCAGAAGCTGGTAGTCCTAAAAGTTCAGATCAGATTAAAGCTGAAAAACTGGCAGCACGTGAAGAAAAAAAAAGGTTAGAGATGGAAGCACGTGAAAGAGAAAAGAAACGATTACTGGATTACAAAAAATCTCGTCTCAACCCAGATAATGACCCCGGTATTTATATATCTATAGGCAAAAATATTGAACCACTCCAGGCCTCAAGGAACGCGTACGAAAGCCAATGGAATGATATTGATACTCCTGATGCTCCTTTAGAAGTTCTAAAAGGATACATTATGTACCTGGTCACCGAAAATGCGTACCAAGATGTACAGCTACAGCTTCGCCCTATCGTTGATGAAATGATGAGATTAGAACTGAACCTATTGAAAAATTCTCTGAAAACCGACTACCTAGCTGCAGGTATTGCAAAACCACCACAAAGCAAAAAGAGGAAAAAGCCAAGAAAAGTAAAACCACCAAAACCAGACAAAGTGAGTCCTGAATCAATGTTTCAGCAATTAGTAGACGAAGGAATTGTTAAAAAATATCCCAGAACAACGCTGGATGACTACTGGGGCGATCAAAATTTTGCAGCGGCTGATATGAGGGCCATTCTATGGACGCCTTCCTTTCCACTGGCATGTATGGGTGACGTCCGGGAACAAGTGAGGACTCGTTGTTTACTCACCCTTGGATCCTCTTGTCCTAATGCCAGTAGATCTCAAATGTTGGTTGGTCCTAAAGCTGCAGGAAAAAGAACTCTGGTTTATGCAATCGCCACCGAAACGAACTCTATCTTGATAGATCTCTCGCCAATGAACGTGTACAATAAGTTCCCAGGACCTAAAAATTTAAAGACTATGTTTCAATTTGTGAACAGAATAAGCAAATTGATGCAACCAACCGTGATACTCATAGACAACGCTGAAAAAATGTTTTATAAAAAAGTACCCAAAGAAGAGAAAATCTTCGATCCAACCCGACTACAAAAAGATATCTTCAAGGAGATTATCAAGCCCATAGCATTTGATGACAAGATTTTAGTACTAGGTACCGCGACGGAGCCGTGGCTAGCTAAAGGTCCTCAGATGTACAAAATATTTCCGTCTCTTATAATGATACCGAGAACAGACTACGGTAGTATATCTTTCATATTAACAAAGATGTTGATGAAATATCATGGGGTAAATAGAGAGTTCAATGTTCACAGTGTAGCGCAAGCTATAAAAGGTTACGATATAAATACAATAAAAAAAGCTGTGGACACCTTATTGAGTGGAGAAAGAGTCGCGCAGCTGTACCACAAACCTCTGGAGCCTATGGAAGTAGTAGGAGCAGTTTTAGATTATGAAGGTGGCACTTATACGGATGAGCAAGACTCCTTAATGTTCCAGGAGTGGTATCAGTCGTACTCACCTTGGGGAGAGAAATACTTGGATTACATGCTAATGCTAGATTCCCAGTTGACGTACAAGATGAAGGCGGACAAGAAGAAAGCAGAAAAGAAAGGGTGAATGAGCTAATTTCATTTCATATGCGTATCTTCAAATTTCGTTGAGTCATAGTGAAATCCTAAGTGCTTCACTATTCAGATTTCTCATAAAAGATCAAATAATCAACTTTCTAAATACTTGTTACGAAAACAATATAGATTTAATACAAATTCCATGAAATGTTTTTTTTGTTAATTTATAGCAAAATTACGTAGGTAGAAGCTGAACTATTTATTTTAAACACAAGTTTGAATGTCTGTTTAAACAAACAACAAATACTGATGAAACTGGGGCGAATCATATGTATGTTATTAAAAACTTATATCGTAACACTAATTTTGTGCTATACATATATATTCCTTCTTTATACTTTAAAGACAAAAGGCGTTATCAGCATTATGAAATCTTATTCGCCTATTACATTGTTCTCATGTAACTTAATTTGTACAAAACCATAAAAGCGCCATCGCTCGCGATATTCAACAATTTTTCACAAGGGAGGGTGTCACAGGGGTTGAACTCTGGCCTCTCACCCTTCGCCAGTTTAGTGCGGGGTAATTAAAAGAGAGGGCGTTGATCGCTCGTCGCTTAGTTCTTAGTTACACACGAGATGGCGCTTTTGTTAAAAGGAAATATTTGCAAAATCTGTGCTTATATAATATGTAATGTAACCTAGCACGCAACAATATTGCTTTTGTTAGCTACACATTATTACCTGCTTAAAAACAGTTGAACATTTCATAGATTATTAATTGCGTTTATTATTAATGTATTCAATTTAAACATGATCTGTATAATAAAACCGGCTGAAACCTTTTTATAAAGGCAAATAGGGAAATCTATTGATATTCAAAGCAACGGATTAGGATAAATAAAACAATACTGAGCACGAGCTTAACTTAAAATCTTGAAAGTAACAGAATATCAGCATTCGGAGGTTTTTTAAGTAATCTGTTTTATTAAAATTGCTGGCCCTCTTAAGATTCGCAGTTAAAAACCCCCTTATATTCGTTTTCGCTCCTAGCTTAACTCATATTCAAGTTTGAAGCAGACTAAAGATTTGAATTCATAATCAGGAACCTAAAATTACGCTACATTAAGAGAAAAATCCGAACTGGGACATCAGCTATTCTATTAAAATATTGTTACGTTATAAATCGCGAAAAAAAAGGAATCCCTCCATTAGGGGTTTCTTGTTTGTTCTTCCCCATGGAGGGTCGGATAGGGTTTGAACAGGCATCAAACTTATCTTTAAGTACGCGTGACCTTATGTTTTGAATATTGACGTTTCCAAGCCATTTCTTTATGAATTCTATGGAAATAAAGTTTTTGACTTTGACTTTGACTTTGAATGAACTTAATTCATAATTTCCCGTAATTAAGTTTAACTTAATTTATGTTTATACGACACATATTATGTCACTTAGTTTCTGAATAGCTTCTACTCTCGCTTTGCTTGTCTGGTAGCTAGATTCTAAGCTATACATTATTATTTCAGGTCACATATATTCAATATTTTTGCCAAATCAGTTCAGTATTTATGGCATGAAGGTGCAACAATACTACATATGCCTATCCATCCATACACACGCACATACATTCGCATTTGCAATATTATAATTGCAATATGACTTAAATAAACATTTACACGCAGCTCAGCTCACTCTGCAATCTGTACTGTAAGGTCGTAGGTTCGATTCCACCCTTATGATTACATGCATAAATATACATATGTACAGCACGATAAACATCTATTCACATAAATCTCTGGTCTGGATGGCATCTAGATGGAAATTACTGGGTAGGAGGCAGAACTACTACCAACTAATATGTGATAGTCATAAAAAAACCATTATCCAAAGTCCAAGCAGCCAGTTACTTGACTGCTTGAACCTGCTGCGACACAGTTTTTTAACTAGCGCTGAGGGTAGTTGTATTTTTAGTTTGCTGCTAAATTATTATTACGATAGTTACAATAATAGATCAATCGATAGTGAATTATTATTTTTATTTACCAAGTACAACCGTAATAAGTCTTACATCCAATCGGCTATGTGTACAAGCCTCCATAACCGGCCGCCATCCATCACGACAGTCAATTGCGCTGACCACGCGGTGAAGGAAGCCCGCCAATTCCTCATTTACCGGTCCGGGGTGAAGCAATAACGCAAATTTCCAAAAGTGGGTCGGGCTAAGGTGGTTGTTCCGGGAGGTAGACACCCGGAGCCAGGATACCGCTGTCTCCGCTCGCCGCCGCCGCTTCCTGGGGAACGTGGGGAGAGGTTGCCACTACAATGCTTTACCTCCTACACCTGATCACGGACATTTTGTTGTACGAGTTTCTTTGGTCTGCGCTGTTTTCTTTGATGGGATTTTCCGGAAAGCTTACGTCATCTATGTATTAATAAAAATCATATAGTGGCACTATAAAAAAATGTGCTATTAAAACACACCAAAAAACAAAAACACAGTATTCTAATTTCTTGCACGTTAGAATACACTGACACAAATATGCCATAAAAAAACGATGAAATTTGAAATATACAATTCAGTTTTCACAAAAGCACTATTGAATCTGATCATCTTTAATGTTTTCAGCGTTCATTTCAATCCAATTTGGCATCCTGAGCTCAAGCAAAGTGCCACACCCTCCAATCCTACAGCTCAACTTTTTCCATTAGACAAAGCAAACAGCTGGTGTCAACCCCCACACGCCTCCTCCCCGACGCTGCCCCATAAAGTTGTGCCACTGACTCTCTGTAAACTAATTAAAGTTTTCAATGGGAACCATATACCAACTACTGCGTAAGGGAATGTTCCAGTTAGACCCCTATTATGTGACCAATGTCCCTCAAAAACACCGAAGTGAAAATCAAATGCTTATTCCTAAGAATTCATAAAGATATGGTTAATGAACGTCAGTTAGTAATATTAAAAATTCAAGGTCACTTACCTATTACTGTTGACACGATTATTATATCGATTATTATATCGATGACTACTATTTTTTCGTTACTGAAACTATATCGAATAGGTATATAAAGATAAATAAAATATTAAAAGCTTCACACCTAGGATTGCACATCGACGCAGTGATTTGTATATTTTCGTAGAAGTTTAATTATTCAGTTTATGCAAAAGGGCTTTTTGGCATATTTTTGTACGCAAATACACCACACCACATCGCTTCCCTTTTTAAATAGGCCGCAAAGTAAGATTTCCTCCGCCCGTTGTGAAGAATGGTTGTGTACGTCGGGTGCATAAGGAAAGCCCTTTACTGCCGGCTTCAACGTCGTAATAATATTGGCTTTGAGTTGAAAACATACGTATTAATATCACGAGCGTTTGTAAAGCAAGGCCCGTTCTGATTACGTCAATAATATAAAAAATGATGTAGAAAATATGTACAAAGTTGATAAACTCCAAAACGGCTGAGCGGCCACGATGAAAATTGAATCATCTAAGTGTTTATTTCATAGAAAAGTTTGTTGCTATCCGTTTTACATTTAACAGAACAAAGTCTGCCTATTTTTTGTTCTGATTTTGTTAGTCTATGATAAACGAGGAAGTCCTGACTGATTACCTGAACAGTATATTTCATATAGGGTCCTAAGCCTCAGTTTGAAAGCTGAGATCTCGTGTTAAACCAAAACTCTCTATTTCGGAAACCTTTGGCAGTAGATTCGTGAAATTTTATGTGAACGTTCCACAGATAAATGAAATAACAAGTGATTATCATTTTTTGTTTGTTGTTTTTTTTTTCATCTTGGATTAAGGAAGATTAATGTTGGTTAACTGGTAATTATGTGTAGACATGTTAATAGCTACGCAAGCAGAAAGCTTCTGAAAACGCATAGGTTTCGCGCAAAATATAGTTGCGTATATTTGAATAGCACGCTCACAATGGCCCGCGGGACATGACAAAATAGCATTCTGTCTGCGAGCAAAGTTCGTTATGTACTTGAATTTCCCGCTCCGCCGTGAATACCTAGTATTCTCTCCATCTATGCAACGGAAGTGATTCTCGCTTTATATTCTTTATTTTATTTATTTACATTACAATTTTGCTTTAGTAATAATTCGGAACAATAATTCTATATAGTAGAAAATAAACCGTAGTAGCCGAGTGGTATGGAATCACAAATTACAACTCTCAGATGGAACAGTTTTTATTTTTACAACTAGGGTTCTTAGGTTCGACACCCGGCTGTACAAACTTTTGTTAAGAGCATAAAATGAGGTTTTGAGTGTGTAATTCTGACTGGACTTAAAGGTCAGATGGTAGTAACCCCAGGACAAAAATTTATGTGACGACCATTGGTGTTTGTTCTGTGTCTGGGTATTAATAATGTATGTATTTACAAAAAAATGTATATAAGGTTCTGTTGTCTGGTTTCCAAGCTTACTCTGTGAAATGTCCTCCAATATTTATTTATTTATTTAATTAGCTACGCTTTTTATGCTTCAGGAAGCTATACTGCAAATGTATGGTTGAGATAAGATATTCCGAGAATCAGTAATTTCTCACACGGAGTGGCAGTAGGTAACTTATCCTAGAAGCAAAATCACAAAAGCCTATCTTTCTATTCGAATTGGGGTTATAAAAATGCCCTCGAGGTTTTACGTACTGCTTTAGAGGAAAAAGTCTATTTATGTAGTGATTTTTTTCTGAATGAATAAGGATAATTTATTTTAGCGCTACGCAGTCAACATAATTCCACTTTAGTATTCTATTTACTCTGAGTTATCAAATATTAATGGCACAAATATCATCGCATTTTATATCAAGAGTCATTTTTTTTATTTTTGTCTTACGAATTACGTAAGACAAAAATAAAAAAAAATGTCTCTTCCGTTCGTCGTTTCATTTCAAATAAACATACACAATCAAATACAACTGTTATGGGCTAATAACAAAATAAAAAAATTAAATATATTAAAATCAATGTAACTTGGATCGAATTTCAATAATTACTTAGAGTTTGAATAAGAATTAGATATAAAAAAAGATAAATTTTTACATCTTCTCACTACAATAAAAATAAATAGTTATTTATATAGTCACAACAGAAAATTTTACTTCCACCTTCATATTTAAAAATTGCACGGGTACAATTTAATGCGACTTGGGTGTTCCCATACCAAGTGGAGGCCCCCAGACGTTTGCTTTTCTTATACGAGGAGGTTACCGCTGAACATAAGATCGACCGGACCAACTTGCCTGTGTGCATTTGGGTATTGCATGGTATAGCCTGATTACGGGATCATTAAATGAATAAACTAATCAATATTTGTTGTCATTTAAAACGGTGCCATCTTGATTATGATATTAATTACCTGTGTCAACTCGAACGTCTTAATCTGAATGAATACTACCACAGGAATAACACGGCTTTTGAAAAAAAATACGGAATTCATTTGTTCAACAAACATTTTTTAAATTTCCTTATTCATTCCTAACTGGTTTATTTAACTGCTATTTCTGTGATTCAATTCAATAACGGCAGAATTAATGAAAATACCAAAGCCGCTTTTTCCCAGTTATCAGATTATATCGTCGATTGGAACTAATTCGCAGTCCCCCCCGCTCCCCCACCCCTCCTCCCCTCAGTCTAAGCTCATTTCCGGAATGCCGCGTCGCCTGGTTTATTAATTTTAAATTAAACACATATAAAGCTGTCAATTTCCAGAGATGTTTGTTTATATGAAATGTTAATTAGAATATGTGTAAAGCGGTGTTTAGGGCTTTGTCGTATGATCATACTAGTACTAGTTTCACGCGTCGACTCTGGAACCTACGAGTATGTAGGTACTAGGTAAAAATATAATACTAACCGTATTGAGATGTTTTTTTATCTTTTAAAACTTCAATGTATTCGTAGTTAGTTTTGAAAGCTAGAGTAGCAAGTAGGGTTAAGTAATTATAACTACCAAGTTATTGACGTAACAGTTCTATATACACACGCAGCTGGCTTTACTAACTGCTATCTAGCCCTAAATTGCTATCCTAGCTTGAAAAACTAGCCTAGTTTATCCCGGGCATAAGCTGACTGTTCATAATGTCCATTTTCGAAGATTTGTCCTGGTCTGTTACACACCGCTGCTAATTAATAGCGTGAATTTCACATTATATTCATTGTAAGAAATATTTGGTATAATATGGTAATCGAGACTATGGTTATGTTGAAGTTGATTTTGACTTTGACTTTGAAGCTCTAGTCGTTTTACCTCAGAAAGTATCCAACGACAAATATAATATAATAATAAATAAATAATGGTGGACATTTCACACAGCGCCATCTAGCCCCAAAGTAAGCTAAGCATAGCTTGTATCATGGGAACCAGACAACTGATATAATATTTATATACTTTTCTTTTGTAAATACATACATATAATACATATTAACACCCAGACACAGAACAAACATCAATGTTACAAATGTCACATAAATGTTTGTCCTGAGTGGGGATCGAACCCACGAGCTACAGCGCAGAAGGTAGGGTTACTAACCAACTGAGCTACGAGGCCAGTCTATGAAAAGAGGTAGATTGTATAACGTTGACGTCAATGACGTTCCGCTTAGATACTTCAGGAATAATGATGATAAAAATCATTTATTTTTCCTGGAACAGTAAGTAAGCATTCTGAAAAGGCACACAGACTATAAATTGATGCCAATAAAAATAGACAAAGCTTTGTTATTATATTAGACACAGTAAAACATCTTTGTGGCAAGAAAGTTATTTGAAACATTCTGTCTTTTTTCAGTATATTAAAGATAAATTTTAATTTTAAATAAGTAGATATTTGATTAGTTAGCTATGCATGTACTACGTACAGGATCGGTAATTTGGAAATGTTTAATTGATTTTCTTGCAATCTACAAGACTCGCTACTCGCTGTGTATTCGCGTAACCAAAGTACCTTAGTACGTAGCCACTACCTGGCTCTCACTCTATAATGAAGTCCTCATATGTTTTTACATTCTTCTTCTCCATGACCCCAAATCCGTATGCAACGATACAAATTCAAATTAATAATATGATTTGTAGTTTTAACTGAGCAAAATCCCCGAAAATAGGCTTTAATCCCCGTCTGAAACGCCGCCTAACTGTATAAGCGGCAACGTCGCTACACCGGAAGCGACCGGAGTGGCAACGCCGCCGCGCATCGATCACGGCCGTACATACAGACGAGCACACACACAGGCACACTCGCGCTTGACGCCTTGAGGTGTTAAAGCTGTTTGAATCAGGCGACGCTCGTTATTAGGTTATCTATTCCAATGAAGGTTTTTATTTGAACGTGATTTTTTTCCTGATAGCATTATCGTTGGGATTTCTTCGGATGTTGATTTTTTGGAGTTTTTTTTTTTTTAATTTAAATAAAAGGAAATAAAAATAACAAAAAATAAAAATAAAAGGAGTTGCAGAGTTCATTGTTGATTTTAACTTAAATCGCAATGCTTAATCAAAGCTTTAAGAATATTGGCATTCCCAGCGAAAATAGATCAAACATGTTTCATTCATTTTTTTTATAATTTAATTTTTAGTTTTTCTAAAAGGATAATAAACATTTGGTTACGGTATTACTACTAATCGAGTCACTGATTCAATAGAAGTGGTGAAAGAGTTTTAAGTGCGCCTTAAAGAGGCTCCTTCCGCACTACGGTAGTGACTGCATCGGTGGTTCCTATTAAGTTTTTGGGAGTATTAATTTTGCATCTTGAATAGTAAACCATACTGCATGTTTTTATAAAACATAGATACTAGAAAATAAACCTATTTTATTGCACTATGATGTGTTAATGTCATTTTTTCCGTCCTTTCGTGCCTGGCCTCATAGCTCAGATGAAAGTAGCTCTGCCTTCTGCGCTGTGTAGGTCGTGGGTTCGATTCCCACCCAGGATAAACATTTGCGTGACGAACATAGATGTTTAAGGTGTCTGGGTGTTAATATGTATAATATGTATGACTACAACATAATGAGTATGTAAATCTTCTATTAGTTGTCTGATTCCCATAGTAAAACTATGCTTAGTTTGGGGCTAGATGGCGCTGAGAAAAATGACCATCAATATTTGAATATATCTATTTATTGGATGAAAATGGAGAAACATTTATATATTTAGAAACTTTGGACACAGTTTTCAAAATACAGTATCCGAGTTAAAATTTAGGATTAACGGATTAATTAAGTATTTTGTGTTATTTTTACTACTTGTGAACATAGTATAATATCTTACAGGTTAAATAATATTTTATTTAATATACTTTTAGTGGACATAATTATGTTTGTAAATAATTACTGTAAATACTAAAATCTCAAAGATTCTCTCTGTCTGTCTGATTGTAGCATTCGTCCATGTATACGAATGCAACAAATCGGTAAATCAAAACGGTAAGTTTACACGCTGAAACGAATTTAGAAAATGAGTTCATGTTTTTTTCAGTAATCTCTCATTTGACCACAATCTCACATGATGACGATTAAGTGACGATACGTGCAATGTGGCATGCTTGCTTATAATTAACCTATCTGCTATCTATATCACACAGATGATAACTTCCAAGAAAAATGCCCATACATTCCATCATAAAATTAGTGGGTGCAAAATTTTGTAATAATATTATCACCGATAATGCTCTTGGCTCAACTATAGTACCTAAAATATTAAATATGAAATAAAAATATAAAACAATTTTAGTAAAATGTTGTAGTGATAGCACTTTCGTAGCAATTCTAGATACGATTTAAGCTCAGTAGCTCCATGAATCGTCTTTTGTGTACGTGCAAACGTCTATCTGGATCATAGGACAATGGTGTGAGGCAGACTTAGCTATTCCGTTGGTTATTCGTATATCTGTGATAGTCATGTTGCAGATGATAATAATATTATTATTGGTGGACATTTCACACAGCGTCATCTGGCCCCAAAGTAAGCTAATTAAATATTTTGTATCATGAGAACCAGGCAACTGATATAATACTTGAAAAGTTTTTTTTGTAAATACATATAAACACCCAGACACAGAAAAAACAACTATGTTCGTCACACAAATGTTTGTTCTGGGTGGGAGTCGAACCCATGACCTACAGCGCAGAAGGCAGGGTTACTACCAACTGAGCTATGAGGCTAGCAGATGAATAGTAAATATCCGTGACGTCATCTTTAGCTCAGTACCGTACGATTTGCCAAATGGGCGATCCATTCCACCACAAGACATCCATATGTACGGAATTGCATAACATTTTCAAAAATCATCATCAACATTTTCAAAATCCTTAAGGATACCCTCCAGATTATGTCTTACCATGATACAGAGAACTTATTGAGTGTGTTAAAATAAATCTTCTTAGTTTCTATAAATTTAATTAAGTTATATCACTTAAGTTATAAAAAATTTGCAACTACGGACTTTGTTATTCGGTTTATTTAGTTTTTGAAATGTTTACTTTTACGTTCAATTCCAAATTGTTTACACATTATGTATACTTGTAGCTATAAGTAGGTAATAATAACAAAGTAGTGATTATTTTAGATTAAATGTTAGCTCTTCTCGCCTGAAACACAGGATTACCTAGTTCAGGCTCCCGTGTTATATATACCTATGTCTAAATAAGCAACGGTCAATTGTACCTCTAGCTATAGACTCTTTGGAATCTCTATACGCACGCACGACCTTACTACTGGCAATCGTACTACCATCTAAGCCTTGCCTAGCCACTGTGTTCATGGGTTCAGTATAATATTAAACAAAAAAAAAACATTAATATACCTATCTACTTTTTGCAAGGAAACATAATATTTTACCGTAACGCATGCATTGAACTATGGATTTCAAGTCCTTTATATAAGTGAATTCATGTTGATACGAGCGACCAACTTTTTCCATTTCAGAATTGACCGATTAAGTGGACTTTTGTGTATTCAGCCGTAAACGACGTAAAGCGTTATTCTTGTATAAAATTTTCTTGATCGAAAGTGCCTTATGGTACGGTAATTGACAGATCGATCGGGATTGCTATGGATGTTCCTGTCAAGAGCTACCTGTACTATTATTCTGAGGTTTCTAAGAGGTCAAAATACAAGCAGGGAAGGCCCTCTAATGGGAGGTTTTTATTATTATTTTATTGATTGCAATTGTTCACACTATCTCCCTTAAAGCCCACCGTGGCCCGGCCATCTGAACCGGCTCTTATGAAGAACAGAACATGTTCGAAGTTTCTGTTTCCAATATCCACGTAGACTTTCCTTAACAAGGTCCATGAATTTGCTGCTACGATCCCTGTTGCTGCCACCAAGCAGTTGCAGGTGGGCCATCTGCTCGTTACGATTATTCGATTAAGTTTTTCACATAGAATCTTTTTTGTTCACCATTCAAAATAAATTCGTGACATCTCGTTTTATAAACTAGCTTATTGAAAGATGATTTACGGATGATGAATCGTAATAAATTCTAAAACGGCAACGGCGTTGCCCCCGTTGCGACGGCGTTAGCGCCGCGGGAGGCACGCTCGATCGTGTGAACGCTCCCTTGCGAAACTGATAGTCTGTCTGGGGCTATTGTTTGTAGATATATGTCGCATTATAGGAACTCATTGAGACACCGATGCGAATTAGGAGGCTTAAAGTTGAAGTGGACTATTACTATAATTGTAGTAATACACAAAGCGTTTCTGGCTTTTGCGGATATTTTCTGTAATTATGCAAATTTTGGGCACCTGTTTGCAGTGCAACGACAAAGGTGTCATGATTAACTTAACCTATTCCTGGATCCACGTAGGTATTCATCACAAATACTCGAAACCCCAGGACAAGCTTACTCCTCAATATTTAATTTATATTCATTCTAATCACAACGGATTTAACATTGTACGGAATTCACAATTTAAAACGGATGTACAAATGTTATTATAATAATCAAAAATTTCGTATCCCGTAGGATTATACGGATTAATTAAAGTGGCAGAAAACATCTCACTAAATGACATATATGAAGTCAGTTTACGCATAAAAAGGAAATTAACTTAGAAATGAAATAAGAAAATTGTAAAATTTTATATTTTATATTGATATAAGAAAGAAAGAAAGAAAATATATTTATTTGTCTACATTAGAGCATGGAACATAAACAGTGGATACATCAAATTATTATACAAAATAAATAATCAAATTCCATGCCTCATGCAGGCAAAAGGGACATCACAAAATAATGATTGTATTATATTATATATTACGGTGACTCTCTCTTCTCAAAATACTATTGGACTTCGTAGGCACCTACTTACTATTTGCTACTGAGCCACTTTACTCTAGCGCCCTGACCCTGCTTCCCACTTGGTGAAATTTAGTGATAAGGAAAATGAGGACTGCGCTTAGCAAGAAAGTATTAAGTAACGGTTTATTTACAAGACCCCTTCAGCCAGTCCAGCCATATACAGAAACCTGCCACGTTTATAATATCTACGAATTATATACACAAACCTTCATCGTTTCATCATTCGTTTATTGCTCTTACTACTGAAATCGTATTAAAATCCGTGGTTAATAAAAAAGGAAGCGAAGAAATAGGCAAAGGCAGATAGAGATTTCGTTACTATTTAGAGAAGAGATAACATAGCTAGGATCATGTCTTGATCCATAGAAAGGTAGTCAGAACCTAAATTAGGACACTTCACAAACCATCATAGGAACGTAGGCGTTACAAGTAATGAGCTTGTAACTTTGTAGTTACGCCCGCCCGCAAATAACCCAGCTAGCACTATCTTCCAATTATTTTTCACTTATCTGAAAGTTATACGCCATACCATAGATTTAACAATAATTCACTCATATGTTACAAACATAGATACAATTGAAGTGACAGGTGACAAGTGATATTTATTATCTTAAGCCGACGATGTGATCACTGGTCTATGAAATGATATTCTGTATCACTGTTCTGAGTTCATAACACTGTGTATATGATACTAAAATCATGCTTATTATGTAGTATTGGTTGTACATTCACGTTGGCGATATTATTCAACACGCTAATACCGTTCATAACACACGAGATTAGACAATTGACTACTGAAATTATCCAATAGGCACTAATAATTTACCTCACCAAAATACACCTCAATAATTTATTAATCCTGATATACGAGTGGGTATACGCATGTCAGCGTGAATGGGCTATAATCTGCCACTGTAGCCATTCATGAATAATCATACTTCTTCACACTTTTGTCTTTGTCGTTTTGGAGATATCATTTTTGTTTGTTCATATACATACATACATATTCGAGTTTAAACTTCAACATATTACAATATTTTTTGTAGATAGTACGTAACTCGACTGATAAATCTGATAAACTTAAAAGCAGAAATTGCAAAATTCCTTTCCATATAACTAATTTTTACTTAAAATAATAAACTAATTATATATAAAGCTTCAGATATTCCGCTATGATTGCTATGGAAAAGTCACTTACATGCCTCAAAAACCCCTAGATAAAACTCCAAGAGAGCTAAATTAATACTGGCAAGGGATGAGATCAGAGTTATACCAATCCCGTAGTGAATGCTACAGAGCTACGTAATCTAAGCTTACATAAATTTTCTACGAAGTAAAGGCTACGCAGAGCTCTACGAAGCTACGACCATTCAGCCAATTGTTCAGGCTGTGGCTGTTATTAATTAGGTCTGTTCTATTGTGGGTGCCGATGAAATTACAAGCATAACAAATATTTTTATTCAGATTTAGATCAGTAGAACTCTCGCCAAGTTCGTCCGGGGAAGTACTGCCATCATGCCCATTTCTGCCGCCAAGCAGTAATGCATTCGCGTTACTGTGTTCCGGTTTGAAAGGTGTGGTTGCCGGTGAAATTACATTCACATAAGACATTCTACCTACACGTCGGTTTTGTTGTACCTAGTAGGGGAGGACCTAAGTTGCATCGGTTGTTATGGGCCGAGGTTACCACTTAACACAAGGTGGGCCGTCGGCTAGTTCCGTAAAAGAATCAAATAAAAAAAAACTGAAAAAAGAAAGTAGTGGGCGCTATACTATGCAACATTGGTCTTCCCATAACTACATTGCGAAGAATCTAAGTAATTTTTAACGTGGTAGAAGACAGGGGACCGCGGTTACTGCTCTACATCATTTCAGCTATCTGCTTATTTTGTCACACAAGTTGTATATTAACAAGTTATGAGCGTGCAACATTCAATTCACCTATAAATATTAGTGCCGCAAAAACATATTTTCATTTCAAGTACAGGGACATTAAAGAATGCATGTTCGCAACACCTGTACTTGATTCATGATAATTTACAACGCTTTGTAACAGTTGTAAACAGTGCAATGTAACTACAAGTCGTAGGGTCACTGTCATGCATATTATAATGTTAAGGTTGATACTAAAAATGCGAGCAAATGCCTCAAATACGAGCAGATGAGTATATCAGATAAAAATATTAGAATGTGGTGGCCCTTTGTTGCGGACTCCTAGTTCCAGTCCAGAGGTCACAGGTTCAAATCACGAAGTGAACATATAAGGGTTTTTTTATTATAAGTCAAAAAGTAAATTTTTCATATTTGTCATTGAGAAAATTCCCCAGATGACAACATATCAACTAGTCTTTTTAGAGACACCATATCAAACAACAATTTCATAAAATCAGTAGAAAAAAGCACTCAGGTGGTATTGTGAAAGCAGTTGATTCTCACAGAGATAAGTAAAATCGACGATTGATCACCTTAGTAAGTGCCATTGAAACTTAGAAGTTCTTGCCTAGTTACTAAGGACAAAAATTCAAAGCATATTATAAAAACAGACAGCTTGATTTTGAATAATATTTATTAAACATAGTAAACAGAATAATTATAGAAGATTGCATTTATTGAACAAAACTTTCAAGTCAAATCGTAGAAAAATCAAAGTTCATTCAAAAGGTCGTTCCACTGACCCCGCACTTAATGTTGATAAATGCGAAACAGCCGTGAAGCCCAGTTGCATGCGTGACGCCGGGGCGGAGGGAACCCTGGCCGTGACCACATAGCTCACTATTATTTATTACTAATATATTATTTAGATACCCACTTAAAAATCATTGTGCCAATCGTTCAGTTGCTTAGTATCATGAACGAAAGAATTACTCCAATACTCATTTGACCTTCTAGACCTACATCATCAATAATGTTAACAGAATCTAACAAGCAATCAGACCTTGTCAAAATTCGACCCAATTCGTACAATACAGTAGATTGAAATCGGGTGGAAACCCCGCCAGATTCTCCTAAAAATCCTTTACGCTGAAATTTCGCACACAATATGCCTAAGCGCAACCAATTATATGGACAATTATCGAGATAGGAAAAGCCCGTACTGTCGAGCAATTTACAACAAAAAATAATAAAGGCCCCGACACAATAGCCGGCGAGCGCGAGCATTGTCCGCGACCAAACGGGACAACCGAATTAAAAAAAATACAATATGCACCCGTGACAAACAATCTCGCCGAATAGGCCGAGTGCCAACTCCGACACTCAATACGCTTTAATGAAAACCTTTCCAGTGAGAGAAAAAAAAAAATGTATCGAAGCGTTCAATTTTCGCCAAACAGTCTGGCGTCGGATAAGCCGGTCGGTAACAGAGCGTCGCGGGCCACAAAGCCTCTTGATTATCGTGCCGTCATAGCGTCATTATCTCCCGCCCACCATGTTTATTTTTCTGAGATAAAGATTAGCAGGAGTGGTGTGCGATTGGCGGGGTGGTGTGTGAGGGTGGGCGGGGGCGTGTCGGGGCGTGTCGGTGCGAGGCCGCCCCCGGGGCGCATCCGCGCGGCAGACGGACGCGGCAGCGCGGCGCTACGTCATGTGGACACCGAACACGCCGTGACCATGCTCGACATAAAGAGCTCCGCCGACTACCTCAGTCGGTCGGGCACCTTTACCAACTTCTCGATGCTATTCGCTGGTGAATATATCTATTGTATAACGTGTTGTGAAGTGCTGTGTTGTGTTATGTTGAGGTGGTATCCGGAGTAGTAAGTACGGTGGTAGGGGGTATCACATGTCGGATGCCGGTATCTGGTAAGGTTGTTTTATTACGATGGTCGACACATGGGAGAAAAACTCTTTTAATCATTTATCCTAATTAGTTATTTATAAATTTAAATACACATTATGAACAAGGCCTCTGTTAATAAATATTTAAGGTATCAGGTACAACTAAAGCATGTTTGCAGTATACCAATTATTTGATAAAAATACGATTTTTTATACATTTAACTAAGCTATTTTCGGTAACGGTTTCTTCGCCTTTTTTCATTGATTTTCCCCTAAATTTTGGACCTCTTAAGCACTGGAAGACCGAGCGAGCGAGCTCTCTGACCGACGGTCAGCATGCCAGCAGTAACCAGGCATAGTAAGGCATTCCTAGTTTAAGTTAAATTTTCAGTGTGGTTGCTTAAATAGTTTTATTTTATATTCTGTCAAATTTCAGACCAAAATTAAAGCAATTGGATAACAATAATCCTTCCTTACTTTTTTATATTACGCTAGATATTTACACATCTCTATTTATTTAATTACGAGGTAAGCTAAAGTTCAAGGTACTACTAAATATATTTTAAAAATTTATCTTTTAAATATTTTGTCATAACGTTACATCTAAGTTAATTTTAACTAAAATAATTCAACAAATAATACTTTTTATAATACGCATACTTAATGTTATTTTTTCAATAAAAAAGATTACATAGAGTTAGCAAATGCTTAATAACAAAGTAATCTGTAACATAACGGTATCTTATAATACAACGTTAAAAACTTACAGAACCTTACACTTTATACTCATACGTCAATTTAATAATAAGTAATTATAGTTATAGTAATAAACTATGTTTATATCAGAGATGGGTTAAAAATTAACAATTTTGACAGCAATCAAATGTTCTATGTATTAGACTTCAACGCGCACTAACAGAAAATTTATTGACTTATAAACAGAAATGAAAAATATAACAAGATATTTGTTCAGGTCTGAATATTCTTTCACATTTACTTTAGCACGATCTGTAAAAAAAACATATCTGTTTAATGGGTTTTATCATGGTAAAGTCAACGAATGAATGCCTTTTATAAGCTCTAACTATATTACATTTATACGATTTTTATACGAAAATTAAATATGAATACCTACTACGAAAGACTTTTTTTATACTTTTTTTTAACTTTTTTTATATTTATTATACTAGTTCAATAAAGGTACAAAAATCAAAAAGTTTTTTTTTTAATTACACTGACACTGACATATATATTATATTATGTAGTTAACGTGGCAGCATGGCATTTGCTTTATTGAAGTGAATCGAAATGATTGCAACAGTTTTGATTGCAATTAAAGGACCTCTTAGTTGAATTAGCTGTCAGTGAAGAATGAAAGAAGACGGAAAGAAAAAGTATTTACTGTCACAGAACTGTCAGAAAAGATGGTATACGGAAAATGTATGAAAATAGAAAATTTCTGAATAATCTTTTCGTATATATTTCCATTGTTTTAATAGTTAATGAGCTATTTGGGGCGGAGGCGAATCCAAGAAATCCCAGATCATAAAAATCGGTCAAGCCATTCTTGAGTTATAAATGATGTAACTAACCCAACTTTGTTTAGATTTATTTGGATGCCGTGCTATTAAAATATCCAACACGTATGTAATAATTTAGGTGTTATTCATATAATGGGAAAAGACAGTCCCAAAATTATGATAATATGAATTATACGTGGAATAAGTCATTTATGAATGTTTAATATATTAAATTGCTATCTGTATTCCTTGACATAGTACGTAAATGAAGAAGCTTCGAAGTATAAATTATTTTGCCTTTACTTAGAAGACAATATGCTGGAATGTACTGACAAGTAAATGTAAGAAAGGTATCTTTAAAATCATAATACCATGGGAAATGAAAAGGTGATAGTGAGAGACTTAGTCACGGGGTAACACAATTTGAACAAAAAAGATCCGTAAACGGCTGATGTGACCTTTGAAATAATTACGTATTATATATATAGTCAATTTTTAAAATGGGAACATAACAAAAAATCCATCAGCGTTACAAAAAGGTCAACATAAAAGCGGTCTATATGGGGGTCTTCTAATATCCATGAGTCGAACCTGGTAATGCTAGTAATGTTTTGACCTATCGTAAACTAATAATTATATAAATATATATATATACCTATATATAATTAATCACCATTCCGTTCTGTCAAATCAATCTATCTATCTATTCGAGAAACAGTTCTCTCGAACCACTGTGGCCAAAGGATTTTAAGTGCGCCTCAAAGAGGCTCCTTTCGTTCAATTCAATAAACGACGAAAATATTTTTTACAATATGTCAGTAAATAATTTAGAATATACCCCTATTTTCAGTATGAAAATGAACAATGAGATCAAAATTGTGCAACCATTTTCTGTCAGCACCCTTTCAGTATCTAGCCAGGCTATTAGGATGATGGTACTTGCGGGGCGGCGGCAGTGAGTGCCTGAAAGCCTCTTAAGTGGGACTGTCATCGGTTAATACCCCCATGTGGGAAATTGGGATGTTGTTCCGCCACTGAAAACTAATGCATATCAATATATTCGATAGTCACTGTGTGTGCTATTTAGGTTTAAGAATAAGATTTTTGTTTTTTTCTTTAAGAATGAATAAAATAAAATTTACTTTAGTGTAACAAGAATAATTCTATTATTAGAATTTACAGAAATGTTCAAACAACCAGCTTTGTGTTGAAAGATTGTTGGCCGGGCCTCGGACATTAGTGATTTTATATAATTTCTGGTTCATTATATCACTCACATATTCCTCTATAGATAGCGGGTAAAAGCTAACATGTAAAAATGTTCAAGTAGCTGATTACACAAGGTATTATTTTGGATCTACACGCGCGCTTTTGTTATTTTGGGTCGTATTTGCAAATGTTACCCTATTTTTGGAGCTTAAGTCACATATGATTTTTTATTATGTCGTCTTTCATTTGAAGAATAATCTTATTTGAATATTAATTGTTTTCGTTAAAGAAGAAAGTCAATTTGATACCATTTTTTCATTCTTTTGAACCTGTGTGGTGTTTGTTTATAGCACCTTACCTGGTTGGCCATAAAATCTTATTAATATCTGTTACCAAACCTACAGCAGCTCTAGGCTGTCTTTATAGAGAGTTAAAAAAACTGCAGACCAAGGTAAATACGGCAAAAAAATGGAAAAATAGAAATATAAATCAAATCAAAATCAAAAAAATCGCTGCAAGATATTCGACAAAACATCGTACCTTACACATACAAGTTATGCTTTTTTGAACAGTAGGAGAAAATAAACACTTCTATTTATTATTATTATTATTCTTGACTACATTTACGTAGACGTGACGAAACAAAAGACAAAAGAGGGATGCGGCTTCTACTCAAAGAAACTGGATTATCTAGGGCACAACATTTCTAGCTAAAACAATACGAATTTTCCAGGTGGGCAAGGAACTAGCAGTAGCGTTAACAAAAAGTGATAGAACTATTACAAAAGAAAAAAAATTGGTTAGATGTTTTATCAACCAGTTCAATGTTGCGATATATATACTAAGTGGTCACTTAGAGAAAGTCCTAAAAAATAAATAAAATAAACATACATTAATATGTTGTTTGTTCTGTGTCTGGGTATTAATATGTATTATATGTATAAATTTACAAAAAACTATATAAGTATTATATCAGTTGTCTTGTGTCCACAATGCAAGCTATGCTTAGCTTACTTCGGAGCTAGATGGCGCTGTGTGAAATGTCCACCGACATTTATTTATTCATTTATATTTAAATTTTTTCTTCTATGAATAAAATGAGGATTTTTTGTTATCGATAGATAAAAATGGTCCTTTTTAGCTTATTTTACAGATTTCCATTTTAATTAAGGTTTCACAATGATGCTGGGGAGTGTGTGGCGAGTACTGTATTGCCATACATATGATACTACTACCTATACCTATTTGGACCGCCAAGCAGTAGCACATTTGCATTGCCGTGTTCCGGTCTGAAAAGTGCGGTTTCCGTTGAAGACATTCCACCTTCACGTGTCAGAGTTACGGTTGTAATACGACGAGACTTGGGTATTCCCGTAGGGGAGGACATTAGTCAAAATTATTTTGTTATAGGGGTTACCACTTCACATCACTTGGTCTATTTTCTTGTTCTTTAACTCATCAAGCAATATAATTATTAATTTATTGATTACTTAACGTTATGTATTTAGTTTATTAATAAAATATTTATATTTCTCCTGTGCTTGTACTAAGTCGATCTTTGTTTCAGATGCATCGTACAAAAGCTCATGGTCTACACACGCCACGTCACAAGGTTCACAAGGTTAGTTTCTAATATATAAATTAATATCTTATTTATAGGTGCTGTATATTACTAAGTGAATTGAGCATAATTATAAAGATACATGAATTTATGTTTAAAGTGCTTAGTCGGTTAAGGTTTTTAAGCTTAGTTTACATATCAATAAAAAGAGACAAATAAAAAAAATAAGACACATTATAAATAAAGTAAGGTATAAGTTCCCTATCAAGATAGAATCACTAATTTTATAATTAACATTATGGAGTTAAAATTCAAAAAGTGAAGTAAGTTAAGTAAGTAAGTTTGTTGCTTCTTTCTACAAAACATATAACGGTTTCAATTTACAACTTTCAGCAGAGCAATTTTGTTACTATGACGTCATTTTACTTCACGCGCAAAAATCAAAACAATGGGCCCCTAAAATGTAGCACGCGACGTGCATTCAACCGTGGGGGCGCGCGCCGAACACGCGCCGCTGCCAACCTTACAATACAAACTTAATTTTTTGATTGACACTTACAATATTTCGATAAGTGATGCAATATTTTGATGATTATCATTTTACGGAACGCGAACCTATTAAAGAGCACGCTTCGCTAGATGCGTCCTATTGTGTCGGAGCACTCTTAACTTTAGATTAGGTACGTTTTCAAATCATATGGTGTGCCCATATGATTTGAAAACGTACCAAATTTTAAGTTCATGTAATTTACATCTATAAAATTTACAAGGATAAGATTTATAATATATTAAAAACAAAATCATATCAATTTACGTAATAATGATAGGTTAACTTAGTATTCTAAATTTCAGAATTATGTCATATTCTATGAACTTTCCAGTAGTCTGCGTTAAGTCAAAGCTCATTCGTTCTCATTTATTGACAGAGTGGGAACATAAATTAAATTAAATGACCGAATGTGTCAGGGTATCGCAGGGCCATCATAAAAAAATACCTGAATAGTAAAATTTTAATTTATATACTCAAAATAATAGTGGCATATAAAACATTGCCAATTTAATAAACTGATCTCAATAACTGATTTATTCATAAACAAGCGTAATTCATAAATCTTCCCCTGAGAATGGCGTCGCGTCAGCCGTGACGACTTCCACCCCAGACTACCCCAGGACAATCGTCACGACCGATTTAACCAACGCTCCCTTGTGTACGATTATCGATACCATTATTCTTAAACTACATCTACTCGATTATCTATGGTAGCAATATGATTTTTTGGCAGTGGACACATGATATCTTTTTAATTCAATTATGTGATAGATTAAAATGGTCTAACTAAAATAAAATATACATAAATTAAAAAAATATATAGTGAATCCTTTTAATTACAAATAATTTTGTATTTATAAAATATTTTATTAACTCAAATTAGTTTAACCCACTGGCATTACAACACTGACATGACATTATAATCTGAACATTACCGTTTTCGTTTTCAAAGTGTAGCGGTTACTGATTTACCGAACAGATATGCTAATTACCAAAAACCATTTTTTGTGGACCTTTCCCACGTAGAAATATATAACGAGCTGCCGTAACTAACTTATTCGACATTACATCGAGCGTGTCCAAGGACCGACCCCGACCCCGACCCTCTCACCCCAAACGAACTTTAAATAAACCCATGGCATCCATAAACTAAACACCATTTATTAACTGGCATTTCTGAGGTGGCTGCCGCGACTGTGTTCGTTAATTTTATGTTGGTACGTGTTTGTGTTGCTCATTCGTTTTCATTAGTGTTCATTGCGGCATTTTAGTGACCGTTCTAGTATTTTACTCTCAATACTACTCAAGTTATATTCTTGGAGTTTATAAGTATGGTTTTTTATGTTACTAATGTTTTTTACAAAAAAATAATTAGAAATGGAAATCGTATGTGCAGAATACGCCCGGTTAAGTGTCACCTCGATACCTAATTTTGTAGACAAACAGTATTACGGTGAAATATCTTGGCGCAGGACACAATTAACATTTTATGAACATATTCGTTAACTTAAATTATCATGCGTCTTTGTTTTGGACTAGCGTAGAATAGAATAATCATTTATTAAAAAAAGAAGAATACACAGAAACTTAATATCATTAAGGTTTATTAATTTAAAATTTCATAGTTTATTCTGATTTTTGTCGCATATTGCATACACAGTTCACAATTTAACAAAACCGTTCCTTCATTACAAAATATTGACGAATCGAAAAATAAAATTTAACACAGTAAATGGTAATAAAAATTTCCGCTGTAAATAATAATAATAGTTTATTTCAGAAAATACAATCCATATCAACAAAAACAAGTAAATGATAGGTGCGAGAAAAAACGCTTAGTATAATTTCAGCTTCAGTATTGATCTTAAAATACATAAGGTGGAGAAGACTTAAGTACTGTTGCAACGGGCAAAGCATACTGTTTAGCTTGATATGGCACTTTACTCGTTATATGCCTCAACATCCATAAAAATATGAAATATTCGGGTATATAAGTTTTCATTTTTCATTCCATTTCGCCACAGTTCACGTCTATTCTTGAAATTTAAACGTAAGCTTTTTAATATATATTTCAAAATTAATAAACAACCATAAATAAATGTTTAAAATCATTGTTAAACGATATTTATTTTAATGATATTCTCCTTAATTTTATTTCAGCGATCACAGGTTTAAGTTCGTTTTACTAAACAGACCAATTCAATAAATCCTCTTACAGTTATGCCAGTCATTATATATTCTCTCTATATCTATTACATGCAAATAGAGATATATCTATAGTACTTTGGTGGAGAGAACTTGATTCGTATTGCTGTTGTCCATGGGCGGCGGTTACCACTTAACATCAGGTGGGCCGTCAGCTCGTTCAATACCCTACATTACATAAAAAAAAGTACGTATATATACTGAAATTGTTCTTAACTTTGATGACCTCGCTTTTGTTACCCAGATTATATCAGTTAGATTAAATCTGGTCTTTACTAAAGCGTGTCCGATCAACGTTTCAAATAAAACCATTGTTAAAAATAAACCAATATTTGAAGGCAAGACCGCGATGAAATGAGAAGCGGCGGAGCGGCGGCGGGCAAATTAGCTGAAAGTGCCTTTTGTCCCCATTTGCCGCACCCCTCCCACTCATTGATTGTCAATACGAGTGAGGAGGACGAAAGATACAGGAAAAACCGCTTCAGGCGTCGGAGGGAAGCAGTAAGCACCCTATTGTTTTGCGCGTCGCGATGTGAAAATCCGAATACAGTTGGCGGCTAATACTGAATATATTAGTTCCACCTTGTGACCGAGGAGTAAGGGCGAGAATGGCTTAGCTCGTGTAGCTGGAAGGGGTATTCAGGGCTGTGTAGTAGTGTTACACGGAGATGATTGTAATTTCGAAATATCTGTACCTAGTTAGAGAGGGGATGTAAAGAGAACAGTACATACATACCTGTTATACACACTTTATGAGTCATTCATGCATTTACATCAGCAACATTCGAATGAAGGATATATGGAGGACTCATTTCTGATTTTTTCTTGCTTTTTTGTCTACCATATGTTTTTTTAATAGACATACCTACCTATTTATTACTCGCCATAATCAACATATATTTTGTGAATGAGAATGTGTGTTTGTATGGTGTCAATATGTATTATGTATGAATTTATAAAAAGTATATAAGTATGTATATGAGTTGTATGGTTCCCATAACACAAGCTATTCTTAGCTTACTTTGGGGCTAGATGGCGCTGTATAAAATGTCTACCAATATTATTATTTATTTATTTTATAAGTCATAATCAATTTTAAGGTCAAAACTGCAGCATGAGAATAATATTGGCTCAGAAGTGTTTATTTTCGTCTTGATTAGCAGAAATAGGTATGGTGGCTGTATTTCCCTGACGAAAGTGGTACAAGTTTTGCTCTTTCATAAGACTATATTAGTTTTATTTAATTATATTTCTATTTCTGATTGAAATATACAATCTAAACTTTAGAAATTTGATATTTGAGGAAACTATGAATCCATTGTTTTGTTCCCCAACTAAAAATATTTAATTGGAGTTGGATTATCTTTAATCATTATGAGAATTTTATCTATAAACGAAAACATACAACATAACAAAAATATAAAAATATAGTTATGAGTATAAACGAACACTAGTTACTTATATGTATTTTTTAAGAGCAGTAGAACTCTCGCCAAGTTCGTCCGGGGAAGTACTGCCACCATGCCCATTTCTGCCGCCAAGCAGTAATGCGTTCGCGTTACTGTGTTCCGGTTTGAAAGGTGTGGTTGCCGGTGAAATTACAGGCACATGAGACATTCCACCTACTAGTCTCAGAGTCTCTCGGGCGCATACGATGCGACTTGGGTTTTGTCGTACCTAGTAGGGGAGGCCCCAAGTCGCATCTGTTGTTATGGGCCGAGGTTACCACTTAACACCAGGTGGGCACAAAAAAAAACTTTTTGGCTTTAGGTTATCTGAGTAGGTACGTGTAGATTTTGAAGTTTTATTTGTGGTGTTGAATTATAACTATTTATCTATAAAAAGTATTTGTTTCTATTTCCATAACAAGCTTTTCTTAGTTTGGGATTGGATTGGAAAACTTTTTTACACATTAATTACACTTTCACATGGGGCGCGCCATTTATCTTTTGAGCATGTCGGATTTTTTATCTGAATCAATAATTAAAAGCCCCATTTCTATATCGATGACGATTGGTATCTATCAGTACCGTGTTAAAGTTGACGTACGACTTTATTGAAGCCAGTACGCAATATAACTTTTACCCAAAAACACCCCTTGAAAAGCGATTACTTCCAGTCCGCCTCTGCTGCGTGACAGACACGACAAACCTTTGATGTGAGGCAATGAGTTATCTAAATTGTGGTTTTGACGCACACCCCTCGGTTTTATATTAAACTGCTGTTTACGAGGTTTTAACCACTTGAAAGGGGGGTCATGTTTGAAGAAGCTGTTGTTATTGGCTCTCTGTTTTTTTAATGATTTATTAGCTCAATGATAATTTCAGTTTGTGTACCATGAAACTTATTAATGTATTCATAATTATATAAAAGGTATCCTTGGTACATTTGCGCTGTGGTCGGAGCGAGACACTAGCATACATCCTGGCGATACATTTTCGGTGATTACTCTTGACAGAAGATTCACTCACACTCAGAGTTAGCCCTAAATAACGTTAGTTCATTATAGCTACAAGGTTTATTAAATTGATACTTTTTAGTACTGTGTTATCCTTTTTGATCTGAGACACAGTATTACTGAGACGAGTTCAGGCATAGCATCAGTCTTTTATTATATACTATATAGATTTATTTAATAAAATCTAAATTTTCTAGTGGGGAAAAAACAGTGGATTACAAATATAATTGAGAAAAGGTATTTTTTATTAATTAATGATGATTTTAGAATGACTTATCGGACACACTTTCCAAAAAGATAGGAGACCATATATTTATTATGTACCCACAATATTTTGGCTATTAGACATTAAAACTGCAATATTGAGGTTAACTTTATTCATAAAAAGTTAGAATCAGGTAAAAAGATTACTTTTTGCCTTATAAATCCAAGTTCAGTAACTCATGATCACCGATTAAATGCCAAGAAAAAATCAAAAGGGCTACACTAAATCCAAAACACAAGATGTACAAAATAAATAACCCAGCCCGCGCACCCTGTATAAGCGGTTGTTTGAACAGTACCGCTTCACGCACTACCGTCAGCTATCGATCAACTGTCGTAACGTGATCTTTATTCGCCGTGAAAGCACCCTGTGTATTGGCACTATTTGCAGACGATAGTGCGGCGCGGGGCGACCCACTGCCCGATCGATCCTGGTTTTTGCAGTCGTAATGTTCGCACTGTAGGAGTTTGGCATAAGACCTATTGCCTAGTTTGCCCAGTTGATACTAAATATTTGTAATCAGTAAAGCATTCATTATACTAATGTTTTGAAAAGTGTCTTTCGATTATGTTTCTGGTACATTCCAACGTCACGGGTCAGAGTTAAGGGGGGTAAGACAATGCAATTTTCGTCTTTACATGCCTGTTAGGCAATACCTACGCATCGAAAGAAAGAAAGAAAGAAATCTTTTATTTGTATCTATTAAGACACAACATATAACACAACACTGTAGATACTTAAATTAATAACTTAAAACGTTAGTACATTTATGAAAAGCTAGAAAATGGCGTCTGACTCAGCATATGTTGTAATAGCCGTAGGCTGCCACAACGTTGTTCTTCCGTCGGAACCATGCGGCAGGCGTCACTTACGAAGCGAGACACAGCTATACAAATAAATAAAATTGGAGTGTCTGTTTGTAATATTAAAATAACCTCTTTTTACTAATTGCATATGGATGTATACACGGTACATAATACCAAAACAACTTTTTTTTTTAAAGTCTGTCTGTCTTTCTGTGTGTCTGTTTGTTCCGGCTAATCTCTGAAATGGCTGGACCGATTTTACGGGACTTTCACTGGCAGATAGCTGATGTAACAAGAAGTAACTTGGGCTACTTTTCCGAGGGGTAAAATAGGGGTGCGTGATAAAACCGAATTCTACGCGGACGAAGTCGCGAGCAACAGCTAATCTACGCGATAAAACTAAAATTTTGTAATATCCATGTGATGTCTAATTACAGATTCCTCTGAAACTATGTTGGTTATATTCGTTTTTAGAAGGCAAAACATAAAACAATTTTCCAAGTGAAAACTCACCGGTGATTTGGTCTGGATTTGAACCACGGGCTACACAGGAAATAATGCAGGGGTGTGATTTTGTAAGAACTTTTTCTGTATATATTCTTTTCAGTGCATCAAACTAAAGCCAACTATCCGTCCCCTAAACCGTTCATAGCAGCGTGAAACATGAAATCAAAAATACACCCAAAATCAAAGCACTTTTCACATTGTTGCTCTAACACTAACAACCCGTGAAATCTTGTTGTGAGCTTCAAAGAGAATCTAATCCTCTGTCTGTGCGCATCACCTCAAAAACTACTTAAACACCTCGATCATAAGACTCAGTTTGGTTTGCCAGTTTATTCCAAAACGCCCAAGGCGTCTTTCCCCCAAAAAGAACAAATGGCCAATATTGTCATCGAATTGAGTCAGATCTCTGATGAGGTGGCCCTTAATTATAAATCGTTTTAGTAAAAATCAAGGGAGTGAATGTCGGGGTTACAATCGGTAAAATCAATTGAAAAGTATTTCTATCATTTTTGTAATAAAAATAATGTCTACCCTGAGTCCATGTGGCATGGGCGTGCACACACACACAAATATTTGGAATATACATCATTGCAAACTCCCACTGAAAACTTGGTTCGTGCAAATTTTCAAATAATTGTGGACTCGCTACAACCAGTATATATGTAACGACATAGTACTCTCATACTATCGGCCTCTAGGAACAAAGTAACGAATCTACTCGTTATTAACATCAAAAATACTATTCACATGATGTTAGGCGGTAACATGTGGCAAAGTGTGTTTAAAAGATTCAAGTACGCCTTAAAGAAGGGTCCTTTCAATTAACATATCTTTAACTTAACAGTTTGTCACATATTTTCCGTGTCCTCGCCTCTCCTCCTAAAAATAAATATGTGTATTATTTTATATTTATTTTTACTGAAGACACGCAGGATTTGAACCAGCAGCCTCCAGATTGTTAGATCTGTACCGCCGCGCCGGACCATTACCCCTTCACGCAAAAATCAATAATAGAGTAAAATAATTTGCAGAAGTTCATACTCTCAACACATAAGAAAATATTTTGATGAATGTTCAATCAAAAGAAACCATTATTCATGTTTTGGATCCAAAACAATAACGACCCAATAACAAATCGGGGAGGAGGAAAAATGCCAATTACCAATTATGTCCAATCATCGGAATCAGTCAAGATATTTTATGAAACAATTTGTGAAAGAAAACAAATTTTATTGTCTCGAAGATGGAAGATCTTATTCATTATTTTTCATTTCTTCCTGACATACTGTTGTGGGTTACAGCTCTGAAATCGAGTGTATCAGCCGAGTAGCTAATCTGCTTGGCTAATCAATCCCTTCGCTGTCAAACATACAAAAATACACACATTATAATAAACAATTGACACACAGCACCATCTAGCCCCAAAGTAAGCTACGCTAGCTTGTATCACGGGAACCAGACAACTGATATAATACTTATAATTTTTATGCAAATACATACATATATTACATATTAACACCCAGACAAACATCTATGTTCAACACAATCATTTGTCCTGGGTGGGAATCTAACCCGCGACTTAGATCGCATAAGGTTGATCGACCAAGGCTGAGGTCAGAATGAATGACAGATTCAGTACCTACAATTAGGATGGTGCGATTCGGAAGGGCAACGACCCGACGGTTGTTATCAGTGCGAGACAAGCTCTTGTGCTGTAACTCTGATAGTCATGTATGATAAAGGTAAAATAAAAAAATAAAAAAAAATAAAAATTATAAATTATATCTAACGCATACACTTCCGTATTACTGTCATACTGCTTGTTAGCATTATCAGCGTCACACTGTGTCCAGCTTAAACTTGTGTTTTTTTGCAGGCTATGGCACCAATTCATTATCGGCGATGTCGAAGTCGACATTGGATGCGCATACGCACCTCCGCCAACCAGGTTAGTTCACTTACTTTTCTAAATTTCTTCTTAGATAGCGCGAGATGAAACCTAACCTATCCGCAATGGGAAATATCATATCCATTTTACTTTTCATAGCGCTTCGTTTATGTTCCAAATTTTATTGGGAAACATTGTATCTCTGTTAAAATCCAATCAGTTATATGATGTTGAAACATTGTACCGTGATACGTTTCCATGTGCTAGATGACGTAATAGTCCATTCATCCATTCCATTTCACCTTTACTGCACTATAGTATGGTTCGATGTAGCTTCACTTCCTCTCATTTCATTCAATATCAATTCCATACTCATAGGTAAAGCAGTCACGTCTCGGTAAAGTGCCTAGTTACGCCTAACTAAACTAATGACGGTCAATGACCCTTCATTAAGAAGGGCGATTATCAACTGCTAATGGGGTATTTGTTTGTGCGAAAATCACTCCGTTTTAACCCTCCAAAAAGATGAAAAAACAATTTTTACGAGAGATCATCAAATATTCAAAACAGTGACGAAATGTTCCCTGATTGATTTCCTGAACTGAAGCCTAAAGATTGATTGTATTGCGCCAGGTTCTGGTAATCATAAAGTTTGTGTGTATTTATTAAAAAAATGACTGAGGTGTCAAAACAGGTAAATAATAACATATCCATTTATTTCATTCACAATTTCAGGTTGATTGTAGTTAATACTAGGTACATAATATATTGTATTACATGCCTTAACGAAACTAACGGTACGGTATGTAATTATGATTCAAAAACATGTTTTTATGACAAAATATATTTTTTAAACAATTATAAATTTCTGAATATTATATTATTTCGTCTAAAAACTCAATTCGATTGATTTTGCAAATAAAAGTCTGATCTAATGCGACCTCCAAAATCACAGCTAGAAGTCTCGTGGAAAAGTTTCGTTAAAAAACGACATCGATTCTACGCTGTCGCGATGTTTTTACTTCTGTTCTCTCTCCCAACTGACATTGATGCGATTTAGAGACCTACAGACTAATGGAGAAAACCCCCGAAATCATAATTGTGAATGACTTTTCGCTTGCCTATCATTTAAATATTGGCCTGTTTTAGTGCCCTAAAAGTGTATCTCGGTCAAAAAAAAAGAGGCTATATCATTCTCGATCGATTCCAATGATATTTCAAAGGTAAAGAAGGCGATGTCATTAGGACATTATCTTCGTCATCCTTTATGTTTGCATATGGAGAATAGACAGCCTTCAAAACAAGAAGTGCGAGGTTATTCACATTTATCATCTCGAATGTTTTCAGGGCTTCTATTTGTGAGGGAGCTAAAATGTCCCTTGAAATACGTTGGGTCACCGCGGCGTATTGAGTCTTATGTGCGGTGTGTAACTGACCGTGGACAGGAGTCAAACAATCAAACAAAAGGCTGGCAGCCCTGGGGCACATTTCTAACCGTGTATTGGACTTCGGTAAATTTATCGCACCCAGTTGTGTTAATGCCCATCAGAAAATTCTTGCAACCAGTGTTCAGATTCTGAGCACTAATAGTTTAACTGAAAAATGAGAAAAAGAAAAGAAAAAAAATTGGTTGAGTTAAGGTAGTCTGTTGTGATAGCCCGATAGTATTGTTTGAACAGGCGTCAAACTTAGCGTTATATATATATATATATATATATATATATATATAGCGATAGCGTGACCTTATGTTTTGAATATTATTGACGTTTCTAAGACATTTCTTTATAAATTCTATGGAAATAACGTTTTTGACTTTGACTTCTTTTCGAATCACATTGTCATGATAAAATGATAACATTCACAAGATAAAAGCTTCATAGGAAATAAGTAAATGCTGAAGATTATACAAATTATATAAAAAAAAAAACATCTTTTTAGCGTGCGTGATACCGTGCCCTATAAAATATTGGGATTAACCTAAGATCATATAAAATGAGGGTATAAGGGCTGAAACAATATTTAAACTGTTATGATAACACTTAACTGTACTTTAATTGCCCTTATGGGAATAGTATATACGGAACATAAAAAGTGTAGTAGTATTATTCCATCCTATGCGACCGAAAATTTCCAAGTAATGTAAATTTTTTGATAATAATCTTGTAAATGGGGCCTTTTTTTATTCTCCTAACAGAAATATTCTCATTTTGCGATTACTCCTGGGTAAATATCCAACGGTATACTTCACATAAAAACGCTCCCGAGTAAAACAACACTTGACCGAGAGCAAACGCTCTGCCATTTTAATAAAACAAGTTCACAAAATGGCGGCTCTTCTCAGTTTCATTAGAAAACATCGGTGTTTGCGCTCGTGGCGGCGCGTGGCACGCGATCTCCATTACCGAGGGTAAAGGTCAGATAGGTCCAACCAAGCTGCGGTTTGTGTTAGTTACTTTAAGCATGTGCCTGACCTTGTTATATTTATCACACTTTTAATAATATAAATATAATAATTAATCAACTTTTATTATTTAAAAATGGATGCCTACAGATGTAGATTGGGCTCAGTGGGAGACGTCTTACAAGGAAACGTCCAAAACACTGTATGTCAAACTTTAGGCTTTGTCCAGCACCCATTACTAGGTTAGTATTTTGAATTTAGTATTTGGGGCGTCACACTAGATTTATTGACCACATAATTGTTACAAGCTGCTAGAATTTGATTACAGTTTTCAAAGTAGAATTTATTACCGAGGATCTGAAAATGAAGTTAAAACGTAGTATTTTTATGGCGTGCTAAACCCATGAGACTTATATCCTGAAACACCGAAGCGTATGTAGTATATGTAGATGTGCCGTGAGTGGTTGGTATTGTGACCGCCATGTTGGCATTGACCATACGTTCGCAGCCCTAGCATCCAATTGCAAATGAAAGACGGTAGATTTTTGTGCCTAACAATAGAATACAAAATAGTAATCTGCAGAAGTGTCATTACTATGTTATTAAATTTATTGTAGGAAGGGTAAATTCGTGGGAAAAATAATCGTAACATTTATTTTAATTTCTGCAAGCACAAACGATAGTTGTTGGCAGAAATTGGCAGAAAATGTATTAAATATACCAGCACGAAATACTGTCTACGTTCCAGTCTAAAAACATACTACTACCATTCAGACACGATTTAAATCCCTACAGTTCACTTATCGTGTACCCCGAGATCAACTTATCACAGGCGTCAATAAACTGTGAAGACCAGACTCGTCTGAGGGCTCTCAAGTTGTTTGCAAGTGTATCGGAGAAGCCCAGAGCTCTTACTTCTTCAAATTACGACTGATTGGAGCCGGCAAATGAACCAAGCGGTGTTAGCCTTTTCTACTGCAATTACGTACCATTACGAACACTAATCTCCTGTACAGCACGACACGCCAAATTATACCATATTCTAATGGAACATAGTGCTTTATCGCGTAACGATCCTATCGAAGCCTGCGGCGATGCGTACACAGATCTGAATCTTGCTGCTTCGAGTGAAAATCCACAATTGCGTGCGGTTAGTCTTTTTTTGTGATAGTGGACTCTGTATAGTTTGCGTTAGAGTTGATTTTTGAGTGAGTGGGTATAGTTTGGGGCTGGAGGCTTGAACGAGTTAATGTGTGCGGCACAAAGGCCCAAATCACTGCCCTACGTGCGGCCGCGTCAAAGAGCGAATTTGTATTCCAATTATGACGCGATCATAGACACCAGTCGATCGATGAAGGTGATGGTAATTTTTTACCAAGGAATCCAGTGGCATATTATCAATGGCCTATATTCTAGTTCTTCCGCTCAAACCTCCTCTGGATTGGACGATAAAATCTAGAGAATGAGATTCTTGGAAAACTCTTGAAGAAAAGGCGATTGGAAAATAAATTCTAAGCATAAAGTACAATACCATACCTCTTTGTTTTAAACCACAAATCAAAGTAAGTTTGGCGGCAGATTACCAGGTGAGATGACAGTACTTCTCCGGGCGAAATTAGCTCATAGTGCCTCTTTGGGTTGCTCCTTTTGCACCACCCGGGGGACACGTGATGGGATTCAAAGGGTTATCACCTACGGACGCGAGAAATGTCCCCCCTCCCCCCCCAAGATACATAATAATAGTATATTTATATATACATGTATGTAAATATATATTATTTTACTTGTTAATATATACTAATATACATGAACTACACGAGTAAATAAATAAAATTAAACTAATAGCAATTCTACAACAATGATAAAAAATGACTTTGCACGAGGCTCTTAAGCATTAGGCACAATATAAAATCTAGGCTATTAGTAAAAAAACTACTGAGTTACACTGACTGTGTTAAATTAAATGAAAACGTCTCTGTAATCAGAAATAACAGAGTTACCTGGTTTATACTTAAGTTATTAGCTGGTAGTAACAAAATAGTCATCAAATCATTGTTTTATTATTAAATTTTGTGTCATTCTATTTTATTTATTTTATTTTTACAATTTTAGGAAATCTTACAGCTAGCTTAATGAATAGGTTCTATCTATATATATACACGTCGTAAATAACTTAGATTTCACTTGGCGTCTTTCACGTGCCTAATGGTAAACCGGCTAAAAGTAAAATAGCCCCAAGCCGCAATCTGTACAAAATGAGTAACAATAAAATTGAACATAGGGAAGACAGCATTAAGGCAATAAAATAATAATTAATCGATTTCAGTGCATTACCGACCCTCGGCAGTAGATCGGGTGTGGTCCGTCTGCCGGCGATGAAGAAAGTAAGGATAAGTAAAATAATTCATGCTCTGACTGTTACTAATACACGTTTAGTAGAATTTTAGTATATCCCAATATTAAGTACGTTCTCAATGAGTGGGTTTAGTGAACCGCTGACTTTTTAAGCCCGGAGAAGGCAACCAGTAAAGTTAATAGATATATAAAACTCACGACTTTCCCATTTCTAAACATCAAAGCCATATTTTAGGGTTCTGCCTTGGAGGAAGGAAACTTCTTTAAATATATAGAAAACCGTACTTAAAAACCTGTAATTTGCAGTTTAAGCTGAAATTAACTTTTCGTTTCCTACATTTATATCAACTTAAGTCTGCTAACTTTTTACATATCTCTATAATACAAGCATTTGTGGTGAAAAACATTTGCTTGATAAGTTAGAAGTTTCTTCGTTCTATGATTAATTTCGGACCTTTTCCTCGCAGTGCATTATAAAACACTGATTCGGAGATGAATCTCTACCTTACTTAGCCAATAGTGAAGTAACATTTACCTCTAAGGTGGCAAATATTAAATTGGATGTTAATTTTTTTTTTTTTTTTTTTTTTTTTTTATGTAATACATTTACGGAACGAGCCGACGGCCCACCTGGTGTTAAGTGGTAACCCCTGCCCATAACAGCCGATGCGACTTGGGTCCTCCCATACTAGGTATGAAAAGACCCAAGTCGCATCGTATGCGCCCGTAAATGTGAGACGTGTAGGTGGAATGTCTCATGTGCCTGTAATTTCACCGGCAACCACACCTTTCAAACCGGAACACAGTAACGCGGATGCGTTACTGCTTGGCGGCAGAAAAGGGCATGGTGGCAGTACTTCCCCGGACGAACTTGGCGAGAGTTCTACTGCTCTATAATATACTTGTACCGCCGATGTAGTACAAAGCAAACGCGTCCTCCCTGCATCCCCATTAGCTATTTGATTGCGATGCGTCCCCGCGCGTTTCAATAACGCTCGCCCGCAGATATATTTTGACGTTTCTATTTGTTAAGACGCACGATTATTGGCCGGTAATTGTTTCGGGAGATATATCTGTTGTGAGGGAGAGTTTGCAGGGATTCTATTTCTTCGTTCGAACTTTACTGCTCTTTGCCTTCAGAGGTCAAAGCTTTTTCAACAACTCGCAGTTATTTTTACTTGTGGTTCAATAGGTATTATACATCTATCTAGTAATTTTATACGAAAACGTTTGTTTATTTGTAAGACTATCACACAAAAACTGCAAGCCCAATTTTGATGAAACTGGTCTTGTTTAAAAGCTTATGACGCGAGCTTTGAAGCTTCTAGAAATCTAGGAAAGATAACCTAAAATCTGGTATATAAATTTTATGTCATTATAATGATGGGACCCTGAAATATAACTTTTGTATAATTGTGTTCCTTTTTACTGCATACATATTTTACTAAACATTCGCGATGTCCTAAGGAGGTTAAGAATCTCCTTTAGTCCAAAGGACGGGCACTGGAAACTGCGACACAGTTTTTAATTAAGTATTTTCCAGTGTTCAATTTTGTATACTGTGTAACCCTTTTGTATTTAATTCAGAAATGTATAATATAACTATAATGTGGAAAATTCACAGATAAAGTCATACATATAACAGTCATACATATTATCATATCATCAGGTAATACTGCGAAACTACCAGATTGTTTCAAGGATCTGGCAGGAATGTGACTAATCTCACCAAATATTAAGTTATTCATGAAATTATTATGTGAAATAAAAATATGTTATTTCACTATTCGTTTTCAATCCTGATCTTTGCTATATTTATGAATAGTTTCAGAATATTGCAGTATTCTAGATTTCTAACAGCTATAGGACCGTGAAGCTGTTTTAACAGTGCACTCATTTATAATTATATGCAAATGCAACTTACTTAACATTATTTGAACATGTTGTACATTTTGAATATAATCAAAAATATTTCTTGTATAAGCAGCAAAATGACAGGCATGCCTACAAAAGCCAAAAGTGCCCTTCAAATATTCTGTACACAATAAACTCGGCTACCACACGCACAGTGATAATAACGTGATTTCTCTCGTCTTTGACTTGACCCTTGTTTGCGTGGCGTCAGGCGACGTTGGGTGCGTCCGATCAAACACTCGCAAACACTGTTTGTTTCTGTGTCACCTTTTGCTCTGTCGATGTTCATTGAGGGATTCGTTTTGTTTTTACGTTCGAACCCTTATTTTAGATATCATAAACGAACATGCAGGCTGTCTCGTATATGAGCACGCCACGTAAGTTGCCTTCGTATCGCTTGGTATGGAAATGTATTGATAAACATCCCTAACACATGGAACGAACAAATTCGACGCGTTCCGTCCATCACCCCGAGACGGGGATGTTACGTCTCATGCGCCTGCAATTTCACTGGCACCCACTCCCTTCCACCGGAACACAGCAACACGAGAGCATCACTGCTTGGCGGCAGATTACCAGGTGTTGTGGAAATTGGCACAAGTTCTACTGCTACTTTGGGTTGCTCCTTTCGCACTGCCCGGGGGACACGTGTAGGGATTCAAGGGCAATCGCTTACGGACGCGAGCAACTTGGGCCCCCATAATATGAAATATTACTTATTTATTCTACTTCCACGTTTTCACCAACTTTTAACCTTTCTACTGGAACAATAACACAATCTGTGTACACTGTCGCATGTTCCGTGGCTGTTCGTCAAATATGCACGCGGCAGTAGGCGCCGGCTTACGAATGTTACACAGAATTCTGTGTCACGATCACGTCAGCATTCAGTACACGAATCACTTACCAATTTGTTTAGTGAATTATATTAGTAGACATTTCATACAGCGCCATCTAGCCCCAAAATAAGCTACAATGGGAACTAGATGACTGATAGACATATACTTTATTGTAAATGCATATAAACAGATATTAAAACCCAGACATCGAACTAACATCTAAGTTCCTCACACAAATGTTTGTCCTGGGTGGGTATCGAACCCACAACCTACAGCGCAGAAGGCAGGGTTACTACCAACTGAGCTGTGAGGACAGTCGAACATGTTTTGGTGTTTGAGTAACATTCTGGAATTAAATACCGTACTCGGGCGATACTTTTAGTGCTATGTGTGGCCCGAAATACAGTTACGACATACAATCCAATATAGAGGTATTTAGTACAGAACCGACAGACGTTGTCCTGGAACCCGAACGCAGCAACGTCATGCAAATTATTTCAGTCCCATTCACACGTACAGAAGAATATATAAAGATAACTCGGCAAAACCACAAATAAAAATATTTATTTAAAAAATATACTATATCACCACTTTACGTATACGTTTCTAAACTTAAGTTA
The DNA here is from genome assembly GCA_947359385.1 of Chesias legatella. Lineage (NCBI taxonomy): Eukaryota > Metazoa > Arthropoda > Insecta > Lepidoptera > Geometridae > Chesias > Chesias legatella. The sequence continues at coordinate 13,569,720 of OX375762.1, read as the reverse complement.
CAGTGTTTTGTGTATTTGTACGGGGGGCTGAATTAAATACGAATAAAATTTAAAGAATAAAGAATCATCGAATGTCATAAAAGAAGACAGAAAGTAAGAACTTATACAAAAATAATAAAAATTAATAATAATAATATTATAATTATGTATTAATATTATTATTATTATGATTTAATTATTTATTTTTATTTATTATTTTTATTATATTATTATTTGAATATTACTTTAAACATGCTCAATTCAAATAATTAAACACAATGTAATTTTCGATTTCAATTTCTAAATATCTACTTCCGCCCCTGCGACGCCTGGCAACACTTGCTCCCAGTTCAAGAATATAAATAGAACATCATAATCTTCTCAGTGGACGCATCAGTCGGGTCGGGTATTTCTGACCCCTGTTTGCCCTCCAGCCGGTCCGTCGCCTCTTGCCAACAAAACATTGTGCGCAAACATAACCGTATGAGTCGAGGGAGCCTGCCAATTTATAAAGACGAAAATATATTTAATTACTGGTACACATTTCAACAAGCGCTATCAAGCCCCAAACTAAACTGGGCTTATACTAAATCAGGTAATAGATAGAATAATTTCGTACTAATTTGTACATACACACAAAACTATTAACACCCATACACAGAACGAATATCTGTATTCATCACGCAAATATTGGATCCGGGTGGAAATCAAACCCCCGACCTTACAGCTAGTTAGAACTAGACTACTACTAGATGTGAGGCTGATTAAGCCACTATAATAGATTTCTGACTGCCGGAGTGACAGAGAAATGAGTTTAGATGAAAAATAATGTTTAAATTAAATATGTTCTCGTTTAAAACACACAATGTCTACATTTTAATATATCTAAAGTTCTGTTATTTAGCTTCATCAATATAGTATTTTAAGCGTAAAAACAGAACATCATACATTTTATGATTCCCGTTCCCTGACATACGATTCGGATCAAATCAGCCAACACAGAAACAATCACAGTAACGCAATTTATAACTCTAACAGGGCCGGCTGAAGTGAGAAAATTTTGGGGGAAATACAGCGCTCGGTTGCCGAATGATACGAAACCCGACTGTCAAACCAGACTAGTTCAAATAAGAATTTGCTTGAAAAACAATGGGTGATGAAGAAAAACACTGTGCGCATATTGGCATTTCCATTGACCAAAATTTTGAAAATATTGACATTTTTGATTCTAGACTGGGCACCTGCGGTATACCTGTCTTTCTGTAGTGGGAACTTGAAGCTGGGATATGGAAGTCAATCCTCACTAAAAGTAAATTAAATGACTAGCCGACTGTGAGACATCACACAGTTCAAATAAAAGGTCATAAAATAAAATAAAAATGATCTTTTTATGTAATGCCCTCTAAGAACCTTATATTCATATCACATACATCCAAGGGGTATAAAAGGTTTTATGGCTAAAAAAACGTAACTCCATTGTTTTTTTCCCCTCTTACCAGTGCCCCTAGTCCGCTCCTGTCAAAGCATAGAACGGGAGCAATGTGACAGTCCCACCAATTTGCCGCCAAATCGAAATCGTAATCAAGTTTGACAATTCCATCTTCGATGTTCACGGGACGTAACTATGTTTGCAAACGCAGGTAAACGAGGACCAACGAATACTCTTTACATCTATACATATAGTATAAGAGTAAAGCAAAAAAAAAATTAAATTGGTTTTTAATCGACTTCTAAAAGAGGAGGTTATCAATTCGCTTGTATTTTAAGGTATTGCATAGCTTCTATCGCGGGCCTTGAGCGTGGAGACCGAATCCAGAAATTCCGTAACGAAAAAACCTAACACCCCCCACTCCGACCGGCACAGCGGTGATACTTTTTAGTTTTTCCATCTATCGATAAATACCAGAACTTTTAATGACTTTTTGAAATATCACGCGCAATAGCTTTACCGCGGCAGTCTCCGAGTGCCACACGTCTTTTTTTTTTTGTTTGTTACCTCTCCGTCTCCTCTGCTCACTCCCTCATTAATGAACCGATTTAGAGTTTTATTCTTTATTTGGAAGTATGTGTTTTCAGATTAGTACCTACTGAACATGTTTGTACTTATAGTATAAACATGTACAGTACATACAAAAAAAATATTATATTACATAAGTATCAGTACATATGTCATTTTCCACAATATAACAGTCATGCTTAATTTTGGTAAGTACAAATACGAAATTGTACGGTGACTAGACGTACACAGAGATGTTTTCACTCAACTGTGAAAATGTATGTCAAATAATTGGAGAAATTATATAGTTCAAAAATAAAACTAAATATATAAGAGCAAAAAACGTCTTAAAATTTTAAAACGAAGCTCCTTAAATAAGCAGACCAATGACACTCATCTCGAGCTGATAAATCTTTCTTTCTTTCCGCCTAATTTAGCCATTTACCATCCAGTTGTGAACGAACTGCCTCCATCCATGTAGTTTCAGGAATAAGCGGTGTGTGAGGGATTGGAGAGCAATTTTCGCAAACAACGCCGATTTATCCAAATCAATAAACTTATTCTGTCATTCATTCTGTTATTAACATATTCAGGACGGGTTTTGCAGTTATAAAAGGTTCCTATCTGCTATGCAGTTCATCCCAGCTATTGTTAAAAGCCATAGCTTCGCTTCATAATACAAGCCCCATGACAGAGGCGCTAGTTTCTACGTGAAAGCGTGACCATTATTTAAAAAGATAGCGTGTTAATACCTGTCATGTTACTTCATTTATCGCTTTGTTGTACTTCAATTGAAAGCCAAATTATTGCAATTTTCATGGGTCCGTCTGATAGTCATCACGTATATAAATACTTATTTTGCCGTCCGCTTAGCTGCAGCGATGGAATCCGTAGGGTCCGTTGGAAATTAGACTCTAACTAGACAGAAACAAAGTCTCGCTTGACCCACGTATGTTGTTATTTTGCCAATCTGACTGGGGCGAAAGTGGAGCGGATGTTTCGCTTCTAACGACTATCCAGGCCACGGTCTTTGTGCGCCGATTGTGGTCCGAAGTGTTCCATTCTTGTTCAATTCCAAAAGAAAACGCAGTTTTATAAAAAAAAAACTCTAATTTCATATTTTTTATGCATGATTTACGTAAGATTTTTTGAGAAACTTTTTGGACGCTGTTTATGTTTTTATTTGTTGCTGCACTTGAGTGAAATAATTAATGAAAATGTTTAAAATGAATCAATCAACCTTTAATACGAAACTCATCCTGATTAGTGCACAGAAAATCAAGATCTTTGACGCATTCATCTCAAGTAAGTATAACACCTTATAGAGCAAACAGTTTTACATTTTCATAGCAATTAATTGATTCCTCTCCTTAGCAAGTTATATGGCCGCGTAAAGAACTGATCCTCATCTCTGAATCACGCACCCTTATATAAAGGCTCTCGTATATTTTACCAGCCCGCATCCATGATCCATGACTTGGGTCCTCCCCTACTAGGTACGACAAGACCCAAGTCGCATCATATGCGCCCGTAACTCTGAGACGTGCAGGTCGAATGTCTCATTTCAAGCCGGAATAGAGTAATGCATATGAGTTACTGCTTAATTGAGCACTATGGCAGTACTTTACGGAGCGGGCATATCAAATTCTACGGCATAAAAATTCGACATTAGCTAGAATAATAATTGTGGCGTATTATATTATATGTAGTGGAAAATATACATGGCAATTGGCAGTCAGTTATTTTTCCCGGGAGACTTATCATTTTTAGGCGACAGGTTTTAAACTTGAGAGGAATGTATAACCAGGCGAGAGAATAAATGTCTTACTCCGTCGCAGTACAGCCGTCTGAGTCCTATTCAAACGAGCCCCTCTCATCCATCATAATCTCGATAATATCGCGCCTCGCCCCCAAGCTGCCTTTTAACATCCCTCGATTTAACACCCATTACGTGTTTCTGACTGGCAACGCGACTTTTTGCTTACTCACCGGCAGAGCTTTCATCTTTTGCGAGTATGACGGGCGGTTTATAAATTGTCCTTGTTTGTCGCCCAATCACAGCTTAAGGTGCTGTCAAAACGTGAAGCCGTTTAAGCGGGGGAGTATTAAAGAAGTAATTCTAAACTACACCCGAAACTTATTAAAACAAAAAAAGTTATATCTATTTGAGATATTTTTAGATCCAACGAATTGCTCTACGAAAAAGTACTCAAATATGCTGGTTAAAATACCATTCAAATGTTGTTTTCTTCTTTAATGTTTTCTTTTATAGTATTTAGTAATTTTTAATGGCTAATATTATTTGGCCGTAAAAATGTTCAAACATTTCTTGATTTATTTGATTTTATGTTATGTACTAAATCCTCAAACCTATTGGAATGATGAACACCATGGAGGGGACCTGCACATTCCGTAACTTATTTAAATAAAGGTGAAAAACTTAGAGAGAGTCCGTGCATCGGGTACACACAAAATCCTTGCTAATGCAAAAAACAAGCCACTTGATTTAGAGCTATAGCACAAAACGGCTCCATTTCCTGTGTTAAAAATGTGAAACATTGCATTATGTTAATTCTCAGTGTCAATGGCAAACAGCGAGAGTGGGGTATTGGCCTAGTTTGTTGTATTAAGTTTCCATTTCAACCCTAGATTGCTGTTTCCTGTTCTATTTTATTTTCTTTTCAAACGTTCCTTACACGCGAATGTAGAACCATATTATGTGAAATAATAAAATAAGTACGAAGAATATTTTTTGGTTAAAATAATTTGTATTTTTTTTTATCATACATGACTAAATCAAATGTTAATTAATTATTGAAATAGTTATGATAGCACGGAGGATGGTTGTAATTCAAGTTATCGGTTTGATTTTGAACCTTAAATAAGATTACTGCATCCATGATGGACTTGAATAAGTTGGCAGTGGAACTCCCTTTGCTGAGTTCAATGAAGATTGTGCAAGTCAATATTCTTTATTTTTTAGTTCTGTTGGACCTCTCACACACTGCCATCTAGCCCCAAATTAAGCTAAGCACAGCTTGTATCATGGTAGCCAGACAACCGATAGATTACCACTACATTTTTTTGTATTTAAATAAATATAATAACATATTACCATCCAAATACAGAACAAACATCTTTGTTCGTCCTATAAATATTTGTTCTGGGAGGGAATCGATCCCACGACCTGCAGCACAGAAAGCAGAGTTAATACCAACTTTGCTGTGAGCCAGTCACCATTACCCGATTTAAATAAGGACCAAATTTTTATATCTATATAACCTGACTAACAGCATGCAAGTCCACTGCTGCTTGGTGACAGAAATGAGTATAGCGGTAGTACTTACTATTTGGGATTACTATCAGGTGAGTGAACCTACAGTGTATAGTGGTTTAATCCTACACATCCTAATTTGTTCTACTACTACTTGATTCTGAAATGATGGGCGGATTTATGAAGTTTATATCTGGTCATGCCCACATAAAAAGTTACTTAGGCAATTATTATGTAACTTATTTTCGACTGAATTCAAAATTGTGTACAATGATTAGGTAATCTGCCACCAAGTCGTGATGCACTCATATTGCTGTGTTCCGGTGGAAGGGAGTGGGTGCCGGTGAAATTGCACGCGCATGAGACGTAACATCCCCGTCTCGGGGTGATGGACGCAACGCAATGCGTCTCGTACTTTGGTGGAGACGATTTGAGACGTACTGCTGTTGTCTATGGGCAGTGATTACCACTCAACATCAGGTGGTCCATCAGCTCGTTCCGTCAATAACATCACATAAAGAAAAAGATCGAAGAGAAGAAGATCGGTATCTAGTTCTCTCCAGAGAAAACAAATAAAATTTCATCAGTAAAATTTTGTTTCCAGATAATTTTTAATAATTTTAAAGTATATCTTATGGAAGTTTTTATGTTGTCTTATAGAAAAGAGACATTTCATAGAACAATGAGGCACTAGTAGCTATTCAGCAACAAATTTCTCTACAAGCGAGCTCGGTCGTACAGGTTATATTAAAATTCCATTATAACTGGAACTAAATTCAAAAATGACTATAATCAATGCATATTTCAAAGCAATGGCGTCATTCATTATCATTAATTACTTGGGGTTGAAAATTAGTCACGTCTCCCCGTTTTATAGTCCGAGAGCCAACTGAAGTGTCGTTCACCATTACTATTATATTTTAATATTAACAAAAGGCGAGAACTGTCGTTAGGGGGCGCTTTTGTTTCAATTTGAATGTACCACTGTTATAGCTGTAATTTGCATAGCCACTACCATAAACGCGTAATACGGGGGTGATTTTTAATGTTTCAAAATTTGGTCGTGATTAGGGTACTTTGGTCACTTCGAGAGGAATAATTTGAAATCTCGTAAAGCGCGCGCTCTTTATAACTTATGGATTAGGTTAAGAAACGACTTGACATAAAGTTTCCTCTATGCCCACAGCAATAAACTTTCAGGGTACTACTCGTATCAACAAGTATTCGTAAACGGCGACAGGTGGCGGCAGTATCTATGCAAATCCCATGCAGTCCCCACAACCTTATTACAACTGCTTGAAATGCAATCTATGCGGTGTATCGGGTTTTTTCGTGGACTGTTGTAGCCGCGTTGCCATGGCAAAGATATCTCTACACTGTCTTGAGTGATCTAGTGCCGGCCAAAGAATGAATCTACCGCATGATCTTAGGATATTTTTTTATAAACAAAAATCATTTGTTAATGTAACTAAATCGGCTGAACCTTATGAATTTTAGACTTGGTTAGTTTGAATGAAATTTGCGAGTGGATGAAACTCATATTGAAATAATAATAAGAGTGTTTTGGTTTCCCTGTAGGATTTATAAAATATACTCATGTTGTATTATTAGCTAACTAACAATACACTTTTTCTCAAACTGTATAACTGTGCAACAATATAACTCAGTAGATTTCCTTAATTTTGGATTAAATTTGTTCTGCTTGTGATAACAATTTGACTTGGGTGTTTCCCTAAATATGGCATTTGTCTGTCGTCCTGAGTCATGATGCTAGGTACATTTCATACTAGGCCTGTAATATTACATGTTTACTTTCTATCGTTTGGACATGCCAACATGTTTTATTTTCATGCAAACATTTCAGCGTATTTTTTTGACCCCCAATTGCCCCTTAAATGTTTTTGCAGCGTTTGTTGCTGAAACCTGCGAAAATCTTTAGGGGGCAATTAGACAAAAGGTCTTCGCAGCCTCTACTTCGCGTAAAACCTTCCAGGTAAAAAATTTCAGACTCGTAGGCCCTTTATATCATAAAGATTTTGAAAATATCATTACAATTTATATATATTTCTTTCTCTCTTTTCAGATCCATATCAGATGTTTGGCCCGACAAGTAGTCGGCTGGCAAATTCAGGTAAGTTATTGTTTCTTTTAATTTACTTTAACCAGAGCTTGTGTATGACAAGAAAATGACATGAAAGCCTCGCCGTTCCCTTCTAATCTTATACAAAATAAATGGAGTAAATTTTTAACTGAAGTAAAATATACATGTGACCTGATTTAGAACACACTTAAGTGACATAGAGTTGGCGGCGAACGGATGCCATCAATAAAGTCGAAGTCAAAGTCAAAAACTATATTTACATAGAATTCATAAATAAATGGCTTAGAATATATATAATAAGAGGTTATTTGCAAGTGTTTCGCTTAAGTAAACTACTCGATGAATTGTCTGCTGGTCTGCCATTATATAGTTTTTTTTACGTTATTGAAATGACGGAACTAGCTGACGGCCCATCTGATGTTAAGTGGTAGCCGCCGCCCATAGACAACAGCAATATTACTCAAGGCCTCTCCATAGTACGAGATGAATCAAGCCCTGGAGAACTAGAGACGGGGATGTTACGTCTCATGCAATTTCGCCAGATGATTTGTATGAGAAACAATGCATAATTTGCCGAGACATTAAAGGTGTTACTGTATCACATTAATGTCATATACACCCATATTCTCTTATAACAGAACAGCCTTACCCATATCCGTGAAATAAAATAAGTCTGATAATAATATACATATACAATCAATTTCCAAACACCACGGTCGACAAGTAACACGCGATTTTCAAGACTTGTAAATATATAACGAATAGTTCTCACATTTTCTGTTCGAAAAATTAACCATTCCCAACACATAAATTAAAATTGACTCAACAAACACACTTTCCCACAATCTCGTGCTCATGTTAATGTGAAGTCAGGGCGAGGTGGTACATTCTTGTATCAAGTACCCCAGTAGTGTCACGCGACGTTCATAATGCAAATACAAACTGATTTTATCAATATAGATTTTTCAATCGATTTTTATAGGTTCTAGCGTGGTGTTACCCGTGGTGAATAAGTAATTCCATGGGAACACTGCACTTTTCCGGGATCAAAGTAGCCTATGTGTTAATTCAGGATATAAGCTATCTTGGTACCAAATTTCATCCGACCCAAAAATTCAAGTCATACATAAAGAAGGGTCTGGTAAGTAAAGCTTATTACACTGTAAATGATTATATAAATGATAAATCCCCATGGTCTGATGTCGCTCTGCTGAACGACACACAAAACATCCTGTAATAGTATATTATGTAGTCATAAATGTAACATAGACCTAAGTACTCAATTGTTACAAGGATCGTGCTCGCGAAAAATAAGGAATCCCTCCATTAGGGGTTTCTTTTCTGTTCTTCCCCATGGAGGGTCGGATAGGGTTTGAACAGGCGTCAAACTTATCGATAAGTACGCGTGACCTTATGTTTTGAATATTGACGTTTCCAAGCCATTTCTTTATGAATTCTATGGAAATAAAGTTTTTGACTTTGACTTTGACTTTGATCCAAATCCATTCAGCCGTTTGAGCGTGAAAGAGTAACAAACATCCATACAAACTTTCACGCTTATAATATTAGTAGTATGTATTTACAAAAGAAAGTATGTATATCAGTTGTCTGGTCCTCATGATACAAGCTATGCTCAGCTTATTTAGGGGTAATAGTATTAAAATGATCTACTTGTCTTTTAATAAATACCAGACATAAAAGTATTTAAAAATCATGAATGTAATAACAATTTTAACCAATAATATTACTTTAAGCATATTTATAAAAATTCAAATATACACAGACACAGACAGAACAAACACCTATGTTCGTCACACATATGTTTGTCCTGGGTGGGAATCGAACCCACTACCTATGTACAGCGCAGAAAGCAAGGTTACTACCAACTGAGCTATGAGGCCACTCGATGGACAGAATTTGAAATTGACAGAAGTTTTGTTTTTTAATGTATTTTTGTTTTTGTTGAGTTACAAATATTCACTTTCTTTCTTTCTTTCACGTCACTGCTTCGGGAGAGCCAGCGTGACGAATAGTATAAGTAATAGAATTGTCGTTAAAAAAGGTTGGTACGGTCAATACTGTAGGACCCGTGAGAACACCTTTTATCTGCAATCAACCCTCGAATCCTAATAGGCTCTGTGTCACGCACGTGGTAGCGTTTGATTGTGCCTTTAACTTTAGGTAGGGGTTAATTGGCCGTCGCTATATTGATATATTTGACTGGCCTCACAGTTCAGTTGATTGAATCCCTGCTTTCTACGCTGTAGGTCGTGGGTTCGATCCTCACACAATACATACATTTATGTGACGAAAAGACGACATCTGTGTCTGGGTGTTCATATTTATTATACTTATGTACTATATTATACGGTGACCCAGCAAACTTCGTACCGCTTCAGAACCAATAAATGTCGTCTTAACTTGTTAGCTGAATTAACGTTTTATTAGGATAAAATGTATACTTTAAATTAATTAAGTTCAATTATTATTATTATTAACAGTATTTATTCAGACAACATTATTGGGTCCAATACAGGTTATCAATATATGTACAAAAAAATAAAAAAATTAACTGTTTTTAACTTCAATGAAATATGTGTAGTTTACGGGGCATCAAAGCATTTACTTTATTGAATTTTAATAGTTATTATTCTATTCGGGGCAGAGACAAAACCAACAAATCCAAGATCATTAAAATTTGTCCAGCCGTTCTTGAGTTATAAATGTTGTAATAACCCGACTTTGTTTTATCTATATATAAAAAAGTCGTGTTAGTTACACTATTTATAACTCAAGAATGGCTGAACCGATTTGGATGAAAATTGGTGGAAAGGTAGCTTAAGCTTAGAACCAGGAGACGGACATAGAATATTTTTTATCCCGTTTGACCGCGTTCCCGTGTGACGTGACATAAAACTGACATAAAACGTCAAAGAGAATACAAGGCACTATAAAATCTCTGATATGGATGGACCGATTTTGACGGGACTTTCACTGACAGATAGCTGACGTAACAAGGAGTAACTTAGGCTACTTTTTCGAGGGGTAAAACAGGGGTGCGTGATAAAACCGAATTCCACGCGGATGAAATCGCGGGCAACAGCTAGTGTACAATAAATTAACAGTAAAGTTTTTTTTACCATTCTATGTAAGAAGTAAATAAAGCTATTATTATTATTATTATATAGTGGTCTCCCAGCAAGAGCAGTAGAACTCTCGCCAAGTTCGTCCGGGGAAGTACTGCCACCATGCCCTTTTCTGCCGCCAAGCAGTAACGCATTCGCGTTACTGTGTTCCGGTTTGAAAGATGTGGTTGCCGGTGAAATTACAGGCACATGTGACATTCCACCTTCACGTCTCACATTTACGGGCGCATACGATGCGACTTGGGTCTAGTCATACCTAGTAGGGGAGGACCCAAGTCGCATCTGTTGTTATGGGCCGAGGTTACCACTTATCACCAGTGGGCCGTCGGCTTGTTCCGTAAATGTATTACATAACAAAAAAAAGCGCTACTCCGCCATATCAATACAATATATCATTTGAACAATATCACATATTCATATTTCTCATGATAAAACACAATTTAACCCCGTGAGAATATGAAACAATAATTACTATGAATCTTATTCCATTACCACAATCACCTGGTGACCGTTACCCCCAAAAGGCAACTAAATCAAAGCGTATAATTTAGTTTAATAAATCTCGTGCGCCGGCGCAATTTAAATGTAAAACAATTAAGGGCACGTGCTGACGTAATTATAAGGGCACGTTCACACGCCGCGCCTGTTTACCTGTCTGTTCGATTGTTAAAGCGGCCGCCTAAAGTATCGTTTACTTGTATGCACAGCGGTCGTGGGAGTTGGGGGAGGCGTTGGAATATATGAACACAATTCGATATATATCAATATTCAAGAACACTGTACGTATCGGGTATATTAAACATGAAAAAAAAAAGCTTTGTTAAAACATAGAGCATTGCTGTGTGTTTGTATGTCCTTTTTTGTCAATTTATCTGAATTTTGCAGTCATGCCTAAGCTTGAACTACGACGGAGAAAATAATATATTATTTCTCGTAAATTGGCAAGAGCATCCATTTATCAACTAGCTCAATTCAACCAAAAAAATAATAGATTTCCCACATCCATCGAACGAGGGCCCAATATTTTGCCGATCGGTACATTAATTGCGAGCCATAAAACCGATGGGCCGTGAGCCGTGGCGCGCACAATGGCTCAAGTGAGCCGAGATGCGTAGCAGCAAACCTTGTGACATAACAGACGAAAATAGTATAAATCACGGGTGCACGATCGTCTGAACACGCCTTTATGGATGTAGTGTCTGCATAAATGTGAAGTTCTGGAAATGTGTGGCTATTTCACGTAAAAATTATATTGGTGGACATTTCAGACAGAACAAACATCTGTAATCTTCACACAAATGTTTGTCCTGGGTTGGAATCGAACCCACGATCTACAGCGTAATTAATTAATGTAAATATGATCAACAGGACCCTTATTCAGGATCATTAAGTGACTATTTATAAATATTATTATTAGTTCCCTCACAAGAGTTCATACAATGAAACATCCTGTAAATAAGTACACAAAAAGATGTGTTATCAAATTTACCTATGACATTTTCATTAAACATGTTAAAATCATAATCCATTGTACCAAAAACAAAATTGCTTCACTAACAAAACATCACTAACGATTCCCAAATACAAAAGCAGATATCTAAAATATAATAGTGTACGGTCAGAATAAAAAGCAAGAGCCGTAAGGCCCGTTCCACACGAGTGCAGCCGGGGTCGTTCGTGCGAGCTGTAACATAGCCGCCCAATATAACGACACGCGGGGGCCGACCCTTGCCGTTAACCTATGATGATAGTAACGTTACGCCATCCATGTAAGAATGTGATTTTATGAGACTTGTGTTTTTAGGGGTGCGGACAGAACTGCCTAGGGAATTCGTGACGAAGCTTATGTCGACTAATAACTAAATATTAAGTCTCAATAATGCAATCAATTTGAATATAATTTAAATTTAAATTTATATATTTTTTCAGCCACTTAACCAAATTTGTAACAATCTTTTTTTGTAATCGTTACATTGTCTAAATAATAGTATTTAATTCATAATTTTTATATGGCTTTTTTATGTGTTGTGAGTGACGGAAAAGCTGATGGCCCACCTATTATTTAGTGGCAAACTCCGCCCATAGACTAGGTAGGTAAATAATGTTACAGGCAGTTTTTATATAAAGAATTGTAGTAACCCTTTCTCCAGGCTGATGAGATTGCATGATGAGATGCAACTTAACAAACCCAGAATGCGAATCTTATTAATAAATTAATTAATAAATATTGGTGGACATTTCACACATCACCATACAGCATTCACACAGCCCCAAACTAAGCATAGCTTGTACTATGGGAACCAGAAGACTAATAGAATCTATATATACTTTTTCTTAATACATACATATTAACAGCCATACATAGAACATCAATGCTCGTCACACAAATGTTTGTCCTGGGTGGGAATCGAACCCGCGACCTACAGCGCAGAAGGCAGGATCACTACCAACTGAGATGTGATACCAGTCCCACTGACATCTGGTCTGGTTGCAGGTTCAGGACAGATCCAACTGTGGCAATTCCTGCTGGAACTACTGAGTGACTCCAGCAACGCGGGCTGTATCACTTGGGAGGGTACCAACGGGGAGTTCAAGCTAACCGACCCTGACGAGGTGGCGCGCCGGTGGGGCGAACGCAAGTCCAAGCCCAACATGAACTACGATAAACTCAGTCGCGCCCTCAGGTAACTTGGTAACCAGTTACCGCTGCCAGTAGCTACCAGTAGCTTGGTGGCGAGCATTTGCGAAACCCGGGTACCCGTTAACGCACGGCGAACATGCCTATGCAATTGTCTGTTTCATGGCGGCTACGTTCACAGATTGTTAACACACTTGGTTAAATTGTTTCAGCTCCAATTTTCACATCCCAACATGTTAATACAAATCAGCATTCATTCAAATGTTTGTGGGAATCTAGCCAGCGGAAATGAACGATTTTATGGATATTTTTCTCTACAACTCTATTGGCAGCCTCCAATTTCCCCAAGTTTCCTGTGAACGAGTCTGCTTTAGAACCTAGCGATCGATATACAAACAGTGTACTAATGAAATCTCTTTGCGCAGATACTACTACGACAAAAACATAATGACGAAAGTTCACGGCAAGCGGTATGCGTACAAATTCGATTTTCAAGGACTGGCGGCTGCTACCCAGCCGGCCGCCAGCGACCCGGCATACAAGTATCAGAGCGATCTGTTCATGAGCTCGTATCACCACTCGGCCAAGCTCTCGTCGTTCATGTCACCGCACGCGGCGATGCCGACCTCCACAGGTAATGTTCAGCGCTGCGACTTCTCAAATACTAAAATGGTTTCATTTATTTATTATCAAATTACACAAGTAGCTTACAGAAAGTGCCCAAACGTTAGGTCGTCATAATAAATAATACATACAAATTAAAAGATTGAATAAATAAATAGCAATGAAATGTCAAATAAAATAAAATATATTATGATTTCACAGTAGTCGTGATACTGGCACTTGACGCTGCGGCCAGTGCGTCTCAAAGAGTTTCCTTGTAGTAGTATTATAATAAGTTCTACACTGGTGTCTAAGATCAGCCTAACGACACACAAAAACGTAACATAAAACGGAGCTTCATTTGTAAAAATGTTATATTATGAGTACGAATTATATTTTATCCTCAACTTTATCCGTATCGCTAACAGGTGATTTTTGATAATAATAGCTCTTGTTATATCAAAATCTGTTCAATCGTTTTTAGTGAGATGCTCAAAAGAGACATACAGACTTCCGTTACAGATTCATAATAGCTTAAAAGTATCAAAGAATGAATTCGTTCAATCTTAATGCCATCTATTATAATGATAAATTCCTTTTGGAAAACTTAATTCAACTTTGAACAAAAATCAAATCCTGCAATGATATTTCAATTAAGATTAAAAAAATCATGTCACCCTAACTAGGTACGTTTATTATGCACCCTCCCTCCACACGGTACAGACGGATAGACGGGTTAATCTGCATTTCTGTAGTGCTAATGCCTCGGTACACTCGCGTGAACAAATATTTGGCCGGTGCTCGAAACGGGTTGTCATTGGCACGACCAAAGTGTCACCTCTCACTTGACTTAATGGAGCGCGGGGGGTATTTGATGTATCGGCATCGAAACTCGTAACATTTTCACGTAATTTCATGTATTTAAAGATATAAAACATTTATATTGTATAACATAAAATTATTACATGAGGTAAACTTTCAAGAGCAGTAGAACTCTCGCCAGGTTCGTCCGGGGAAGTACTGCCACCACGCCCATTTCTGCCGCCAAGCAGCAACGCATTCGCGTTACTCTGTTCCGGTTTGAAGGTGTGGTAGCCGGTGAAATTACAGGCACGTGAGACATTCCACCTACACGTCTCAGAGTTATGAATAAAAGTATAGAAATGAAACCATTTTAGTACAATTATTGTAAAAATACTTTAGCGAATGTTTTTACTATATGCAAGTATTGCTTAAAATCAACTTATATAAAACATACATTTCTTGTCACATTAACAAAGGGAATATGCTAATTTTGTTAAAGGGTGAAAGTAACCGACATTTTATATCTCACCATTATTTCATTGGTACCGGAAATGTATGAATTAAGTTCTAACTGCGAGATTGTTAAATGATGTTAATTTATATTACACATATAATTAATATAATATATAATATAATATAATTTTCACATTTTCAGAAAGTTGTACTCATATTGGAAACTTAACTGTTATATCATCTTAACTTTACGAATCGACTATTTTCCGCTTATTTTGATTGCACTCGTCAAGTAAACGGTACTATGGATTCATCAATTTAAATATATTTTAAATATTATATTAAACCATTTAATCATTATTTTGCGCAGCAAAACGAAAGAACCAATTTTATTGCCAATGAACGAGAATGATTCCTAATAATATATAGGATATATTATAACCAAATTATGTAACAGATTTTGATGAAATTTCAAACCTATCTGAAAGTATATCCTTTCAAATACAAAAGGATTTTCGAAATCAGTTATACCGGTTAAAAGTTATAAAACTTCTAGTAAACTTGTTCAATGTTTCTTCCTAGTACAAATAAAATAGCCACAAAACAGTACAACAGTAGTTAACTACAGTAATGATCTAGCAACGATTTTCAAAATGAGTAAAATGCATGTATATAGGACCCGGAAGGGAAAAACATGAGCTACAGTGACTTTTAGAGAACAGGCACAAAGAATCCAAAATAGAGATATAAGACTGAATTTTCTTATTTAAGGGCGCAGTTCTAGCGCCCTTAAATAAGAAAATTCAGTCTTGTTATAAATAATAGTATATTATTAGGAAGCATAAACCCTTGGGATAAAAAACACCGCAGCATAATGGTGATACCACACTTAAGTTTCCAGTTTTTCCACAATTTAATATATATGCTGTTACTGAGGCGAGTATACCATTGTTTCAGCATCAATATTCCCTTCAGCGTCGTGGGGCAACTGGGGGGGAGGCGGCAGCAACCTCTACTCCCCCCACTCGATGGCCCCACCCCATGTGACGTCACACCTCGGCTCCTACCCGCATTACGCATGACCTGTCTAATTCGGACCACGATTGTGTTGCCCACTTATCTGTAATGTTAAAAACTATCAGTTTATCTAATCGCAGTTACGTTTATATTTCAAACAATAACATACACATCAATTAATTTGGGTACATTGAATGGTGGTTATTCTATTGGCAACATATAAAACCTATTCTTAGGGAAGATGGAAGACAGATTATAAATACCATCTACCAACTTTTTTTTGCAATCATGCAAACTTCACGAACCGACGCGAACTCGACATATCCTCTAGTCTATGAACAGTTCATGAACCAGCATCGACCACCATTTACATCGCCGGAGGTTGGATGAGCAACTTGGGGGTTGAATGCTATGTTCATCAGATTAATTTTTTACTTTATAGTCTGTATCTCTTTTTATAGATGGTTGAACAATAAATAAGGTTGGTAACAGAATCGACACCATTCATTATCTTTATTTACAGACTCGTAGCAGTATTTGTAGCAGCGCTACGTGTATCGTAGCGCGTACCTTCTAAGTTGCTTTGTAGATGAATCGTGCATTGGTGCAAATTCTGTTAGAGGCAAGAAGCTACACAAGTAAGCTGAAGTTATTTCCAGCCTCGTAATTTATCAATGCTTTGATTGAAAGCCTTCCAATAATCGAAAAATTTACGATATTGAAGTCCACCCTCCATTTCGCCGCAACAACTGTTGCTACAACTATTGGAATCAACTTTTATTTTATACTGTTGCTTTTCTGTATAGAATTTTCTACAGGATAAATCAGAAGGAATTAAATCTAGCATATGACCGCTACTGTTACTTATATGAGAATCAGTAGTTGTTCAATACAAAGTTCAGTACACAAAGTGTACCATTTATTTATGTCCCTTTCTAAGGCGTGACATGGGTGCCGTGCGGTATGACAGGGCACCCTTGTCAGGATGTAGGAAGAGGCTGAGTTATCTGGTTTTACTTTATGATATTCAACAGGTTTATTTATGCCAAGTGAATATACGCCATTGTTTAGCACTTGACATTGATTACAAGACAAATCCAACTAGTATTATTTGTAAAATTATCTCAACACAACAGCAGATAAGTGCGGCACTATTATAGTTTAAAATATTCAGATGTTTTCACAGTCAAGCAATAAGAGTGGATTCGTTTATTGTTAATGGATCATGTTATGACGAGGGCCCAAAGGAGCTCGCGTAATTAATTCATAAATACAACGCAATTAAAAAAAACCAAGCAATATCATGTTTGATAAAGAGGAAATGTTTTATTTTAGATATTATTTTTATTGGAATAACATGTATTGTGATCGATAGTAGTTATTTTCACTCATATGTATACACATTCTTGAATCGTGAAGCGCTCGCATGACAACACTAGTCTCTTATCAAAGAATGTTGTAAATACTAGATACTCATTAAAATAAGTAGAATTATTTATTTAGGTTAATATAAAATTTTATTGGACCTACGAAAAAGAGAAAACAATAAAAAAAATTACGTGGCATTTTGTGATAAAGTTTTAATTTTATTTTACAGTAAATGATTAATGTAATTGAAAAATTATTGCAAAATATCACGATTTTCTAGAATTTAGCTTTTTGAATGAGACAACTTTCTAATACTCGATTGAATACTCAGTATTAATAAAATAATATAATAAAAGGTATCTTATCAAATCGTGAATCGGTGTGATCAGCAATTTAATGTAACTCATAAGCAATTTTAGTGAAGAAATAAAACTAAGCTCAATATTTGTGCCATTTTGTGCAACAGAACATCTGAATGTGCTAATTTGGACACACATTTGTAATGGTTGGTTTGCCCGTAGTGTGTAAATAAGTTATTTCAGTATTATGAAAAAATAATGTAGTAATTGTATGTAATTTTACATTTATTCAGTTACTTTTTTATAATCGTGTTAATCGAGTCCGAGTTTTAATTCCGTATCGTGTCAATTGACTGCACCGCAAAGTATTATACCTACGTTTGTATTATAAGACGGTTCCAAGAATAGTGAAGAAGGAATTGTTTTTCTGTTTCTTTTGGCTGAGGTCGTAGTACAGGCAGTTAAGTCAAGGGTATAAAACTGATAGTGGTTCACTACCAGTTAGTTATATGACAGACCTGTGAGTTGCTTGGGGATGATGTGATCGGTCTGAAATAAAATTTGATTATAATCTTCTAGGCGGACATTTACAATCTATAGAGTAGTATGAACTTCATCATACATTGCATGCCGTCCCAAAAGTTATTTACTCCCCGTTGTGGAATTGGTAGTAGCCCAGGCTGCAAAACGTGAGGTCCCAGGCTCGATCCCCGGCCGAGGTTAAATTTGTGTATTAAGCATAGTTTGCTCGCGGGTCTGGGATGTTCGTCTTATGTGTTTTGCCTGTGCCGTGCGACACAGGAAATTCAAATTCAGGAGTACGAGTGCATAATCTTATCATCCGCGAGTATTCATCAAAGGATGCTGCTACTACTGTTATTATTTCATAAGTGCATGATTTTGCGAACTGTACAGAGAGTGGACACAAAAGGAATTGGCCAAAAGAAGAAGTGGTTAAATTCAGGACTGGTCAAATCAAGAAGAAGACCTTATGAGAAATAGACACCGTCCGCATTATCGTTCACTGGATCTTTAACACCAGTGTGGTGATGGAATTGAAAGAGTCAAAAGGGCATCTTACGTGTGCATTTGACTTTTAGTAGTATTTCACAGTTTTTCAATCGTTTTTTTATGTCTGTTATTGAACTAGTGACCTCTGGATTTAAATTCGGGACTGTACCGTGAGCCACCTGCTCTCATGCACATCGGATGGTAGTGTTCTACGCCCGCGTAACGCTGTGAACTAAGCTAAATAGTATGGTTTTGATTAGGTATATCTATTTGTGTCTAAAGCACTTACACAGTATTCAATTATTTAATTTTATTGTTTACCTAAATAATATAAGATCAAAAACGTATTTGCACAAAAAATTCTTAGATTATGCTACATCTTCTAAGTAGCATAATTTACTTAAATGTTTAATTTAAACTGATTAAACAATGATAAATGTGTCAATCACTATTTCCCCCGGATATCGTATATTTTGAGTGGACCCAAAATTGGACAGAAAATTTATTTGTAAAATATATATTGCCATAAAGTACCACTCCACTTTTCAATATCTGCACGTATCGGGTTAAAGTTACATTCACTTACAGCTAAAAATAATTTTTGCTTTCTATTTTTCATCTCTAGTTGTTTTTTTATTAATTTTTTAAGAATCTATTTATTGTCCATTTAATTGATTGATACTAAGAGGTTCCACTCCTTTCTTGTCGGCACTATCATAATTGTATATAATTATAATATACACAAATATAACATCTAAATGTGACTGTCAGTATTTCTGACGTATGATGGGATGGTCACAGAGATTCGGTTTCAGAGGTATGAGTACTACTACCCACTCGTTTCATAATATCTAGTCACGAACAAATTTAGTTACATTTTTGAGTCTTATTTAACATTCCTAAACCTATCCAATATTTAAATAAAACGAATATTTTTATTAACTCTTTTTAATAGCTACCGATGAAATTTGTAAATAAAATTAGATTATTTTAAAAGTGCAATCGTATTAGATTTAGAATAGTTTTAGTAAATAAATATTTTAACTAAATACCATTTGTTTCCGTATAATAAATAAATGTATTCCTGTTTTTTCATTCGTTATAAGTTAAATTAATTATCGATAATAAGTCATAACCTACGTACGGTGGCCGGCCAAGAGCTAAACTAATCCAGAGCAAAGCTAATAGAACTAAAACAAGCCTACTTACATTTTATGGTATAATAATATGAGCTAAGCCGAACTTAGTTTGAATCTTGGTCGTCAACCTGATTTACATATTTCTTTTTGTAGGTACCTCTAACTTTTGGTAATAAATATAATAATACAAAGCGGACGTCTACTTAGTTTTATTTAAATGTGTTTATTTATGTTATTCTCTGAAAATTTTATAATGCCTATTGGTTTATCAACATGTTTTTCTGATACGTCCTCTATGCAATAAAATATTCGAAGGTACCTACTACAATCTTATCAAAAATATTGTTCTATTAATCGAGCTTAGATTATAATAATACTGTCCTCAAAAGAGACTTGATTTTATGTCATTTATAATGAAGAAAAAAACAATCAGTTTTAATTCTAGCGCCTATAAATCGCTGTACTATCGGCGCTGGAAATAGTACTTTTATTTAATTTTCATTAAAACCTTTATCAAGTGATACAATTTTTATTTGAACAATTAGTTACCTTTTCGTCATGTGATCATAGATTCCAGTAATAATACATTTCTAATAAATAATTTATTTAATTTATTGGAAAAACATTGTACCTATCTTTTATTTTTTTATTTTTAATGCATGTGTCAATATAATAAAAATCATTTAGATGTAGACATACCATTGTATAGATGTTATTGTATTTAAAAATAAAACCAAATGAAATGTAGTTTTTTTTTATATTTATATACTTTTCCTTCGTGTCTTATCTCTATTGCTAATCACAATAGCGGTGCAAAAGCCCTTCTAATCCCTAAATTTACAAAACAAACTATTCCCGATTTCTTATAGTATAATTATTAAAATCTGCAATGCATAATTGCAATAAAAATAAAATATAAAATATTTTACTTTCTTTCTTTCAATATAATTTGTGTGGCAAGTACCTTACCTTAGGTATTTCCTTGCCCAGGGAAACGTGATCTTAGGTAAGATTAGGTACCTACTAGTGCGCAGTGCAACCTATACCATGTACCTAAGATCAGTCAGACCAATACCTACTAAATAATTTACCTATGTGTATAAAATCGACGTATTTTTCTTCCTTCATATTTTATTGATTTTTCTGTTAAACCCGAATCGCTTTAAGATAATCCTTACTTTACTTCCTTAACTGGAGTCCAATGCTAAATGAAAACTTTTTACGAAAAACTACTCACAAATGTTCCTTGTCGATTATCGTCGTTATATGAAATGTATACTTAACCGTCGAGGTGAACTATTAATCTATACAAATAAACAAAATTGGAGTGTCTGTTTGTAATATTAAAATAACCGCTTTTGATTAGGTGCATATAGATGTATATACGGTGCATATACCATAACAATTATTTTTTACAATTTTTGTCTGTCTGTCTGTCTATTTGTTCCGGCTAATCTCTGAAATGGCTGTACCTATTTTGACGGGACTTTCACTGGCAGATAGCTGATGTAACAAGGAGTAACTAAGGCTACTTTTTCGTTGTAAAAAGTTCTCGCATATGACACAATATAATGGATAAATTAATTATATTAGGATATCATAGGAAAAATAATTTACCTGTCAAAGTAAAAGCGTATGAAAATCATGATACCTACCTGAGACTAAATGGGAAAACTAGACTGATTACAAGTTATTAAAAGCTTCATAAATTAAATTATGTTAAATGTTCAGTTATCTATTTTAACCGTAAATTGACACCAAATTGCAATAAATGCCAGCGGTGATCCATCTTAATATATAAATTTATTGTATTGTTGGAAATAAATGGAGCAATAATACAAAACAATACTTTCGTTCTATTCTATTCTATTCGGTTCTCACGAACCAGTGTGGTGAAAGGATTATAAGTGCGCCTCATAGAGGCTCCTTTCGTGCACTTGACACATGTCTTCCAATTTTTAATTCTAGGACATGTCGGTTTCCTCACAATGTTTTCCTTCACCGTTTTGAGGACGTGGTATTGCGCACATAAATCTTTCAATCGAAATACTCATAGGTATTGGGGTTTGAACTGGCGACCTCCGGATTGAAACTCAGGATCTGTACCACTAGTCTACCACGCTCTTCTTCCATACTTTCATTTAAGTACCTAAACGAAATTCAGTTCTCTAAATAGTTGGAAATTGCGCGCGTTGGAAATTTTAATATCTCACAAGACCCAAACGTAGACGCGATTTGTTATTGACACTAGTGACGCCATCTACCGGATGCCTCCCACTACTTTTGCAACAAAGTTTAGCTCCATTCAAACGCAAAGTTTGCTTGCCATCTACCGGAAATAAAAGTAAACTCTGTAAAATTTAGTACGAAGGCACTGCCATAGGGGTCACTAAAACTGCATCATGACACGCGGCTCTTAGAAAGAAAGGAAGAGAGAAAAACATTTATTAGACACGCCCAAAAAAAGGAAATGAAAACAATTAACTAAAATATACATAGGTATGTTGGAATAATAATAATAATACTAATAGGTACATCAAGCAAGTAATACAAGTACCTACCTATTTTGTAATAGCGGTCAAATAGGTCGATGCCTCAGCATTATGTCGATCTCAGTTGCGCTGAGACCGGCACTGGTTTTCAGGCACGACCTCAGGATGACGTCAAGTGGGTTCTTACAATAACTTACAGAACCATCTTAAACTATAATAATAATAAAAACTGTGTCAAAGAGTGCGATAGACAAGCAAGTACGCGTCGCGTAGGTCTAGGTACTTTAAATTCGGCTAGTTTATCAGCTGTCCGACATGATTGAAATTTTACTTGTAACATGTGTGCCCTCGCTGCGAGCTACGCAATACGAGCTACGCACGAAATGCAAAAATAGGTACGCTAAGAAAAAAACAGAAAGGAGGTATAGAACCTCTTTGATACTTCTGCCGGTGACGGCATAAATAGTAAGGCTGGCGAGAGAGAATGAAACTGATGTATCCGTCAATTATTTCTGTCACAAAATAAACAGCATAACTGAAAGTCACTGAAATTCTCCACGCGTCTTTTATTGGCAATTTTTCAAGAAAATGAATCGTTTACACACACTATTTGCAAGCGGCATCCGTGCCAGGCCTTTGCTAACCAAGATCCAGACGCCAGCCAGGATGCAGAAATTCGGCCATCATGAGGAGGGTCCTCCTCAACCGTTCGACAACATGCCTTTTTCTTTTCCTAATCGGTTAGTTGCTTACATCAATACAATTTTTTTTTTTTTTAATGACTGGACATTATGCTGTTGGCCGCAGATGGCCTTGACAGCGTTTACACAATACAATATCATATCATATTGATAAAGAGTTACGTCATAATCAACATAACAATGTAAATGAAGGTGTCCTGACTGACAGACAGTATATGTACACGTAGGTACACACACATACTATGTAATACGTAGGTACGTACGCCTGGCAAGGCTTATACCTACTTATCCCTTAACTAGAGTCGGGGGTCAAAAGTTACCCCAGTGACACCTATTTCACTTAATAACTTTACAATCCGAGGTCTGGAGTCTTTATTTAATAATAAAACATATAATTAGAACTAAAATTTAAAAAAGGTTTATGATGATTTAGTTAATAAGTTGTTTATTAATAAATAAAACGATATTTTTTTAATATACTAATGGTTTTAATTTAACAAGTTAAAACCCAATGGGGTCATTTTTTACCCCCCCGACTCCAGTTATGTTACCAAAAATAGCTACTCCAGCTAAGGGTTAATGAACGTGATAAAAATTCAAACCACACAACTGTCGTCTCATTTACTCTTGTTTAAAGAGACGAACATCAGTGCAACTGACATGCATTAAACTGACGTGCTGTCCTAAATACTGTTTGAACGTATGTTCCATAGCGAGCATACCTATAGACGTGATTCCTACGTTTAAAGTTGGGATTTTTTTCATTGATGTTCGTCCATAGCTTCGTAGCGGGCCTTGGGATATGGGCATGCAAAATAATTTCTGTGGCAATTGCCTTCCTTATCTAAGGTACCTACTAGTGCGCAAGGCCACCTATACCATGTATGATCAGTCAATGCCCAATAGCTACTGAATATGTTATAGGTACTGCGGGGCTCACTTCATAATGTTGCTTTCAGATTTGTTGCGACTGCATGCTTCAGTGTTTTCTTCGGAACCGGTTTATGGGCTCCATATATAATCGTCTGGTACTCCATGGCGAAGCGAACGTTGTGATTTGTTATTTTGAAAGCCTAATAAAATATTACTATTTTATAACAGGAATTCATTGCGTAGTATCAATTAAGTAATTAAGTTAACAGTAATAAAATGACAGATTTTGAGTTAAATAAAATAACTAGTACCAATTTTTTTCAATCTTTATAAAAGCAATAAAGTATTATTTTTAGTGTGTATCAGAATGGCGGGTGTATGTCATCAAACGCTCATGCAACATACATGAGAGCAATGTGCGAGCAATGTGATCAATGTGCGTAAAATTCAAAGCAGTGTGCTTTTTTTAAACCACAGTTATTCTTAAAAGTATGTGAGCCGCCACCAGTCTGATATCAGGATGGCGGGTACATTCTTAGTCTGAGCAAATTACTTACTATCTAAGTGTGAAATAACTACCGCAGCAATGTTCTAGCAATGTGCTCCAACATATCAAAAGCACAATCAGATACGGTATATGGGTCAAACGCCTGATTAGTTCTAACAGCAATGAATGCGACATGCATAAAGACATTTAAAGTACAGGAGTTGGAAAGTATACAGTAAGTAATATATTGTTCAATAAGAGTTCAGAACTCAAAAGGACCGTCCACCATTACTAAGCCTTTTTTCGTATATTGGCTTTGGTACCGGTGATTGGCAAGACCACAAAAGGATTTTGCTGAACTTGACCAGCTAAACACACCATGATATTTGTCGTGGGCACTTATAGCTAGGGCTATGGGTACGCAAAGCACTCTTCCCTGACTGCAGCGGCGTTGGACCGTGATGACTCAATACTATGGTTTATATTCTGTTTTACCCTACCTAATCCTCTCCTTAATGGCGGGCACGCCAACCCAACGAAGCCTCCAACACTTTCAGTTATGCTGTCCGTTCCTGGGGCTGTCTATTTCGATTTCAACCACAACATGGCCACTCCGGACGCACCATTATATTTATCATATATTAAAATATCGTTATCAGTTCATTTTATTAATTCGATGAAATTAAAGTGAAGCCGTATGCAATAGCAGGCATGCTGCATACGATATAGGGAAACGATTTCCCACCACATAGGTAGGTACTTTGCAGAAAATATGACACTAATTTCCCTCCGAAACAAAAACAGAGCTAAAACAGCCATATAGCTTGTGATTTTTGTTTGCTTATGGATATTATATTAAATATAGCAAAGTGAAGTAAAATCCATGATAACATCTTTGAGAAGTCTTCTATAATGCCACGTTTATTTAAGGGAAGTTTGTTTTTCTTTCAACATTTCTGCCGAGTTTATCTTCTGAACCATAATTAATATGATTTCACAAATCATTAAATCGTATGACCCAAACGTCATAAATGATGGGGAGGTTCCCATACAGTAAACTTTGTTTTTGCTTGTATCTATTGCCATTCTAATTTGTGTATCGATATGTCGCTGGTTCAAATCCAGCTCGAAGAACCATTTAGTAATCCAATGATTGCTGATAAGTTCCCAGAATGCTGATATAAAAGTCGAGTATGAGCTATATTGTATGAAACTAAGACTAATATAATTGTAATGAGTGTGGTTTGGATGATTTCTGCTGATACACTAATTTTCTTGGGCGCCCGGTCCGCGTTCGCGGCACGAGTAACCTACTTAGGTTAAACTGCTGACGATGCTAAATACCTACGTGATCGATGTATCGAACATAGTGCAAATTCTAAAGTTCAACACTTGAGAACTACCAGTGTTTTTATTGTATAATTACTCAGGTAAGTATTTCACTGAAAGTATATTCCTTCCAAAAATAGTGTGCTGCTAGCATATTCCACTAAATATTTTAATTTCTACATGAAAATGTTTGATATGCCCTAATGTGTATCAAACATTTTATGATCCACTTATTACAAAATATTTACAACGTTAGGAAATTGAATCTAGTTTTATTAACTAACAAGTTTCTCTGGCTGCATGGTATAGGGATGGAATATCATTAAAATATCATCACTGCTCATGCAGATTATACTACTACCAAACTTGATTATTATCAATGGGTAGAGTAGCGTTGCCAGGCATCCGGATATAGCTGGACACAGTCAGGCTTTTTGGTTGCGTGTCCGGCCAAGTTAGTTGGTTTTTGGCTTTTGTTAGGCTTTTTAAATTTGGCCAGTTTCTTAACATTTCTCATATGTTGGTATAAAGAAGAGAATTCATTCAATTTTATTGCTGTTTAATTAGAATTTAAGAAGATGAAAAAGTTAAATGATTGTGGTTTGATATATGATGAAAAAGTGAAGTTTTAATTAAAAAAACTGTCATGTTATACTAAAACAAAAAAAATTGAGGTGTTCGACATTTTTACCAAAATGTTCGGCTAAACTAGTCAGTCCATCCGGCTTTTCGGTTTTACGACCTGACAACCCTAAATGGAAGGCATAGGCCTATCTACCATCAAGTTATTGGAAATGATACGATTAATCTTATTTTTCAATTTTATAAGTCTACTAAAAATAAAGTCCTTTCTTTTCCCATATCTTATTCTATTCTATCTATCTATTATGTGTTCGGGTAGTACCACATATTATAGTTAATATGTGCATGTGCTGTTGCATGTGTATTTATCAAAATGGAAGATACTGTAGCAATCTAGTTCAGGCAGAAGAAATAAAACTACAATTACAGTCACTAAGTTTATTGAAACAGAAACATAATTACTACAATGATCATGTGTTTATATTGTCAAGGCCAAGATGGTGGGTCACCCTCCTTTACCCTGCCTCCATACAAGCAGGATTTGTCCCTGAAGTTGATCATCCGTAGCGTTTCCTGGTCATCCAGGAACTTGCCAATGAAGTAGCCTGTCAATGGGACACCAAACCAGATGTAGCGAGTTGTAATACCAAAGATCGCCATTATTGTTTCTTCTGCTGCTCCTTCCACTTCCTGGTGTGGTTCCAGTCTAAGAATATGAAGGTCGCCGTCAGAGTCGGAAATGTGATGCTCACGAGATTCCGGCTGAGGAATGATCGTAACGCCATAAAACTGCAACAAAATGCAATTATTGAAATTAGAAAAACAATGATACAAATGATGACAGATTTAAAAATATGATGCTTCACTATCTATCTATCTATTCGAGTCACAGGTTCTCTCTAACTAGTGTGGTGAAAGGATTTTAAGTGCGCCTCAAAGAGACTCCTTTCGTGCACTACACTTGAGCAGCTACATTTTGGCCCACTAGTCATTATATCACCAATACTTAGATAATTTCACACTAATAATTATGAGTACTGCAACATTATCTTCATTATATCAAACTAACTTTGCATTCCAATGTGAAAAAGCTGCTAGAACATTAGTAAACTGGAGCAGACAGTTTTAAATCATGTGATGAGACAGAGTTATGGGTCACTGGTAATTAAAATAATGTTGAAAGTGAAAAGTTCTAGAAACTAGATAAATCTGAGAACCTAACTGAGCATTACATTCTTGATTATAGATGATATCATCAGATGGAAGGGTATGTATATTATTGTTACATAACCCAAACAGCTAGAAAAGTTTAGTAGCAAATAACAACCTTAGGGTATTTTTATTAGATAGATATTACTGAGTGTTTATCGGTTGTTTTCAATAATGAGTAGATAGTGTTCGAATTATTTATGCGAAATTTATAAAGCACACAAAAGACATAAAGATAAACAAGACTTTTTTTCGAGGCGTTTTAGGTAATATTAACGAGTAAAACTAGACTGTTTGAACAGTACCTAATATAATACGATATTCAAATCAACAAATACATACGAAAAACTACGGAAGATAGACAAAATACATTAAAAATCTAACCTATTTCCCGTGATGGCGATATCCCAAATTGAAATATTTTTTCACTTTGACAATGACAGTACAGGTATTCTTACGGTCCGACGATGGTCGGGGTGATTTGACTTGACATTTTTGTCTCAAACGTCGTGTATTTGACTTTTTTGCCTCGAGCATCACTTTTGTGAAATTACTGAAGGCTAATGCAAATTGACCTGGATTCCACAAGTAGTAAAAAGACAAACACAAAAATATCCCTATTGTATTCTAGTACCAATAGGATGGGACCGAAATACATTAGAAAGCAGTGAAAATTCTGTGTATAATTTGTAGAAATTACACAAACACCGCCCGCCACTGCAACTAAACAAAAGTAGGGTATTATTGTTATAAATTTATAAGACGTCCGTCTGAGGCCTAATAATATGATGCTGACTGTTCAACGTTGTATTTTTATTTCAAGATAAAATGAAAAAACAAGAAATGTCACTGCCAAAGTGACATATGGATCGAAGTAACCTAGTGCTCGTCCACGGATTTACTTGTGGTTAGTTAGCATCTTATATTAAAATATAAGGTTTTCTCACGTGAGATGTACCTTATGTTTCTTATATTGTAGAATAATAATAATAATAACATTGGTGGCCATCTCATGCAGCGCCACTAGCCCCTAAGCATATCTAAAGATCATTAAAAATTATTACATTTAATAATGCATTCCACAATGAAAGATACTACTTGGTTGGTACTTCGCGTGCGATAAAATAATGCGTCAACAGCGTTTTTGACACATTACAAAATACACCATTGAGGTAAAATTTTACAATTTGAAATAAAAAAAAAATTACCGCGTCGTCACTTTACATCAAGTGAGATTGCGGTCAAATGTGAGCCAATAGTAATTAAAAAAAAAAAAAAAACTAAAACGAATTCTCTGATTCGCGACAAACATTCAAAGCAATTATAAGAATTAGTAATAGCATATAAAGCTTACAGAGCGCTTTATGTTCGCTATAGAAATTTGTACCGAACTTCGTTCAGGGAGAGGATCGAATAATTATAATATGTAAACATTTATTTGACGAGAGCCATGTTTATCATATTTTTTTTCTGACTTTTCGTTCGTTATACCTAGTTGAGAAAAATGTCTGATTATCATCAATGTCATTAATATTATATAATCTTGAATTGTTAAACTGATTTCTTATTCTGATCTTTCAATTTTCTTTTATTGTATATATTTTTGTATTTTCTATTCGATCCTAATTTTTCTCTACCGATCTGTGTTTACTGGTTTTCGGGTAATATTTGTGATTTAATTAGATTAAAACTGATTAAATTCGAATTACCAGACCTAAAAATTTACAAGAAAAACACATTTATTGACCATAAAATTATATAACAATGTACCGCATATCAACAAAAACCAACGTAAGGAGGACGCTTTAGCATCATCTCTCAAAAAATTACTATTATATAAATGTTATTACTCTCCCCAAGACTTTTTAATGACAAAATAATAAATAATATGTGAAATCTAAGTCTCACAAAGTATTTCTTTTTACGAACGGAATTTATATATGCCTAGCAAAACATCTATATCTATTTATTTTATTCAACAGCCTTTTTTTATTCAGCAGTTTATTAAAAACATAATTATGTAAAACTCAGTTTTTTCTAGTTTAGTTATTATATTTTATTTTCTTTAAATGTATAAAGATTTTTTTAAATTATAAGTTAACTTGATGAAATAACGTTTTTTTGCAACATGTTTATTATGTTTTATACATATCCAATGAATAAATAAATAAAATAATAATTTAATTAACAAATTGCAGAATGGCAATCGCAATGGCATGGCAATAATCTGTAGCGAGAGAGAAGCCATTTCATGAGAAACAAAAAAAATTGACAGAGATGCGGAAGGAACGATCGCATTAACCATGCCCCCGTCATCGTGTGCTGATTTTCGTGAATCAAATTGCAGTTGGGTTTTAAAGTGCTCATGTGGTCATTAAATTTGGTGATGTTAGACTTACGATTATTTACGATATTGCGTAAACAAACTGTCCTAGAGCATAAATTTGCTGTAGTTACGCATCGTAAATTGAGAAAGCTTCAAACGTGTTTGAAGCTTTCGATTTTGCGTTGATGGAACTATGAACCTGGACCCTTTAAATTTTAGTTTATCGCAAATAAATCATCTGGTTAAAAATGTTAATAAGAAAAACTTCAAGCAAGCGGGACAAGAATTGAACCAGGTGAGTTACGACCATGAATTTCGTTCTTTGTTTTCTGTTGTCGCCATATTGTGAAATTTCACGAACGTTTGGTAATTTACGTGAGTGGTGGCGCATAATGGCCCCGGATTGATACCAGTAGCTCCGTATATTACGTGATGTTTGTTGTATTTGAAGAGGACTCCGCGGGCTGGACTGCTCTAGAGTTACCGAATGAAGGTTGAGATGTCATCAATATATTATGACGTGTAATGGGTTGCTAAGTAGTCGCTTGCGAGCTGTTGGGCTTTACATATTTCGCATTCCTAGTTCGCGAAAACCATATGTGACCCATTTGACGTAGAGCCCGAGTCTATAATGGTTGATTTGTGGGTTCATTCCCACCCAGCACGAACATTTTTACAAACAGATGTTTATTTTGTATCTAGATGATAGTGTAGATAAATATAGGATTACATTAGTATTCCCATACCTCACATACAAGGTGGGCCAAAAGAAGTCATCCGATGTTGTTTGGCTCTCATTTTATTTCCAAATGAAAAACTTCGATTCTGTTTTTTGATTATGTTTATTTGAACTTTTAGAATTTTATTGGTCAAGTCGAGAAGATGATATCGGCCAAATGGGCGCCGCCACAATTGATTGTTATACAGGCTCGTTTTATGGCATTTTTCATCACTTCGGCGAGAACTTCGGGCGACAGATTCTCGCACTGGTGTCGAATGTTGTCCTTGAGGGCTTTCAGGGTCTCGGGCTTGTTCACGTAAACACGGGCTACAAAAAACCCCACAAAAAAAGTCTGGAACGGTTAAATCGGGTGATCTTGCGGGCCAGTGCAAATCGCCAAAACGAGAGATGAGGCGACCCGGGAACGCCGCCTTCAGAATATCGGTTGTGACTCGCGCAGTGTGTGCTGTTGCTCCGTCCTGTTGGAACCACATGTCCTCCAGTCCTAATTCGTTCAATTGCGGCAGAAAAAACTCGGTTAACATGGCCCTACAGCGCGCACCGTCCACTGTTGTCTTTGACCAGCGGCGTCCTCGAAAAAAATGGCCGGATGACTCCTCCAGCGTGAACAGCGCACCATGCAGTCACTTTGAGCGGGTGTAATGGCTCCTCGTGCATCACTCGTGGATTTTCGGTGCCCCAGAAGCGATAGTTTTGCTTGTTCATGTACCCGCTGAGATGTAAATGAGCCTCATCGCTCATTATGATTTCAGTTAGTTTTTTTCAGTCACGATTATTCCGCGTTCTTGGGGAGTGTATCGCTCCATAGCTTGTTCACTTGTATTCTACATCTCTCTAGTTCACAAATGTCAAAACAGATTTGACATTGGCCGCCATTTGCAAAAATAAGAGCATCTTCCAATAGGGTGATTTCTTTTGGCCCACCTTGTATATGTTTGGTCTAATACATAGTGTTTGGCTTATCACTTCTAGTGAAGTTAACCAAGAATTATAATTTTATTTTCTTTGTATAAAGAGTAAATGCTAAAAAAAGTTTAGTCACTTATTATTCCACAATTTATTTTTACATCTATATCAAATCAAATCAAATTATTGAAATCAACTTAAATTTAGCGACATTGGTACACTTAACTTTAATCATTAGTATTTGTTAAATTAATTTACACGAGAAAGTACACACAAAAATCTCTAATGCCTAAACTAGGCCGGGCCTGTATCATAGATATGTATCATAAATTAATTAAGTTTAATGCGAGTGAGGCATTACCTCTTCCTCTCCCTTGAGATGATAGCCTGGACCTAAATCCGTCAGCACAGTGGGGTGAGAGGATACAGTGTTAAGAAAAACCACAATGGACTCTGGCGACAGTTATGCATATAAAGAACCCCTTCTTTCTGTGGATAACATGTATTTGACACAATGAATCCATGGGAAACAGACCACAGATTGTAGAGAATGCATATGAAGGTTCTATAATTACTATGCCATTGATTGCCATGAAATGCATTTATATCACAACTCTGAGTGAGATGTGGAAATCTGTGAGGGTTTATTTTCACAGAGAATTATAGTAATAAAACACACTATAATTTCACTCGGTAGACTGGTGATGTTAATTTTACAAGTTGACATTTGCACCAAAGACCATACTTAGGCATTATTTTACACATATTTTGTTTTTTGAGGGAGTTGAGATCTATGCTATTATTAGCTTCATCCCCATGGAGGGTTGGATAGGGTTTGAACAGGCATCAAGCTTATCGATAAGTATGCGTGACCTTATGTTTTGAATAATATTGACGTTTCCAAGCTGTTTCATTATGAATTCTATAGAAATAAAAGTTTTTGACTTTGACTTTGACTTAGCAGACCATTGTGATATCCTTGAAGTATCATTTCATTTCTGTATAGTATTTAACTGACTTAGAGGTACTTTATGAGCGTTGAGTGCTATTTACAATGATTAATGCGAATTATAGTGTAGTACTTGTATGTACATGTATGTACATGTATACTTGTTTTGACTGACCTCAATCAGTAGTAACTTTGCCTTCTACGTTTGTAGGTCCTGGGTTCAATTCCTACCAAGGATAAATATTTGTGTAACAATCATAAACATTTGTTCAGGGTCTCGGTGTTAATATGTATTAAAAGTATGTTTGCAAAAAAAAATATAAAGTATTCCATCAGTTGTCTGGTTCCCATGATACCATACCCATGCTTACTTTGGGGCTGGCAATTTTCCAATGTGTCACTGACTTTGTCTAAGTATGTTGTAATGTTTTACTGAATTAAGTACTATGGCAATGTACAGATTTTGCCTGGGAACAGTCTTATATACACAATTTATTATATATACAATTTAGTTTTTTTTTTATTTCTCCTTCAGAGGATTATCCAGAAACATGGGCTGTTGCCAAGAGAGACTCTAATTATTTTCTTGCATGATGCTGTCAGCGTCTGAGGACAAGAATATTCGAAATATCCGGCAGGTATTGAAGGTCACGGCTTTCTGCATTGTGAAAGCAAAGGATGTTAAATCGAACAGTTTTAAGCTATTGTGTAAATGTTTCAAAAAACGGACCCAGTATTGAAACTTGCGGCACACCCATGCCACCAAAAAAAACAAGATTAGGTAATACAACTACTTAAATTATTTTGTCTATATGACATATGGCTGGAATGGGACATTTTTTTTTATTTACATTTCACACAGCGCCATCTAGCCCCAAAGTAAGCTAAGTATAGCTTGTATCATGGGAACCAGACAGCTAATATAATACTTATATACTTTTCTTTTGTAAATACATACATATAATACATATTAACACCCAGACACAGAACAAACATCAATGTTACAAATGTCACATAAATGTTTGTCCTGAGTGGGGATCGAACCCACGAGCTACAGCGCAGAAGGTAGGGTTACTAACCAACTGAGCTATGAGGCCAGTCAACATTGCCTATACAATCGAAAATAAGAACTAATAGTCGATAACAATGATAATGTTAAGTCTTGCCTAAGGGCATTGCCATCTTATCACAGACAAAAATAAAAGCAAAAATCAAATATTCCTACCTAATGTATGCAGTATGCTTTATCATATCATTTCGTAGTCATTATAGATGTGCTGATTGTTACCACTATCTCTCTCTTTTGTTTTGGTAAGAATTCACTGGCTTGTGACCTGAAAACCTTATATATAACATTTATTATTATTGATTATCTTAATTAACAAATGACGTTTCTGCACTTTATGTTATAATTTCTAAGAAGACGAAGAATGTGCCTGAAGTGTGCACAATTTTATTTGATATAAATTTTCTTAACGATTCAGTCTTGTGTCCCCACGCTAAACATGTGTCGTCATACCTACATTGAAGCATATAAACTATACGGTTTTGGCAGTATCACACAAAATATTTTCTATTTTTTGAACGCATGTATGTATTACCGAATCTACCGGCAAAACAGCCAATTTTATTATTCCACATTATAAAGGAAAGTTTAATGTTATCATAACAGCCCTATTCTTAAACTAATCTCAAAGCAGCCTAGACAGATGCAGAGTATAAACTCACCCAAACTGTATTACGATTACCTAACACGTATTCTGTATCACTTATCTATAAAGGTTATGTAAATGTCAATATAAAGTTTACAACCTGTACTTATTTTCATGAGTGAAGTTATTGATAATCATAGCATTGTATCAAACAAAATAACTTGGATATCAATCGACTTAACTTTGGATATCGATAGGGTTATCGATAAGTAAGCGTGACCTTATGTTTTGAATATTGACGTTTCCAAGCCATTTCTTTATGAATTCTATGGAAATAAAGTTTTTGACTTTGACTTTGACTTTGTTCACCGCGTAATTAATAAAACATAT
Organism: Chesias legatella; assembly: GCA_947359385.1. NCBI lineage: Eukaryota > Metazoa > Arthropoda > Insecta > Lepidoptera > Geometridae > Chesias > Chesias legatella. The sequence continues at coordinate 13,535,254 of OX375762.1, read as the reverse complement.
TTTGTTAAATGATAATTATTCTTATGCCGATTCGAACCCTCACTTTGTAATTTGATTTGCGTAGTAGATTCAACGATTAGACGTATGAGTAAGAGTTGATCTCTTATGTTGCCGATTCCTTGGACTAGGCGGTATCCGGTCAAATTGCCAGTCAGTAACAAATATAGTCGCTAGGGTTTAATTTGTACAGCAAAGTAGAGTCGATAAAACTTAGTACTGTACTGTGATTTAATTATGCTCTTTTGAAAATAGGGTTAAGCGGAGGCTCTTAGTGAACCGCTAGCTGTGTGCGCAAGAAGACGCACCGCACGTAGCGACAGTAGCGAACTCTACACATAACCATTCTTACAATAATCTTTGACGGTAAACTAAAATGTTAAATATTCCATAACCGCTAGAGTCCGAATGATACCAAAATTTATTTGCAAGCTCCTAAATTGAAAAAAAAATACAGACTTACAAAAAAGGTTTAATATAACCAAAACCAAATGTGCTGTGATACCATTGTGTTACCATTGAGTAGAATGTAGTGACACAACATCAAGTGAGACAGCTGTCAAACGTTAGCCTACGAACAAAAAAAAACAGTTCGATGGTGGGAATGGGAACCACTTGAAGAAAAAGGTTTGAATAAAAGCTGTTAAATATATTTGATTATTTTTTAATTATATTATATGTGAGACTAGCTGTTGCCCGCGACTTCGTCCGCGTGGAATTCGGTTTTATCACGCACCCCTATTTTACACCTCGGAAAAGTAGCCTAAGTTACTCCTTGTTACATCAGCTATCTGCCAGTGAAAGTCCCGTTAAAATCAGTCCAGCCATTCCGGAGATTAGACGGAACAAACAGACAGATAGACAGAAATTGTAAAAAATGTTGTTTTGGTATATGTACCGTGTATACATCCATATGCACTTGGTAGAAAGCGGTTATTTTAATATTACAAACAGACACTCCAATTTTATTTATTTGTATTGGTCATCACAATTACATATGTATATTACGCCACCGAAACGAAAAGCCACGTTCGGGCTGGACTACTCTGTCGGGTCCGCTAGTATTATGTAAATTTAGGATAAATAAATAAATATTGGTAATCATTTCACATAGCGCGAACAAATATAATCGGTTATGATGTACACAACTTAAACCCTTGGTTGTAGCATATCACCACTAATCCTGTATCATTCATCAAATCTTCAAAACCATGCATGACCCATCTGTTGCGCGTAGTCCACACGCCGACTTTAAATGCAATTATTCACTGGATCGTGCAAATATTCTTGATAATCCAACGCTGTACGTTCAATAGAACCCGTAGTCTGTACGACCATTAAACTAGGCTTATTTATTTATTTATTTCAAATACTCAAAAAACTTACAGCTATACAGCCAAATCGTCTTATGAGCTAGGTTAACAACATTAGTTACTTAAAAAACGAATACAGTGGGCTGACAGCCGATGCAGATTATTATAAAAAATATCTACATCTGGCAGCTGAGAAATCATTGCGTTGAGTAGTGTTAGTGCATGTGATGTCGGGGCGTATTGCGCTGTGTTAGTGTGCACAATAGGAGGTGCGAACAAACGCCTTGTGCGAGCACGCGCGCGCAGTTACTGATCGGGCACATAAAGGTTGCATATCGACAAAGCAGTCGGGTTGTCTATCTGATTTCTTAGCACCATAATATAGTGCATCATCAATGCACTTTTCCTGCGAGTTTCAAGCGTATTTATACCCACCATACCTGCGATGATGAGTGATGGATATAAATAGGCTTTATGAAGCTGTTGAGCTTCAAACCACCCTTAGATAGTCTAGGAAACACAATTAGTGCAAGTGATTTCGTTTTAAACTGTGAACGTTGCCACAAGGTGACAGCAATTGGGTCATATCCTGTACAATCTGTAACCTATCAAGCCATCGTGCAGTAACCGTAATTGGATTCAAAGCGGTGACTCTCGCTGAATAGAGCTGTCGAGCCAGTGAATCAGTTCGACCTCCACCATCAGGCGGGAATAGACGACTAATACATTTACTCCCGTAAGTCAGTTTACCGGTTTTGGAGGCTGTCCGAGTTCGAATTAGTTTAGTGTTATATTACTTAGCAAATACGAAGTCACTTAAATGATTTGTTTATTAAGATCTGTTACTTCGTGACCCTCTTGACGTCTAGTACAATGTAATTATCACTTAAATGATATTAATAAATAATGGTGGACATTTCACACAGCGCCATCTAGCCTCAAAGTAAGCTAAGCATAGCTTGTATCATGGGAACCGGACAACTGATATAATACTAATATACTTTTCTTTTGTAAATGCATTGGGGGATACATATAATACATATTAACACCCAGGCAGAACAAACATCTATTTCGTTCGTCACACAAATGTTAGTGCTGAATGGGAATCAAACCCACGACCTACAGCGCAGAAGGTAGGGTTACTAACCAACTGAGCTATGAGGCCAGTCAGATAATGAATAAGGATCAGTTTCTGACTATAGGGGTTCAGGGATCCGATATAGGCAGCTTACGATTTAGGTAATTTCTCTATACATTATAGAGTACCCGGTTAACTGCACAACAATCGGTTAATGGTGACGTGACGGCTAGGAAATACTGAAGCTATATGGCAGACAATTCATAAATAAAAACATCATAAAATTAAACCATTGACTCGCTAAGTTCTGTAAAAGTAGCACTAGTCCAGTCGGGGCAGACATTTAAATACATAAAAAAATGTGAGCCGTCACGGGACGCCTGGCAGATGTGAAACATCGACATTATTTTGTAAGAAACTAAGTACCCCATCACTAATAATGTGTATGATTTGTAGTAACCTTGAACGGACCAATCAGCGCTCATGCCGTGGCGACGCGTCGCCAAGCCAGAAATCGGTTTTACGTGCGGCTATAGATGTTTCACATCAAAATTCCGGGGAGCGATTTTTTTTTCATTTTCCATACAACTTTTTTTTATAAATAAACTAGATAATAAACAAAATATATGAACAATAGAAACAATTTAACCTCCGATTTGAGTATAAATCCGAAAATATTGATCGTGGAGTGAAAAGTGCAAGAACAAAAGTTGAAGAAAATAAAATTCCACCCATTACGATTTTTTCGATAAACTTGGTAGTATAACTCTGCAAATATTGACCCTAGCGTAAAAATGATAATGACCAAACTTGTGGAAAATTAAATTTCCAACAACTTTGGATAGTACCATTTTTACTCTAAAGTTGAAAATTAACGAGTTATTTCAGAAAAACGAAAAAATTGAACTTTAAAACAAGATGGCGGCGAATCCTCTACCGGGATTAGTTAGAAAATCGAGATTTATACTCCCAACCAACCCCCCGACGTTTAAAAAAAAAAAACGCTCCGCGGAATTTTTTCTATTTCAGGCTAGTTTTATGTCTGCCCCGACTGGACTACACTGCGATTTTGCGATTTGTAATGTGTTTTTTATCGTAATTATATGGCTTTGTGATAGTAGCGTTTAGAGGCATTTAAATTATAAGGAACCTGAATTCGGCGCATCCAATCCGGTATTCGGCTCAGACGACCTGATTCAAATCCAACGTCTGTATCCACTTTAAGTGATGCATGCTGTTGCCGCAGATTGTATGGTGATTGCGGTATAAGCGATGCATTTGCAGCGAATCCTTCGTTCCTAGCGAGTGGCCCTCCCCCCATACAATGTTGTGAACCTAAAGATGATTATAGTGTCCTGCTTCCATACGTAGGTAATTAATGAGAATAATGTTTTAATTCTTGTACATTTTTCTGTTCTTTGTTATCATTTGTGCAACAATTTCTGCTTGTGCGTGCGATTAGTAAAAAAAATGCAAACTTATAAAATGCTCATCAGTAAAATTTACAGTTTTCGACTTTCAGTTGTGTGGATGGTTGGATTCTGAATCATAATGACCCAGTTATTATTTGTTTATTACCGAGGCATCCCTACCGCGATTATCGAGCGCCTTTTGCATTATTCAGAGAGCTAATGTCAATTCAAGCAGTCAAACGATTGCGCTTTTTCATTTCATTTCGATTTTAACGTTTTTCTAGTAGGAAATTATCCAGTTACTATTTACTACAACGAGACTTTCTTCTGTGTTATCGCTACCTGGGTAATTGAACTTATAATTTCCTTTGTCCAGTGTTTTGTGCCTTGCAGGAACTATATCAAACAATCGAATCCCTATCAAAACGAGCTCTTCAGGAATTCTCATAAGCCCTGATACAATTCACTTTCAGATACTTGCCTTGCGTACTTGTTAGAAATAAATATTGGCGCAGCTATCATGTGAAGTTTGCTGCAAACGTGCACCTGACGTCACCTAACCTAACTAAGGATTAGTTGGATGTTAGGTGCACATTGACGGCCAAGCGATATAGAGTCGCTACACCACTGTCAATATTGCAATCGTGGCTGTCACTCTTGTGTCGGCCTTTCAAGCCACGAACGTGACGTTGATTTTGTGTTACAGATCGTGTCCCTTTACGGGCTGGAGGCTGAGAATCACCTGCTGAGGATCCTGTTCACCGAGGCGGGAAAGACAGCCTGGGATTCGGATCGGTCTTCCAGCTCGTCGTCTCTTAGCAATAACTTGCATGCGTCGCTTCTAGCGACGCGAATCACATCACTACTCAACCATCCAGCTAAAGCAACAGTACTCTGTCGGACAGTAGACCAGCCATCACGCACTTTACAAAAGGTATGAACAACATAATGTTACACTTGGTACGGATTTACGTTTCTGGTGATGAATGTTGGCAACTCAGAAATTGGTTGAACAAGTTTTTGTTAATGTTAACTTCAAATATGCCAGGATTCACCATCAGAAGTACGTAACTATACCGCCTAACTATGTTTTAATAATAAGATTTAATAAAGTTTTTTGAATTATAGTTGATGTGACATTTTGAAAATGGCTAGTCCCTATCATCGGCAAATGTGGATATGTAAAACTGTAATAAGATTTTCTATGATATTTAAGGTCGATTACAAAATAAAAACTAAATTTGAAAAAAAAAAACCGTCTTTGTTCTACGACTACGAGGAAATATTTGCAGTGTAGTATGTATATCTGCTTTAATTTTAACGAGGTAATGTTTTATATGGATATTTCACCATGCCAATAAGTGACGCAAACGGTGAAAGAAGAAACGGAAGAATGATCTAGAAATCATAGCGCTTCTTTGAAGATTCGTTGAATGTTACCGTCTATCCAAACAGTTTAAACGGTGGTCAGCCGCTTATCACGTTTCAGCTTGTATTTTTTTTACGATATTTTATGTGTTGAAATTATGAACGATTTAAGTGAACCCTCCTTAACTCCACTCATTTAATTGACTACTTTTGTTACTTTTCATATTATTTGCTACTTTTAATTATTATACGTCCATTTTGTTATGGTCAAAGTTATATAGAGGTATTTGTATCTGTCAGTTTATCATAATGTCATAAACCACTCTAAAATTATGAAAAAATAGTAACAGACAAAACACAAATTAGGTAGTTCATTGCTAATATATGTTTATGAATACAACCCGTAATCTGTCATAGCGTTTATAAGTAAAGAATATAATGGATTTTGAATAATAAGACAATTACACGCAACTCCATTCATCTCAACAAGAATGAAAACATTATTCCCATTAACTACCAACGTATGTAACTCAACATATGGAAGTACGACACTATAATCATCTTTCGGTTAACAATAGTTAACACTGCTTCAATTGTTTGAAAAAATATGTCAAACGTTTACAGTAAACTGCCTTTTTTACCTGTCTACTTTACCGTCCTACGGGCTGTATTATATTTGACAGTATGCTTGAGGCTTAATATTGCGCTCTCAGTGGAGAGTCCGGACTGAAATCCGAACTGAGCATCATGTATACTGTGCTTAGCTAGGCAAGAATTAAGCGTACATTCCAATGTTTTGGCAATTGTTGTTGACAGTGAGATCGGAGGGTAGTTCCCTTTGTCCCAGATATCACCAGTCCTTTCCTTCACAATGGGCATTACAATCGTTTTAAGTCACGTGTCTGAGATGTATGATGATTCCGCCGTGTCGGGAGACAGCTACCACTCATTTTCCATAGGGCTTCGCTTCTTGTTTTACCGTAGAGCGCATAAGCGGCACTTCTCCCAGACACACGGGTTCAGCGCCAAAGAAAAAACTGCCAAAGGACCCTATGGAAATTTCAAGATGTTTTTTTTTCCTAAACATTTTTGAAATTTGCACCAGCTCTTTTTTCCCGTCCTACCTACTCATGCACCTACCGGGAGTCCGGCCGGGGCAAATTTTAGTTGCTTAGTTCATTTTCAACATGATACTTTTGAATAACTGTACAAAACCTTTCGGTAATTTGCGTTACCATTTGAGTTACGAGTTCAAAACATCGGACGAGTGTTCTCCTACATGATACAAACAAAATGAAAATCTGTTACCATTGGATCAGAACTGAATCAATCAACTGAGGGTGAAAAATAATGTATAGTTTTAATGGGTGGCAGGAGGTGGGAGTTGATAAATGTTCTCTCTACTCCCTATCGAGCAAAAGATCGATAAGAGAGACAAGATTAATCAACCCTCTCAAAACTGTTTCCCACCGCAATTCGCATCGCGTTCTCGTCTTGATCTTGATTGAGTTATCTCGTACTTTGGTAGAGAGAACTCTAGTAGTATTGCTGTTGTCTATAGGCGGCGGTTACCACTTAACATCAGTTGGGCCGTCAGCTCGTTCTGTCACTAATATGATATAAAAAATAAATAAATTAATAAAAAATTATACAGTTGAATAAATCAGTTTGACATATATTCAATGCTAATGATTGGTCACTTTGTATTTTTATTTATTGGGATTAACTTGATTATTTGTATTTATTTATATTATATACTAGCTGTTGCCCGCGACTTCGTCCGCGTGGAATTTGGTTTTATCACGCACCCCTATTTTACCCATCGGAAAAGTAGCTTAAGTTACTCCTTGTTACATCAGCTATCTGCCAGTGAAGATCCTGTCAAAATCGATCCAGCCATTTCAGACATTAGCCGGAACAAACAGACAGACAGATAGACAGACAAAAATTGTAAAAAATGTTGTTTTGGTATATGTACCGTGTATACATCCATATGCACTTATTAAAAAGCGGTTATTTTAATATTACAAACAGACACTCCAAATTTATTTATTTGTATAGACTATTATTACTGTGGTATTTTATTACTTTATTTTTTTCGTTATTTGAATAACCCGCTCATAGTAATTGTTTACTTGTTTTCAGATATTGAAACCCACAAACACATTATTGCACCGCATATCAAGATTATTGAAGTTCACTACAGCTGAGGATGTGATATTCTCGCTGACGTTGAGACAATCATCGACAAAACCGGAAATCGTCGCAGCAGCTAAGCAGCATCTCAAAAAACGCTTCCTTGATCTTGTTCAGTGCTATTTAGACGCAGGTATGTTTCCTTCTTCCGAATAATCTACAGTGTTGTAGAATTTCTGTGGTATGTACTGATTCTTATATTATGTAGTATGTTATTATTATAATTCACAGAACGAGGTCAGCAGCCGGAGCGTGCTGGGATACAGGAATGCAGCCCTGAAGTTTTACAACTACTCTTGACGAACTTATCTCATGAAAGCAATAAACTAGTCCCCGTGACTAAGGAACTGTTCGTCAACCGATTAAGGACTGACATACCTCGCGAGCTGGTACCGATAGTACTCGCACCTCAGCTCTACCCTGATGACACACGCACGCCGCTAGAGGAAATGACTGCTCCTGAAGACATGGCTGCAGCAAAGATGGAACATTCCTTGGCCGACATCATCCGAGACATTGGCTATTCCTTCACAAGTTCCGTGGAGGAATGCAAGACGAACATGCTCAACTTCGGCGCTCGAGAACCGACCGCCATCGACGTGGCTCGAACTATATCAATGATGATCAGATACCAGGCTAATAATTTCCAAGAGGGCCCGCAGATTCATACCCCGGGAAACTTCTGGATCTCACACGACAAAAAAGAAGGCGGTGGACACGGAGTAGTTGAATGGAACGCCGAAGTGTTCGTGCAGACCCTCAAGGAACTGGCTTCAAATCTGAACTGGAAGGAAGTGATACTACAACTTGACCATCCAGAATTTATCGTACCCGATAGGAACGCACTGAGCTTGCTCTTCACCATATTGAGACTGGGCCTCCAGAGTGCCGGCTACCCAGCTAATATATTCCCCGTTGAATACCTGTGTCGCCGGTGGACGAATCTGGACGGACAGATGAGTCTGATTAGCAACATACTAAAGTATACTGATATATTCAGCTTTGCCGACCATCCTTTCCATCCCGTCTCAATCGACCTGTTGAAGTCTCCTCCCGAAAGCGACAACAAAGATGTCGGAACTTGGCGGTGCTTGTTTCTAGTAGAACTGCTGTTGTACGCTTCAGAGCGTGGGTACTACATTCAAGTCCATGAGTTATTCAAGTTGCCGCTGCAGCATTGTCCGGAAGTGTTGATACTCACCCTGATACAGATCGCCCCGCCTATCACGGCGATCAGACAAGAATTGATCACGACACTGATACCGAAATTCCTGGGCAACCACCCGAACTCGGGGATAATTCTACACCAGGCCTGGCATACACAGTCTCCGAACATCAAGCCCATCGTGATGCACGCCATGGCCGATTGGTACCTACGCGGTGAGTGCGACCAGTCCAAACTATCTCGCATCTTGGATGTCGCACAGGACCTGAAGGCTCTGTCGCTATTGTTGAACATGCAGTCCTTTCCGTTCGTCATCGACTTGGCATGTCTCGCCTCTAGAAGGGAATATCTCAAACTTGACAAATGGCTCACGGACAAAATCAGAGATCATGGTGAAACATTCGTCGCGGCCATGGTGAAATTCCTACAGAGGAGATGTCCTCAAGTGATCGGCAAAGTGCAAGACGAGCAGCTTCCCAAAGCAGCGCAGCTGCCACATGAAACCATCGGTACAATACTTACATGTCTGCAAATGTGTATGACGAATGTCCAACAGGAGTTGCAGGAGGCGATATACAACGTCGTCGCCAATTGTCAAACGCTATTGATGAGCAAGCCTCGGCCTAACATGAACCCCGGCATAGCGCGACCGCACACGCGCGTACTTGAGACGCCGTTCCAGCAACACATTGGCATCGGTGCACAACTCTTCACTCCCCATTTAGACCCTTTAGCCACGCTAACACCGAGTGTGGCGGGCATGACTATAGGTGCGGCGAATACGTTCGCGATGCCTGGTACTCTGGGACAGTTAGTGACTGCCCCAGGATCACCATCGCGGATGATGGGACAGCCGCCGAACAGTCCATTCGCAATGATTCCGATACAACACAACCCGAACGTCGCCATGGGCATGACCAGAATGGTCCCTGCACCGATGATGGAAAAACCCCGTATGCCAGATCCACTTCACTACACAGACATGATACACGTCGTGTCGAAGGAAGTGGAAGACGAGGCGAACGGCTACTTCCAGAGAATATACAACCATCCTCCCCATCCGACTCTGTCAATCGACGAGGTTCTAGACATGTTGAAGAAGTTCCAAGATTCTCCCAACAAGAGAGAGCGCGAAGTGTTCTCGTGTATGCTGAGAAACCTTTTCGAGGAATACAAATTCTTCCCGCAGTATCCGGATAAGGAACTCCACATCACAGCTCAGTTATTCGGAGGCATCATTGAGAAAGGCCTGGTACCTAGCTATGTCTCGCTAGGCTTAGCGTTACGATTCGTTTTGGATGCTTTGAAAAAGGGGGAGGGAACTAAGATGTACTATTTTGGCATCGCCGCGCTAGATCGCTTCAAGTCACGATTAAAGGATTATCACAAGTACTGCGAGCACGTCAGGGCGATACCTTATTTTAATGTATTCCCTGCACATCTATGTGAATATGTAGAGTACGGTTTGCAGAGTCAAGAGCCTCCGACGAAGCCGACGGGTCCCGTGCTGCCCGCTACGCTCGCCGCTATGCTAAACACCAACACGGTCGTCACCGTCACATCGGCTACACAGTACAAGTCAGTATTTTTAGCATTCAGTTGTTTTACTTATTAAGTTATGCTATCCATTGAACAGTGCTTATTGAATTATCGTGTAGTGAATTTGTCCCCAGGGCCGCGGTGTGCCAGCCTACGATGTCCGTGATATCAAGAATGTCGACGGCGGGCCAGCTCGGAAGCCGACCCTCAATTGCAAACGCAACGAACATTGACACGCTACTCACAGCGACCGATAAAGACAAGATAACCGCGCCGCCAGAACCGGTGCAAGATAAAACGGCATTCATCTTTAACAATCTCAGTCAACTAAATCTACAGACGAAATGTGAAGAACTCAAGGAAGTGATCACAGAAGAATACTATCCGTGGATCTCGCAGTATCTAGTCATGAAGCGAGCATCCATAGAATTCAATTTCCACGCTCTATATTCCAATTTCCTTGACGTTCTCAAAATTCGTGAAGTAAACAAATTAGTTTCGAAAGAAACTTTTCGCAATATTAAAGTTCTGCTGCGGTCTGATAAAGGAATAGCGAATTTTTCAGATCGTTCACTGCTAAAAAACCTGGGACATTGGCTAGGAATGCTCACGCTGTCGAGAAACCTGCCCATTCTATTCATCGACCTCGAACTGAAAGCGCTTGTATTGGAGGCCTACCATAAAGGCCAGCAGGAACTTCTTTATGTAGTTCCATTCGTGGCCAAGATCCTCGAATCCTGCGCAAAGAGCACGGTATTCAGACCACCGAATCCGTGGACGATGTCTCTAATGAATGTCTTAGCGGAACTCCACCAAGAACCCGATCTAAAGCTAAATCTGAAGTTTGAAATAGAGGTTCTTTGCAAGAACTTGGGACTGGACATAAACGACCTGAAACCGGTGATTTACCTGAAAGATCCGGAAAAGGTGAGAACGATTGAGTTCCAGTTATCACAGCCGAAGAAGCAAGTGGAGCAGGCTGCTCCTCAGATGCCAGTCGGGCCGGTGATGATACCGGCGGCTCAAATGCACATGCTTCCGCCTCCGCCCATCATCTTAGCCGAAGAGATGGCGGTGCAACAAGCGAATCAAATGGCCCAGACGGATGCCGGCATGTGCGCCGTGATCGGTCTCCCGGAACCGAGATTCAGCTACCTGGAAGTGAACATTACCGCCACGACTGCCTTCGCAGCCAAGGTCTCATACAACCCGCATTTAATCCTGTTTCAAACATACCCACATTTAAAGCAATTCGTAAAACCAGCGATTGAGCGTTCTATCCAAGAGTGGATACACCCTGTAGTGGACCGATCTATAAAGTACGCTTTGACCACGTGTGAGCAGATCATCAGAAAGGACTTCGCGTTAGATGCGGACGAAGTGCGTATGCGCACTTCTGCACACCACATGATGCGCAATCTAACCGCAGGAATGGCGATGATCACTTGCCGGGAACAAATTGTCGCGACTATCAGCACGAACCTGAAGGCAGCTTTCGTTACGGCTTTGTTGCCAGCTGCGGCGCAACAGGTAAATATAACAGTTCTGACGGTTGCTCGTGATGATAACTGACTCTTGAAATTAGCTGTAAAAGACCAAATCAATTTTTGTCTCTTTCCACATGTATCCTACCCACATGGTAAGCTTTTGTAGCCAACTCCAAGAGTTGCCATGATTCGGTATCAGAATTGTACTCTTTCACATAAACGCCATTTTGTCATAAGTTAAAACTCTCCTGTCTACTCCTAGAGCTTTATTTCCATGTGCCTATTCATATCTAGGTCGGTCTACTCTTTAGAAAATATAATGTAGTGTTCTATTCCTCAGGATATCTTAGACACGGCAGTGGCAGTTGTCGCCACCGAGAACATGGAACTTGCCTGTGCTTTCATCCAGAAGACGGCCGTCGAGAAAGCGCTTCCCGAACTTGACAAACGACTTTTAAGCGACTGTGAAATACGAAAACAGGCTAGGAGCGATGGACGACGATACTACGACCCGACGGTTCTCGCCTATCAGACCGACAGAATACCGGAAAGGGTTAGACTGTGCACAGGTGGCCCAACAGATGAGCAAATCGCAGTCTACGAAGAGTTCGCGTGCAATATCCCTGGATTCCTTCCGATTAGAGACCCCGGGTTGTTCATGCCCAAGCCTCAGGAGCAGGAACAAATGCATCTTACATACAGCCAGGTAAAGCTACTCTTTACCCGTGGCTTAGCTCGTGTGGGCTCAGGATAAAAAGTAGCCTATGCGTACTACGTGATTGGACTTCATGATTATTATGATCTAGCCATGTTCAAAATTTCAGCCAATTCGGTTCCGTAGTTATGGCGGGAAGGAGAAAATAAAAAAAAGCTAAGGCCTTATAGAAAGATTGATCCAATACTAGAAAAATATTAATTATGTACATAAGTTATTATATTAATTATGTAAAATAAGTTAGTTAACTTCATTTTACCATTTTACTGTGTAAGTTTAAATAAAGCTATTGTTATTATTATTATACAACGCGAACATCCGCGACCAGCGAAAATGGATAGAAAACATTGTCATAAATATATTCTCCTGCCATGTTTAATTCATAGTATGAGGAAGAAATAATGGAGGTAATCTTTTAGGTGATGAACCAGTCTCAAGTTTACGGCACGGACGAAATGAGCGCACTTTGCTCGGCGGCTGAGCTTTTCCTCCAAAACTGCATCGGAATGGCGTCACTGGCGGTCCAGGCTTCCAATATGCACTCGTTGCTCGAATGCCTGATTCTGGCTCGGCGAAACCGCGACAATGTGTCGGGATGCACTCTCTTGCAAAAGGTCAGTATATTTTACTATGTTCCCAATACGGTGATTGAAAATATCGTAAGGAAACCGTCACTTTCTGTATCTAGAGCTTTAAAGGCGCGTGAGGTATTATATATCTGTTCTAAATGCGGGTGAGGTGCGAGGGACGGGGGGCTGGCAGTCCCAGTCGGTGGCCTCCCCGGCCACCTTCTACGTCTCTCTGACGTCTATGCTAACTGCACACTCGCGCTTACTTTACGGAACGCTTATTAAAAGTTGGGGTGCAATTCCGGTACTTGCGGGAAGACCCGTTGAATTGGTGTCGTTATGGGTAGAAGATGCAGCTTCACATCGAATGGGCCATTTGCTTGTCACTAATTAACATTAAATGGCTGATACTCATATTTTATTGTTCAGGCTGTCGACGGTCTCTTGGAAGGCCACCAGGTCCCACCCGGTGCCTCCCCCGAAACTATCGAGATGATGACCCGCTACAGAGACATCCATCTGCGTACCCTGAAGCTTCTAGAAGACGCACGGGTGTATGGACACGTGTGGACCACCAAACAAATCACATACTGTATCACCGAATGCAGGGAGGAAATGAGATACAACCTGGAAGCAGTCGACTGCCTCATTAGGAATCATCTCATCAATATGCCCCAGGTAAATCTATCATGACAGGATATTCAGATTTTTTACTACCTAGAAGTAGTAGGATTGTAGGCGATGATAGCCACTCACCATCTAGTAATCAATTAAGTCATGTCTTTCATTGGTTGCATAGTCAAGCATGTATTGCACTGCATCTACAACCATTTAATTCCAGAAATACTATACCTCAGGTTAATCATATAGTGGTTCAACTGAGACACAATGTAGCCTCTATGTTTTTTGACATAGCTCCAGAACCCGGTCCAAGATAAATCACTTATCAACACTTCTATTCTGTTCTGTCAAAAAACTATGAAATAAATGAGTACAATGATGTTTGCTCGATAAAAATGACATTTTTTATTATTTACAACAATATTATAACGTTTACAGTACGACCTAGCCCTATCCCACATGGTGGAGGGCGGAAACAACTACATTGCGGTATCGTTCGCGATGCAGCTGGTCCAACTCTACCTCGTCGACGATCGAAACAACATTTACGTGAACGGATCGGATTTATACCACACGACGGAAATGCTGGTCCATATCCTGTCGCAGACACAGCAACACAGACAGCCGCTGCCCGAAGGACTGGGCTCGTTGATAGAGATGATACGGATCAACCAGGACCCCAGCGCGTACCTCGGCGAGCGATCACCCCTCGGACCTACCGCGCACATACACTCGGGCATTATGTTTGTGAGGGTGAGTTATTGCCAACTTTATTCTCAACGATAAAACACTCCCACAGACCTTACACTCCCCGGTTGGGTCCCAGTCTAACGCGCTAACTTTACGAGTATTGCACTGTATTCAGTGTGGGTGTATTTTTATCGTCAACAAATTATGGAATAACATTTGAGCTTGGCCATGTTCCTTCTCTTCAAATAAAATAATTTGAAGTATAAGTTATATTATGGTGTACGCCTTTTATCCCGTAGAGGTAGGCCGAATTGGATCAAATGGGCTACTTTTCATTTTGCGGGTTCCATACATTCCGGTGGGAACGTAGTGGAATCATCGCCGCTGGATCTGTTATTAATATAATACAATGATCAAATTTCCAACGAAACAGCATCTTAAAATCTGCTATATCTCTCACGTGCATAGAAATATTAAACCGGCTAGTCCAAGCGACGTTTACGCAGGTAAACGTAGCTAGGACTATTTCTGGTAATAGATTCCTCCTGGAATCATTTAATTTAATTTATTTAAAATTCATATTGTCATCCATTTTGTTAGTGCCTACTTTTCGAATGTATTTGTAGTATCCAGTAGTTAACCTGAATGTGGTTCCGGCCATATGGCCTATCGGGCTGATTGTGTTTGTGTCAATGTTGAATGATTGTTGTGTGTGGTATGGGTGCAGTCGCAGAACTACGACGACCCGCCGGGCCTGCAGGAGCGCACCGAGTCTCTGCTCCGGGAGTGGAGGGCGCTGCTCCTCAGTCCGCTCACAGAGATCGAGCTCGGCCAGAACTTCAGTATCTTCGTGCACAGAATGAACATCACTGGAATGCTCAAGTCAGACGATATGGTCACTCGATTCTTCCGCATCGCCACGCAGATGGTCATCGAGGAGGTACTAATATGTCTTATGTTAAATATCTTATCTGAAAACCAGCGCTGTCCCCGGCATTAATACTATTTTCTCGCCTGGTAACAAAGAGGGCAATTTAAGGCATGTCATCTTCCCATCATTTTCGTGTTATTGTCATTTTATATAATTGTCTTTTTATTGTGTCAAATAAAACATATTCTATTCTGTTCTAAATATCGATCGAAACGAATCGGCACGCCCTGTCACTAGACAGCTAAAATATGATGACTGCTGTTTCAGGTTTACCAGCTACTCAACGAAGACAGAGTCAACCCCCCGCCGATACCGCCGAAACGCGAACTATATTACAACTCATGCGACAATTTCATAAAACTGGTGTCGTACCTAATCAAGAATACGTCGGACATTACGCCGAAATTGAACCTTCTGAACAAAGTAAGTCTTTTGTGTTCTGTCACACGTTGAACAAATTAAATTGATATTATAATTTGGTGGAGGAATTTTCAAGCTTCGAAATGTGAATTATAATAATTTCGCCATGTTTTAGCGGAAGCAATGTTATTTCCGCTTTTCACAGTATAAAGTGCTCTGCCTGGCACGTAAAATTGAAAACGCTCGGTCGGTTGTTATTCGGGCAAATGTCAAGCTACGAATGCTTCTAAAGTTTAAAACAAGCATTAGATCGGAGCTGGAAATGCTATAATATTTTCGACTTATTGAACGAGCTGTTAGACTTTCAAAATTGTGTCATAAAGAGATTCATATCTACAGCTACTTATAAGCTTAGTTGCGATACAGATAATCTTAAAGTAGAAGCTTGATTGGTATTTCTAAAAGACTTAATAATTGCAAATTACATATTTTAAGTATTCACTCTCATTTTGTGCTCGAATAGTTTTGTCCTCGGTTTCCATAGTAAACGGATGAAGCGTACGTAGGATTTCCATCACCAAACGACGTTGTGCAAATTGTTGGTCGTTGAACAACGGTGCTTTTGGTCTATTGAATATCGTAATTAACCCGATAATAACGTCTCAAAAAAAGGTAATTCTTGGTTAACAATTTTGTTGCTCCTTATGTATTATATTACTATGCTAGAGACCCGATCAGATTCTCGCAGATTATAGATATATTTACGTTAAACATACAAATCTTCTTAAGAAATGGTGAAACGAATCGAGCAAGTCACGCGTCATTTTATATTATTTGAAGATTACCCATACGAAGGTAAACAGTGTAGGTTTTTTTTGTAGATGCCTATATGGCACGGAGCATACTACTTCAACCGCACCGTTTTTCTGTATAAGGTGAGATCACTCGCAGTTATACCTTATGCCCGTGGCTTAGCTCGTACGTAGTTTGAGGCGATTTCCTTTGATGTTTATTTATTTTGTCGCAATTTTGACGTTGCTGTACCTGTTAGCGTTATATGTGGCTACATGAACGTTCTCCTTCAATTAATGATGGTTTTTTTTGTTAATAATGGAACTTATTAACCTCAAAACGTATCGCGATATATCTTTATACAAGTAATAATTTATTTGAAAAGGGCGCTATTCGCGAGAACCTCGCTCATATAGACCGTGAATGAAACACAATAAGAAGTAATCGCCTTTTATTTGAACTAAGGAATTCAAAGCGTGCCTTTGATTACCTGGTTCAAACACAAGCCTTTTTATAATCTGAGCTTTGTTACAAGCTCGTTTCACTGTCATTTAGGAGCCAGAACAACATCTGTGACGTTGACATAATTATTTTGTTGATATAACGAGCCATTCATAACAGCATGACAGTCGTATAATATAATGCTATTTGTCATCTAATTGTAAGTTTCACTATAAAAATCGTCGGTTGTTTGTCGGCCCAGTATTTTTCAGATCTGCACGAGTATACAGAACCGACTAAGTAACAAGCTTCTTTTATTTCGTTATGGTAGTTGCTTTGAGTGCTGATTTATTTTTATTACAATATGTCTTCAAGTTTTTGCAGCTATAAACAGATACATGCTTCCAGTATTTTTTTATCTGGTATGGCGAATGTCTCAAAGGTCATAGAATAAATAAAATGTATACTCTTTTGGTTCTAATTCCCACGGACAAAATCGTGCATCACAATCATAGATCGACATTCGAATTTGCTCGACATAATCAAAACGGGCTCAAAAAATACGTATCCAGTATTCAACATCTGATTTCTTTTAAATTGAGCCCGTGGTCCCTTACAGCTTTGTTCTTTATGACTCATCGTTCAAAATCTACCATACTGGCTAGAAAAAAAAGTTTATGCATTAGTAGACATTGTCCTGAAATAGCTGCAGAAGATTATAATAACAATAATAATAACTGAATTGATGAAATGGGTTCCCCCATCTCAGCCAGATATGTCTCATGACATATTTGACTATTCGGCCACATAAAGGAAGTTTTGAAAGTAGGAATCTATTGGTCTGTATTCCACCGAAAGAATTTCCTGTGAGATCTTTGAAAGAAAAAGACCTGCCTTCTACGGCTACTTCATTCAGAGCAGGACATAAGTGTTGGTTTTTGAAACAGTGTTTGTCATAATGTTTGCTATACAGGGCTCTGTTAGAGGTGTGTCGATGTCATGTTTTGAGTCTTTAATTAATTTTTTTGCTGTGCGTCGTACTTTTTTTTTTGATTATTACCCTGTCTTTAAATGAATTGAGTGCCGTTTAAATTCCACCACTTAACCGTGATCTCCATTTGTGGCAAATATCACCACATGTTCCCGTATCATATATATATATATATATATATATGGATAAGCAACTGAATACATAACAGATTGAGAAAACCGGTTCATTAACTTTTCCCATTGTAAGAAACTTTGGAAACAAGAATATTCTTGTGTCCGAGGCATATACATTTAATCGTAATTTTGTATGATTGTAGAGTTATTGAGTGTCATAGAGCAACTCATCGCCAGTGCTTTGTGCGCACGGTCAGTTTCCTCCTTCACATTTTTTGTATACATACTACATATTCCGATGTAGTGTCCGTCATTCGGGTACGCCTTTATACAAAATATAATATATTCCAATAGTCTTCTTATTTCCAAACTCTTATACTTGTGGGGTGATTAAATAAATTTTGTTTCAGTCAGTATCGGTCAGTACCAATGTTGAATCCATACTTATATCATTGAAATTGGAGAATATCCTTCATGAGTTCATCAAAATTTATGTATTCGATGTCCAAAACTGTAACGTCAACTTCGCTTTTCAGATTCTGGGCATCATTGCCGGCTGCCTGCTGCAAGACCACGAGGAACACGGCACCAACTTCCAGCAGTTGCCGTACCACCGGCTGCTCACAATTCTGTTCCTAGACATGAACATGGCAGAACCCGTCTTGGAATCTATAAACTATCAGGTATCATCAATATCATCTGCAAGTTTCCTAATTCTAGTTACTTAAAACATTCTAAAAACCGTACTTGCCTAAGACTAAGAGGATGGGTCTCAGAATAATAAAAAAAAAAACAATGAGAATTACCTTGAAATATCTAGCTAGTTAAGATGACTTGCTGCCAGATTTAAAAAGCATTATTCTGGATATGTTTATATACATAGTGAGAATCTGTAATTGGCATTAAGTTTTAGTTATAAGTTCTCAATTGTAAATTTTCTCCAAGTGCTGTTGATTCTATGACAATAAATAAAAAAAAAAAATGTTTTCAGGCTATGGTGAGGAATTAATTTCTCATCGTCAGCTTGTGTTTCACTCTAAAGGTTTAAACGATACACTCCTTGTTCACTTTCTCTCGCCGTCTCTCTCTGTCTCCCCTCTCATTCTCTCTCTCCCCTCTCACCCTCTATCGCCCTCCCCTCTCCTGCTCTTTGTCTCCCATCTCTCTCCTCATTTATCCTCTCCCCCGCTCTAACTCTCCCTCCCTCCCTCTCATAGCTCTCTCTCTCCCTCCCTCTCTCCCTGCCTCTCTCTCTCCCTGCCTCTCTCTCTCTCTCTCTCTCACTATATCTCCCTCTATCTCTCTCCTCCTCCTCCTAGCCAGTGCTGTTGAGTTAACGGTTTAATTGAGCAGGTTGTCACGGCGTTCTGTCACACGCTCCGCATCGTGCGGCCGTCGGTCGCGCCCGGGTTCTCTTATGCGTGGCTCGAGATGGTCGCCCATCGCGCATTCATAAACCGAGTGCTGGCCGTCACCCCGCAACAGAAAGTGAGTACCGACGGTGCCGGTGTGCATTTTATGTGGAACCGTGGAGCAGAGCGGCAAGCTATAGACCGGCGATCAATTTGTCTCTACCGCACCGTACATATAAAACAACCTCGGCGATTTACATCACGCGTTTGATCGGCGGTGGATCTTGGCAACTTCTGATGCTAATTTCAACATTTTCGGCCCCTGTACAGTTAACTTTGTAGAGGCTGATATATATTGCAGTCTTTGTCCATGATCTCTTTTTAAAATATTCACATTTAGTCTTAAAAAAAGAAGTTTCGGTCAAGAGCCAAGTTTTTTATGGGTAATGTAGCTGTTCACCGCAGATTTCCTTGACGGCGTTTACGCGGGCTTTTGGTGAGAGCGGATGGCCCTCAGCTGGCAAAAAATATACGCAGCTGCCAAAACACAAAATGCAGGGTTATTCGTAATGTGCTAACAAACTCTTAATGGTAACGTCATAACCGACAACATTTATGAAATAAGAAAATTGGAGTTTTGTCGAAAATTTTCAGGTTATAATCAATCTAAAATTGGCAGTTTCTTGCACGTTAAGTTCATGGAACTGTAGATTTATATTTCAAACTCAAAATAACTGATGTTAATAATGGACACAACACCCAAGAAACAGCTAATTTTAGAGTAATTTTACAGGTAGTTGAACTGCTCTACATTTTTCTGGGGAAGGAGTGCCACCATTCTTATTTCCAGTGACCAGTAACCCATACGTGTTCCTGTGTTCCCGTATTGAACCCACCAAAGTATAAATAAATTCCGGTTGCCTGTGGAATTACAGGCAGATCACATCGAGCTTCACCTCTCCCATCGTGGTTCATGTGGAACATCGTGCTTCTTCGTAAATTATTCACATATTTATACAAAAATAATACCTCTAAAATACTGAAAAACTTGGAATTTCAGAGAAGTTATAGAACATAATGTTGTTGGTTATGATGTAGGTACGAGAGTTATCCACGAGAGGTTGTTAATATTTTACCAATAACCCTGTTTAATTACGTTGTCTCTGGCAAGACGTGAAACGAAACGTTTTGTAGCCAACTTCACTGCCAATCCGTCACCTGTAATTATCATTAGTTATTGCTAAATCTAGCGCCTGTTCATATCATATCCAACAATCAATGAAAAGACAAGCCAGCTTTCCTGAGCGATAGATATCTATATATCACACGATTGAAAGTGTTTCGCAACATATGTAAATAGAGATAACGTTAGTTTTTCGCTCGCAGAAGTCCACATTGCGAATCATTTTATTAAATTATAAATATGTGTGTGCTTGTGTGTGTGTGTGTTTGTTGTGTGCGTGTATGTGTGTGTGTGTGTGTGCGAAGTGTACTTTATTACTGCGATCACAAGTGTGTTGCATAATGTTTCATTTTCTATTTCAAAATTGTAATATCCACACCCTCCTGTTGTGTTTGACCAAAAGCTTTTTAATTTTTTTTTTGCCAAATATGTTTATTACCGAAATATGCTTTATCCTGTATTAAATGGTCTGTTTTGCACTTTCACTATCAGCAATGACACCCTAAATACTCGCTGTCTACCGCTTACGTCTCGATGGCTACTTCCTACTTCTCTATAGCTTGCTTGCACAGCTCTGTATAGTGAATCCTAGTTCCCATGCCAAACAAACTAAATATATAATCCGTGGCTTTTCAATAAAAAAAACCATAACATATTTATTTTGTGTACCACTATTTATCCTTGCCAGCATGTTGCTGAATTAACTTTTAGAATGTACCTTTGCCTTACCCTGTTTGCCTTGATAGATAAATCTGTAGAGACTTACTCTAGAGAGGAACTAGGTTTCACTCCAAATACTGTGTAGTATGTTGAAGTAGCATTATATTTCAAATTAATTTTGATTTGAATGTAATGCAAACTTGTGTTGGTGAAATTAAAATATTATTTCGTAATGTTTCGTTGTTGTTCATGACATTTTGCCATAGTTAGCACAATCCATTGCCGCTTGTTAGAGCTGCTGTCATTATTCAGCTACAAAATGTAACTAACACATTAATACGATAAAATAATTCATTTCACCGCACCTCAACTTCATACACATCTATGATGGAATTCACACGGCTTTACATATAAAATGCACTTGTTGTTTGTGTGTTGTCCCAAGAACGACACAACTACATTAATCAGTTTAGATTAAACTTTTACAGGGCTGGGGCATGTACTCCACTCTACTGATGGACCTCTTCAAGTTCCTCGATCCGTTCCTACGTAACACTGATATGGCACCGCCGGTTATGATGTTGTACAAAGGAACTTTGAAACTCTTACTTGTATTGCTTCATGACTTCCCAGAGTTTCTGTGCGACTATCATTACGGTTTCTGCGATGAGATCCCGCCGAACTGCATTCAAATGAGGAACCTCATTCTGTCCGCGTTCCCGCGGAACATGCGACTGCCCGATCCGTTCACGCCCAATCTGAAAGTGGATCTGCTGACGGAGATTGCGTTGCCGCCTCGCGCGGTCATTAACTACTCAGCAATATTGCCGAACACGCAGTTCAAGAAGGAATTGGACGTCTATTTGAAGATGCGGTCGCCGGTCACCTTCCTCTCGGAGCTCAGGAGCAACATGCAAGTGAGTACATTGTGTGAATATGCAGGAATCTAATGTGACTTACTGACGCTTATTTGGTACACTCGATCCATTCAAGTCTAATATCAACAGCCATGTACGAGTTTGAACTTGTTAAACTAAAAAAAAAAAAAAATTACGTTGGTTTCATTTGCTTATTACTTCGTTATTTTCCAGGTTCTGAACGAACCAGGCCGCCGTTACAACATCCAGTTGATAAACGCAGTGGTACTTTACGTGGGCACTCAAGCGATATCTCAGATTCGGACGAACGGACTCCAGCCGAGTATGACCACCATAGCGCACTCGTCACACATGGATATATTCCAGAACTTCATCGTCGACTTCGACTACGAGGGAAGGTATGTACCGACTGCTGTGGTCTGTGTCCTACGAATACGCATTCCTGTTGAATGATATATATATTTTCCCCGAAACGCTTGCGACGTGCCGTTGGGACGTCGTAGCGAACGAGGGCTACGGCACTCGATGCCTGGAAACGGACAAGCGGAAACGCGGATACTCTACATAAAAATAATCGAGACATTGCTCATAGGATGTTTTACTAACCACATATTTCGATATTTGGACGTTAAGTTAATTGATAACTAATAGACGATTTTCTGCTTACAAGACATTTCGTTTATTAGGCGTTGTACATACTTGGACTTGTTGCTCCTTGGGAGAATCGATCGTAAAGCATCAACATTAGGCTTGGCCTCCCAAAGTCTCTTGACAATATAATATAATATTGAATATATTATCCTTTACAGATACCTGTTCCTGAACGCAATCGCAAATCAGCTCCGCTATCCGAACAGTCACACTCACTACTTTTCGTGCGCCCTGCTCTACCTGTTTTCCGAGGCAAACTCCGAAGCCATACAAGAACAGATCACCAGAATGTTGCTCGAACGGTTGATCGTCAATCGCCCGCATCCGTGGGGCCTACTGGTCACGTTTATAGAGCTGATCAAGAACCCGGCCTACAAGTTTTGGAACCACGAGTTCGTGCACTGTGCCCCGGAAATCGAAAAGTAAGGATACTTCACTAAATCGTATTTACAGGCGATCGGTGTACGTCGAGTCGATCACCAGGTTGACCAGGGTAAAGACGCAGGAGACACATAGTAGTGGTGTAGATTCTGTGTATTGTTCGCAGGTTGTTCGCTTCTGTAGCGCGTTCGTGCATCGCCGACAAGCCCGCCGCGACGGCCGCGCCCGCCGCGCACTCCGCGCCCGCCGCGACGGGCGGGGGCGAGGCTGGGATGGTTGAGTAGCGGCAGCTTCATTGGGAGTCTGTGCGGCACGCTTCCATATACAACATGTTTGTCGAAGGTAACGCGCTGTATGAAAATACATACACAGTTAACTTACCTCAAGTCGTCCTACTTTCTAAATCTTAACGAGTCCACCATGCAGAAATGCGCGCAATGATATATTATGCGCGTTCAGTGACGGAATAACAAATCGGTTTGAAAATGTATTACACTCAAGCCTATTTAAATCGTAACTCCTACTTCTTGCATGCCAGATGCATTGCAAGCAAGAAATGCCATGCAAGACCTCTCCTAGGTCTTGCACATTTTTAATTTAAAAGTATCTTTTTGTTATTCGTCTATGTATTTCGATAAGGAAGTAAAAAGTTCGTTTACCTAGGATGTTTTATAAATATACGACTAAATATAGCTTCAGACCTTAGTTGCACATTTCTAATATTATTTTACCATCTATCTATATTTACATATAATGATAACAATCAAATATTTCGTTTTAGTAGTAACCCAGCAACTAACTATAATAAACGGTATTTGTTTTCAGACTCCCAAGAATCTCCCATCCCAAGACCCACAGTAATACTGCCGCCAGTCCTCCACGCCCCACTCTTCCCTTACCCGCCACCGCTCCCCGCCGCAGCTTCTTTCCCCCACACCCAGCAGAAACCGTGGAACCGTCTCTTTGACAAGCCAGACGAACAGGATCCAAGGGATAGAAGCTTCTAAAGCGCCAAGGGGAATAGCCGATTCGCGTTCACTCACAGACGTTGATCTGCCGACTCCTTTAACATCTGCGGTGAAATGTTAGAGCCAGGGACTCAATTAGTCAAAAATAATACGTGTCAGTGCACAACTTCCAAATGAATTCCAACGAAATATAAGTTTAGTGAACCGAACATTGGTTTTGATATTGGAGATTAGTACTGTTGTTGATCGTCGCAGCACATCACGCTTACCACACAGTTAACGTGCGCTTTATGGACCACATGTACACACTCATCAAAATGGTGTAAATACGTTAACTAGTGTCAAAATTATAGTTAATATCAGGACGAACATGTTTCGCTGTATTAGGACCATCATTTCAGTTCTTATCCCCATTATCCTTCAAATAACAACTGTGATAAAAAAAACCTGATTCTATTTTATTTATTTATTTATTCTGATTTCTGAGAAAACTAAGTGATTGATTAGAGAAATAGTTTTTTAATGTATTAAAGGTACTAATTAATTGATTCAATTGTAATTATTCTATGTATTGGGTGTTGATAATTTTGTGTTCGTTTTTTATTTACTGATACAATAGTAATTTCATCATTTTAAAATAATTTTTAATTGTTGTATTTGTCCTAATACTGATTTCAACAGTTATAATTGTCGTGACACTGATTTCAATAATTGTAACATCACTGTTTACAGAAAAGTTTTATAAGTACATCCGTGTACAATTTTTTTCTAAATACTAGTAATTTGTAGTAAATGTTTCAATGTAGAGTAAGTATGACAGTTATATATATCCATTTAGTCCAATTACCGTCTATCGAAGTAGTTTTATATATCGGTTGCAATTAGTAACTGTTGAAATAGTGATAACGTACTTTTATTAATTACATGTTTTGACGATCATGTCTCCAGTATAGCAAATAATCCGCTGGAGATGGTAATTTTGTAGGATTTGTAAAAGTATATAATTACCTAGCTCATAGAAATTGTTTCTATAGTATAATGGAGCCTAGGTGCGTAAATGATATGTATATATTTTATCACCAATGTTTGGTATGGAATGGAAATGGATTTATTGTGTGTATTTTGGTACTGTATGCTGTGTACAAAGTGCTTTATTTATAACGGTTGGGTGTAAGTGGAATGATTGGGGTGCATTAGAGTGAGACTGTCCTGTGAGTCCCGGGTGAACGAGATAGCCCCCATCATCTTGCTGGCCGGTCTCAGTACGTTCACAAGATGTAACTGACTGAATTACCGATAATCACTTACGGCGTAATCCAATAATAAATGGATAATTAAAATATATTAGTTCTATAATAATCTAATATTTAATTGTATTTTAATTAGCATTAATTATAATATAGCATAGTGTTTGATTAAAATAGGTATTTTAAAATCTTTATTTTAGATGTGACATAATGTTCAATTTTCAATCAAATGGAAGATAGAGCTCGACCGTCGTAAAGTGTACCCTCGTGATGGTATGCGGGGGGCGGGGGGCGGCACGCGTACACGGCATCGCGCCGCAGCGACGTATCTCATCGAGAAGGTCGACTTTATTTTATTTTATTTTATTTTATTTTTTCAACAGAATCTACAGCTCTTAAAATTAGCTATCTATTCACTTAAAATTTACTCTTAAAGCCAATAACAGATTCAATTTTTTTTATATATACTAGTATTACTTTACGGCGGTCGAGCTATAGCTCTCGTAAACACAGAATCTAAACGCGGAAATTACAATTTTTCACCTGCATTTTAAAATGCATACTACAGGTATATACAAGGTGAAAATACAAAAGCGAAAAAAAAATTTTTTTTTGCATTAGGATATTGTTGTATCTATTTTAATTTTAAATGACAAATATGTTTTATCATAATTATTGTTATGACACATTAAATTATTATTATTATATTAGGATGTGATTAGTGCGTTTCATGTTAACATTAACTTGAAACATAAAAGTATATTTGTAATATTTATTCTAATGATCGTCGTACCCATCACAGGTGTCGGTGATATTTTAATATTTTTTGCAATTTTAATGTTATATTTAATAAGTGTGTCAATGATTAGACATAAATTGTTCTCTGGATTAATTGTTGTATTAATCTCTTCGTAGTAGCTATTATTAATAGTTCCTTTGAAATAATAGTGTGTAGTAATATAATTCCCAATGGATTTGTCGTGCTACTTGGTCGGTCAACGTATTACCAATGAGAGTTAATGATCTCCGTCAATATTTCGTCTCATCAAGTGTCAGTCGCTGTCGAGACCATCTGCGACCATCCAACACATAAAATGGCCATTAATTGATTATCAAAGGATCTATTAAAAATATAGGTGTGTCTGAATGCAATCGACAACTGATATGTCCATTATAATGTTGAATTAGGATATTTATTAGTAAGAATATTTAAACGTTAAGTTGTTGATAGAATATTTTCAGAATCACAATTTTCGGCTGTAATTGATATAAGTCTTAAGAAACACAATTAGTAAAGCACAATTTACATCCGACAGAATCTAATATTAATTCAATAACTTAAAGTAACTGTGATCATATTAATTGTAAGTTCACCAGTTTTTAAGAGCAGTGGAACTCACGCCTAGTTCGTCCGGGGAAGTTCTGCCACCATGCCCATTTCTGCCGCCAAGCAGTAACTCATTCGCGTTACTGTGTTCCGCTTTGAAAGGTGTAATTGCCGGTGAAATTACAGGCACATGAGACATCCCACCTGCACGTCTCGTTACTGTATCACAAGTTTTTAAAGTATATAATCATTAATAGAATAAAACATTTTCTCATTGCTAAAATAGTATTGTAATTTCCTTTTTTGAAACTGTCTAAAATTATTTAATAATTAGTAATTACGTTTTGGTTCATATATTTACTATTTACTAAATTGCTAAATTAGCTTAAAAAGCTAAATTGATAAATATGAAATGGATGAATGGTGGATACTGAATCCTTTTTTTATATGATACAGTTCGTAACGAGCCGGCGGCCCACCTGGTGTTAAGTGGTAACCTCGGCCCATAACAACCGATGCGACTTGGGTGATCCCGTACTAGGTACGACAAGACCCAATTCGCATCGTATGCGCCCGTAACTCTGAGACGTGTAGGTGGAATGTGCCTGTAATTTCACCTGCAGCCACACCTTCCACAACGGAACACAGTAACGCGAATGCGTTACTGCTTGGCGGCAGAAATGGGCACGGTGGCAGTACTTCCCCGGACGAACTTGGCGTGAGTTCTACTGCTCTTAAAATTTATTATTGTATTCATTTGCCGATTGTGTTCAATTGCACTCCGATTTTAATTAATTAATTATTATTATTATTATAAAAGGAAAGTGATTTTTAACTTATTATTTTGAAATAATGTAATCGGTCTGTTAAAGATTCAAATGCCTAAATTTCTTCATATAATACAAAATGTATATATCGCCATCCCCAGCGAATAAAATGGTAATAGCAAAAACTAAATTTTACAGTAGAAATTAAAAACTGTTTTAAGTGAATATCTCAGTAACCTCCTTACCTAACGGAATATTTCAAATACCAATAGAAACGTGATTTTTCATGAAGCAAATGTATGCCATTTAAAATAATATAAATATATTAGATATTAAGTTATTAAAGAAGAAATTAATTTTACCAAAAATTAAAGCCATCAATTTAAACCGTAAAGCAACATTAACGATAGTATTCGTGTAAAATGTCAAGCAATACGTCACGGTAATAGTGCCTTACTATCTTATTGGTTGATAAATTGTGAACACTATCCCATACCGTAATGTGCTATTACCATTGTATTCGCTGTTAAATAAACAATTACAAAGTACACTAACAGCAACTTACTATAACTTATATTATCTTATAACTTACCTATTTTAATTTGTTATAAAATTCGTGGTTAAGATTTTAATGATAGAGTTTAAAGTTGTTTGTTCGTGGAATAAAATTGTAATATGCATTACGCAAAACATTATAAATATTCTTCCCGCGAATAAAATGGTAATAGCATGTTATTAGAAAAGTACTGCATCGATAAGATCGTAATAGTCATTAACACCTTTATTCGTTGAAAAATTACGTTAAGTAGAAATACGAATAATATTGCTAAATACGTTACAATACACATGAAAATTCTGTAATTCCTTATATATTCATAGAATCAACCTGAAAAAAATTTACAACGTGTAATCGGATCTCTACACACCGAATATGCAATAAAGTTAAAACTATGGTAATAGGTAGCACGCTACCATTTTGTTTGGGGGGGGGGCGATATGTATATAACTTTTGTATTATATGAAACAATAAAATGCTCATTTTATATCTGCTGCATATAATAAACGTAGCATTTAGATCTCGGCATTCAGCTAGCGGCCGCCGGTCGGCAGCGCGACTCGGTCGCCTTCGTCGGATAGCTCTTTAAATCCGTGTTGAGCGGTGCGCTGCCAGCCGGCGACTGCCAAGCGACTCAAGCGACTCTCTGGCCTGGTCGCCGTGACTGCTAAGACCCGGTTTAGGTACATAATGTGTGCTGGTTATTTAAGACCTATCCAATGTAAAACTCATCCCGCATTATAATTTTTTTTTTAAAAACAAGCTATTGAGTTGCAATATTTCACCCGAACAAATATAGTTACAATACATTGCAAGTTAAATAAAAGCTTGTAATAGCAGTTTTAAGTTTTATCACATTATTTGATTTCATAAGGTCCAAATTACAAATGGGATCTTTAATATTTTTAATGTTACAATTGTATAAAAATTTTCATAATTGTGTGTAATAATAAATATTTTAATCAAATTGTTGTTTTATTAATGCGTAACAGAATTCCACGAAATGAACAGATTTTGCGACATCCGGTCTAAGTGATATATATTTAAGATTAATCAGATAAAATCGCTTAGTTAGTAGCTTGTGGTTTTAGACTGGAAACTCCTTGTGTGTATACCGGACATTGGAAAAGGTTTCAAAAGGGTAGTGGTGCGGAAAGTGAAAAAATAAGAATGCTTCCACTAATATAAATATTACATATTGGTGGACAATTCACACAGCGCCATCTAGCCCCAAACTAGCATAGTTTTACAATGGGAACCAGACAACTGATAGAATACATAATATACTTTTTGTTTTATAAATACATAAATATTAACACAACATTAATTAATATACATAAGGACAAACTGTTGTTACTTTATATTAAAATAAGATCTTTTTTACACAGTTTCACAATAAATATTTCTTATTCTCATCAAAATCTGATCAGTAGTTGGGTTTTTAAATCTAAATAAGTGGGAAATATGTCATCCTAGTAAGATATATTTAATGGAATCATTCTCGTCCACTGGCAATGAATTCGGTTTTCGCGTAATGCTGCGCAAAATAATGATCTTGTTATTAGCATACTTATCACACAACATGCGTCCAATAGATGGCGTTGTTTTATGTAGGTACTACTACCTACCTATCAATGAGCCGAAGTTAGTCTTCGTTTTTCTTTCTTTGTGACAATGCTGTAAGCTTAGGTATATTATTACTAGAATTAAAGGTTTTCACTGTCGCATTGGTATATAATACTGTATGGGCATTGTAAAAATATTATAAATAAAAAATAAGCTTAATGTCGTTTGAAAATACCTATACATATAACCCAGCGGGGCATGCACCGTTGTGAATAAAGGGGAAAGAAATCGTTAAAGAACTTTGGGATATTTACCTTGTTATTTATAAATAATTTCGGGGGACATTTCACACAGCGCCATCTTGCTCTAAAGTAAGGTAAGCATAGGTTGTAACGCGGGAACCCTTATATAATACATACTATTTATTTTGTAAATGCATACCTACATATTAATACATATTAACACCCAGACACAGAACAAACCTCTATTTGTCACAAATGTTTGTCCTAGGCGGACGTCGAACCCAGGACATACCTACAGCGCAGAAGTTATTACCTACTTATAAAAATTGCAAGTTTTATGAAGACGCTACCCAGCCCCGCTCTGATATTAATAGATGATTATATGCCTTGTAGGATAGGAGTCCTTTCTACTCTGTTTGATTGACCACCAGCGATGCGTTTGCGTCAGCATTATTAAGAGAGAGCGAAAGCGCAGGAGTGCTGACACCGAGTTACAATACGGACGTCGTTGGTTCAAATTCGACGTGCACCAATAAGTTTTTAGCTTGAAAAATGGAGGCAAATACCAACTTCTCACTTAGCTCTACTTTTCTTATAGATACATACTATGTAGTATTTTTACTTAATTGAACAATAAATATGTACTTCTATATCTGTTATAAAGAAGTATAGTATTTGCCCCTTTATGTTATTCTAAAGTTGAAATCAGACCAACAATATCATCTCAATTTAAATATATTTGAATTGTAAAGCCAGCCATGTAAATATGCGCAGTCTGCCGCCGCCGCCCGCGCACGGTCCAGGCGGCCGGCAGCGAGGGAGGAGGGTCACTGCGATTAGTAAGGGTCGCCGCGCCCGCGCCGCGGCGCCACCGTCGCCCCTCACCTGCGCCCGCGCCGCCGCGCCGCCGCCGCCGCCCCGGCCGGCGCGGGCGCAGCCGCGGCGCGGCGCCTGACTCCGTTACAACACCGCGACACGACGCGACGCGACGCTTACCACCACTAATACACAAACCGGTCCGCGACACATTGCATTGCTCCACCAACAGTGAACTCCGAATAGTACTCAATGTGATAAATTTGTTTGTTTGTGACGCGCTGACGTTTCGCGAACCCACGGTGATCTGACAGTGACAGGTACGGTTTGTTGTTGTTTACGTTGTGCATGTGGTTTTATATATTTATTGTGCGTATTTGCATGCAGTTTCTGGATTTTTAATTCATTAACTTTTGGAACAAACAAGAGAGTTCTAAAATTAAAACATAGAAATAACATTTGTCATAATATCGCTAAATTACCACTGGATACCGAGGCTCTACCGGAAAGCATGACTCAAAAAACTTTCTTGTAATTATTGGAAAGTAGACTTAGGTGGTAGAGGATAAAGTTTAGTTTCGCCTGGCTAGATTTAGCCTTGAGGGAAAGGGACGCAGACGCCTGCGCGCCGGCTGCCGTCCAGGTAGAGGCTGCTTCGTCGCGGCAAAGCCTAAATAAATCTTCAGACAGTACACTTGAATGTGAATTTTTACCTACGTAACTCTTGGTGAATTCTGTAAACGGGCGATCTATGCGTTAAATTATGGATACCTATATGAGAAGTATTTCGTTTGAAATAACTACTATGCATATTTAGAATAATTACTATGCGCAGCAAAACGAAAAATCTACTTCACCACCAATGAACGAGAATTATTCTTCGTTATCTCCTAGTTGGATCACATATATTTTTCCCGTTACTTTAATTTAAAAACGGAACTACTAAACCGATTTTATATATATATCCTTTCAAATTAGAAATAGTTTTCCAAATCTATTTATAAATGACGGAGATCTGAGAAATGAATTGTAAAGCTCCGCCTTTTTAATGATGTCGGGTAAAAAAAATACTATATTACGTGACAAAATATTTTCTATGAGATCTTGTTGGTTGGTATAGTTGGGTAATTTTATTATAATTTTTTACGTTTAGGGCAGTTTAGGCAGGATATGGTCATCACCACTCTTTACTAAAAGTCAAACATGGATAAAAAAGTTTATCATTTGTATTCATTAGTTTAAGTATACATAAAATAATATTCAATTATGCGGAACACTCGTCACAGATCCATTTTGATGTTACCGAATACCTAACCTACCATTCTTTATTCATACAATTCTTTGGCCAGTTTATGAAACGAGAAGTCCGGTGGACAACTACACGGAACCCCGCGTTCATAGATATGATACGTCAAGAATAGTCTCCTAGAATAATTTATAATCGATTAAATTGAAATTTATCATCTTGCTGGAAAGAGGCAGAATAGTAATAGATTCATATCTTTTCATAATTTCATCTTTTTTTTATATGTATAATATATATTAATATATAAAAATGTATACTATAAAATAATATATATATGTACGCCTCACAAGCAATATCACTTTGGTACTACGTTGCAACACAGCAACACACCCAAGTTGCATCGCTTGCGCCCGTAACTCGGAGTGTGGACGTGGTATGTGGCAAGCGCCTGTAATTCCTTCAGTTCTTATATAACGTACAAAAGATTTCAACGCGCGACAGCCCTATGGAACAAATTAAGTATCCACAAACTTCATGTTAAAAAATTAAAATAGGTTTCTCTTTATATTATATTCATTAATAAGACAAAAAAATGAAGCGGTGA
This sequence comes from Chesias legatella, assembly GCA_947359385.1. Taxonomy (NCBI): domain Eukaryota; kingdom Metazoa; phylum Arthropoda; class Insecta; order Lepidoptera; family Geometridae; genus Chesias; species Chesias legatella. The sequence goes on along the minus strand of OX375762.1, from coordinate 13,503,032 downwards.
TTGCTTCTTGTATGAAAATCATAAGTGTATAATGTATAAGAATATGTCTTCCTACATGAAATAAATAAAAGTATTCAATTGCTCAGTTTTTCCGAGCCTGATCTGGTCGGGGCTCCTTATTCTTTATATAATGTACTATAAAAGAGCTTCTTGTGAAGGAAAATTTCGCATCGAAACCATATTACGTTGGTTTCTAACGCTGTCTGTGATTGCGCCCTTAAAATAGTTGGGGTTGTTTATGAATACAGTATTTTTACCAACACTTTAGTTGTACAATATTTCTGGTATTTTGAAATAGCTCTAAGATGACTAATATAGCGAATGATCGCCTTAAATGTTTGTTCACATACTTATAAACTTTTTTTTACATTTTTCTTTTTGTTGTTTTACGTGCAAATTAGCACACCATTGAAAAATTTGTAGAATACAACTATATTGCACACCATAAGATGGAACATAAGTCAAAGTCAAAGTCAAAACTTTTATTTCCATAAAATTCATAAAGAAATGGCTTGGAAACGTCAATATTATTCATAACATAAGGTCACGCGTACTTATTGATAAGTTTGATGCCTGTTCAAACCCTATCCGACCCTCCATGGGGAAGAACAGCCAAGAAACCCCTAATGGAGGGACACATAGGGAGGCATACATAGGTATAACTGCTGAATGAACACATGTTATGTGTTATGAACTGCGAGTATCGACACCCACGCAGCTGAGTCGCATTAGATAAGCTTCCGTTGCGCAGACATTCGCTTGTCTTAGCACATCAGTATGTCTGATACCGTTCAAGAGTTTGTATATGCTGACGGCACAGCACCATGTCTCTGCAGTATATAAAATAATCAGTAAAACCATGGCCAAGTAAACTTTGATTTTCGTCTTTCAGAGATCTCGAACAGAGGCTTTTGGATCTTCATAAACTGACGAAGAGCGTGTTAACAAACCGAAAACAATCGTTCAATCATTGTAAGACCAGACATAATAGGATCACATGTTTTATTTATATAGGCTGGATTATATTTAACTTCACGCGCACGAAGTTAGCACAGTTAGTAAATAAATAAAGCTCGTCTGTGGAAAGTAGAACCACCGAACTTACCAGAATTTAGGTGTAGAACCTGGCTTTACATGTTCATTCTAAGACTAAAGGTAGCATCGTAGTTTATCGCTCGTCCAGTAGATGGCGTTACTTGGTAATATATCACCGTAATGAGAAGCGGTAATACTGACACTTCCGAGAAGTACTGCTACCAATTGTAAATGCACTAGCATTAGTGTTCTGGGCAGAAAAATCTGCCACTGTATTAGAAACGATTATTAGCAGTTAAGTTTGTGCAAAATTCTAGTCTGGGAAGTACTGCTACCATGCCTATTTGTGCTACCAAGCGTCATTTTCGTTACCTTCTAGGCAGAAAAATCTGGCTGCCGGTAAAATAACAGACACTTTTTTTTTCATTGAAGTGACGGAACGAGCTGACGGCCCACCTGATGTTAAGTGGTAAGCGCCGCCCATAGACAACAGCAATACCACTCAAGTCCTCTCCATAGTACGAGATGACTCAAGCTGTGGTGCTCAATGGCGCTGTGTGAAATGCCCACCAATATTTATTTATTTATTTTTATTACTAATAAGGATACGAAACTCTGCCACTAAAAACATCTTTTGTAGCTAAAATAGAGCTATAACTCAGAACTACGGATCTTAGATAAGTCGGTTGTAAACGTGTCTGCAACGAGGTGAGGGTTTGATTCCCGGCCGGGGCAAACAAGTAGCGTGAGTATAAAGTTTTTGAGTGTGTGTTTCCATGCCACCTACAACACAGGGGTGTGTGTACAAGTTAATTTTTATTCCAACACCAGCTTAGTGGATTGCAACCTGACACAATGCAATGCATTTATTTTACAAAAACAACCTCAAACCACGCTATGTGAAACCCCAATACCCACCAACTAAGTATTATTATAACTAGCATCATGAGCATTATTATATTCGCAACAATATATTATATTGTAAGACTTGCACCGACTTTAATAAGTTAAAAATTATACGCTGCGGCTTTTATACAATAAATAAATTTACTTTTGACGTACAAATTGTTTTGCGTTTTATAAATACTGTGATGTAATGATAGGCTTAGGGTTACTTGAGAGATATATTCAAGGTTATTGGGGTAAAAACCTTTAATTGTGGCCGAAAGGACGATGTTATGTTGGTGAACGCGTAAAAAATCTATCGTAAGATTGGTTTGCACTGGAAAGCAAGATTGCATGAGATAAAAATAGTAACTATAGGCAAGCACCAAGTTGTCTCCATAAAGGGAAACATTCTGAGCAAACTGCCAAGTCCTACACCTACCCAACATTTGTAGAGATTACTAAAAATAGGCACTTTGGGGCACACACTAATCATTTCACTACACTAATTTAAAACTGCTACTTTGGAAGGGTAATATTAGTGACTATTAACCAACCCTGCTGTCGGAATCGTTTGGTTTCCCTGAGCTTTCAACACATTTATTTGTTACTAGGTTGGGATACGGAGCATTCTATCATTATTTCAGAGTAATTAATATGATACCACCACTACAGAATAAACACAGGGGCAATTAAAGATAAATAAGAATGAAGAACAGTGTGATGAGAAAATTTGAAGTGAATGAAGATGTATTTACTGGAGTGTATAAGACGATGTTGCGATGGTTTGGTCTTCTATTCAATTCTATTCGAGTCACTGGTTCTCTCGAAAATGGTGAAAGGATTTTAAGTGCGCCTCAAAGAGGCTACTTTCGTGCACTTGACACATGCCTTAGAATTTTTAGTTCTAGGATATGTCGGTTTCCTCACGATGTTTTCCTTCACCGTTTGAGAACGTAGTATTGCGCACATAAATCTATCAATCGAAAAACTCATAGGTGCACGTCAGGATTTGAATTGGCGACTTCCAGATTGAAACTCGGGGTCAGTACCACTAGACCACCACGCTCTCAATGGATGGTTTGGTGATGAAAGAAGATTAATAAAAAGGGTGTATCTGGCGTTTGTGAATGGGGCAGTCCGAAGAGGTCAACCTTGGCGAAAGTACTTTGACCAAAATTGGCAAAGTATTTAAAAAAAGGTCAGGGCAAACTTACCTATAACCGGCGCGCAAACTTCATGGGGAGTGAAGCGAAATCAATATGTTGAGATCGTAGCCCATCATGGCTTCTGCCTACCCCTGTGGCAAACAGGCTTGATTACCTACCTATATGTATGTTTGAAATAGAACACCTTCAAAACGGCAGCTTGAACACCAAATGGCTTTCCGCAATTGTAAAAATCTTAAAGCTTGCGAACTGTGTTAGTATACTACTAAATAGCTACCATGTGTGGTGGCCTTAACATAAGGGGCGGGGCACACGTAGTTCTAATTCATCCCCAGTTTCGATGATGAAATTATCAAATAACAAAGTGACACTCCAATTCATAAATTTAACACATTCAAATTGCGTTTTGTAAGTGTTTTTCAATAACCAGTCCGCGGGAGGTGATGTAATTATTTCGTTTTTAAATAAAGTTTTTGGGGGCCCGCAGAGCACGCCTTGTGGTCTGAGAGGGCTGTTCTCGAATATTGCTGTTCTATTCAATACGGAACCCACAGGGGTCGGAATGAAGCGCTATCAGGGTGCTGTCTATTCGTGTTTGAGGTATCAACCTTTACGCCAGTAAGTGAATCGTTTTAGTAACTTTTAGTGCTAATTCATGGCCGACATAGTTGTCATTATTTATGTATTTATCTTCATATACAAATAAAAAAAAAACCCACACACAAACACACACACACACACACACAAACACACACACACACACACACACACACACACACACACATAGTTATCTTTTTTTTTTATTATTATAGTTATATATATATACATTCATGGACACAAACATCAAAGCTTCGGTTTCGAGTTGCCGGAAATCGAATCCGAGACCCTCTATGCAGGTTATTTACTACCAACTTGGCTGAGGAGCCATCATTCATACAAGCATTCATAATAACGATTTAAAAATCAAATTTAATGTATAAAATCCAAAAAGAAATCATACATGTTTTAACCACCCATCTAGATAAATGATTTGCGCATAACTATAAGGGCAGGTATACACGGTGCGATCGTGCCGCTCCGGGCACAACGTGTAATTCTATCTCATAAATATCAGCAAATAATACATATCCGAGTGAACACCGATCTGATTGATGTTGGCGGGAGAATTCTCACAGTGCCCACTAGCTTAGAATTTTGGACTTTGCCGATTGTAAAACGATGTATAAATTTCGAAATTTTTGTCCCGGGCGCGTACGTTTTCATAGACTAATATGAATTAAAAGAAAACTGCTTATATGTTGAAAAATGTTCGATCGTTGTAGGACGTAGGTAATATTATAGAACTTCAAATCTAGTAGAGCAGTTGGTGCATTTCACATTGGACTTTTTGGTCGAAGTATCTGACCCGGAGTGGTGAGTGGTGTTCCCATAAATTGTGTCACTGCACTCGACTGGCCTCATGGCTTAATGGATAGCTACTTTGTCTTCTGCGCTGGAGGTATTATGTTCGATTCCCACCCAGGTCAAACATTTGAGTAACGAGCATTGATATTTGTTCTGTGTCTGGGTGTTAATTACGTATTACAAAAAAAGTATTATGTCTTCTTTCAGTCAAAAAAGTATATGTCATCTCGTTCCCATAGTAGCTATGCTTCGCTTAGTTTGGGGCTAGATGGCGCTGTGTGAAATATCCACAATATTTATTTATAATTTTTATTTATACCATATATAAATTAACTGCAATGCGTTAGTAACTAGTACCAGTAGATAAATCCCGGCGACCTCGAGTCAAACCATGCAAATATCATGATAAAACAGCATGTCCTAGTACCAAAATTTAGATGATAGAAGAGAGTACTCGGAGCCTCATTAAAACTCACTTTAATCCTTTCACCAACTGGATCTAAGCAGCAGAGCTTTTGACACGAGAAGGCAGCAGTGGTAGTTACATATAAACGTAACATCAAGTATATTATGATCGATTTATCACCCTTCGTGGAACCCCCGGCAACCACCGTGAAGTTGGTCGTCCCATACCTAGTACAAATTGAAGTACCCATATGAAATCACATAGTAATACCCAATAGTAACCTTATTTGCAGCGTGATTAGGGCAAAAGTTGCATCTCACGTGATGCCTTTTTTATGTAGATAAGTTATGGAATGAGCCCGTAACAAAAACAATACGTGGGTCCTCCCCAACTTAGATATGGGAGAAAACCACGTCACTTTGTATTTCGCCTGTATCTTGTTTATATACATATATAACTTAATAGCTGGAGCCCGCAACTTCGGATGCGTAGAATACGTACGTTGTCTTTTTTCCTCCAAGTTTTCATCAGCCTTGATACAAAAACAGGTAATTAAAAAATATTCTATCATCCCCTGTTTAAATTGATAAGTCAAAAACGCAGAAATCCATTATTTCTTACCAAAAATAAAATAATGATGAGTTTTATAACCTTTAGTTGGGTTTGTATTTATTACCTTTAATGGTTGTACCTCATACAAATTTTCGTCTCCTATTTCACCCCCTTTAAGTTTTATTTTCACGACATCAATTAGCCTATGTTTTTCTCCAAGATTCAGTCTTTCTGCAAACCAAATATATATTGGCCAAATATATTGGCTCAGTGGATAAGGCGTGAAACGGTAACATTCAGACAGACAGAGGTACTTTCGCATTTATAATAATTTGTATGGATACATATGTGACTAAATGCGTAGCAAACAAGATAGCTACCTAATCAGTCTTCTGAGGCGTGCCAGGTGCGCGGGGTGCCGGAGGGAAGAGGGGTGGAAATGCCTTTTACAAAAAATGTCTGGTCGATACTTGTATATCTTACAATATTTAAAAGTAAAAATTATTGTCTCCATAATACCTCGTGGATTTTCTTGTCAACCAATGGCCATGACGAAATATCTTGATTATAGCTTCGAGTATAACATAATAGATATCCAGGTAAAATGCCCTTTAATACCTAGGTAGAATGCCGTAAACACTCAGACAGGAACTGTGGGAACTACAGAATAACTTTTCGCAACATTAGCCTGTGTTTCCCTCTGTTAGCGTAGTAGGTCGATGGCTTTCAGTCCGAAGATCGCAAGTTCAAAACTGATCAAAATAACAAATAAGTTTCTCATTTGAATGCTTATCCTATACACAGAGAATAGGTTGGGTTCATTACATAATTAATTTTGAAAATTAGGTTTGCTAACTCATGTAATTTGCTGTATTTTTGAATATAGTAAATGTCCAGCATAAGTCGGCAATGGATAATGCCGTTCAGCATTATTCGGTTCATTTGAACCATTCGCTGATTCTGAAGTTTTCTTTCCTCACATAGTTTTTTCGATATTTTAGAACATGAATCGAAAATGGCTCTTTTTTTCGATTTGGAAATGAACTATTACTTTCTTACAAATATGTATAAACAGACTGTGTTATGTCTCACCCACTCGTATTTTGTTATATATAATTCGGTAGCACTGCACAGCGCCTACGCATCATATATGTATGATTAGTAAGTTATTTTCTTTATTTTATTTAGTATCTTTGCGTTCTCGCCTCCCTCATTAAGAATTATAAAAATATAATAAACAGCGGTGGAGCTTTTTTATTTTCAACAGTAGCCGATACGCACCGCAAATTGTTATGTATTATAGAAGGGTAGGGCCCGAGTGCCAGCGTGGCGCCGGATGATTTGAAATTATTTGGTCTGAGATTAATTATGTTTCAACAGCAGCTTGGAAAATTGATTCAATATCAATATTGTCAATATTCAGTCAACCAATCTGGTTTAATCGAAAAACTTGACTGCAAATGCATTAACGTATGTTATATTTTTTCGAACCAAAGCCTCAAAATCCCCACCCCAACCAGAACTATGCCGTACGAGTAACAGACCCAAAATATTTACCGATTGTTCCAACATTCAAATGAATGGTAAATAATTATAATGAGTTTTCAATTATCTGTTCAAAAATGAAGCAAAATCAACGCTCGAGAGTAAAAACTCTCTTCCTATCTCTCTTTTGGCATTTTATCCAATTACCCGCCTTCAGAAGGGCCCCACCCAGCCCCGCGGGCAGTATCTTAATTCGTTCACAATAATTTCGCCAAGCTTAAAATAACTTGTTGTAACACTCAGGAACAACTCAAATTAAATACCTTAGTAATTTGTACGAGATAATTTTAAATCTTTATCCTACACTTAGCATAAAAGTCATAAAAAATGTAATATCAAAAGGCACAATCACAGACCAAAAGTACATCATGTTATTGTGCATAATACAGTTTATTCTACACTCATTATATTAATATCAGATGCAGTAATGACGATTAATGATATGCGGGGGCTTATTCTCAACTAACATCTCGAAATTATCATCTGATCAAATAGGAAGATTATTCTACGTAAAAACATCCTTTTTCCTTAACAAGCTCCATTTACTACTAATTTTGGGAACTAATGACAAGATGAATAAACACACTAAAGTTATAAATGCGAAAGTTTGTATGTATGCATGTATGTGTGTATGTTTGTTACTCCTTCATGCTCAAACGGACTGGACGGATTTCGATGAAATTGGGTACTAGGAATATAACTAAGAACTCAAGAAACAGACTTTTCAAGTACAACTTTTCGACTCCTGACCCTTTAGGAATTATCGTCTATCCTCTATTCGTGGTATAAAAAGTTATCCCATCGAACCTGAAAAACTCTCATGGCTCGATTAGCCTACGAGCACGAGAGAAGGGGAATAAGAGAGAGAAGGGATTAAATGCAAAATGCATGATATATAATAAACTCTCAATATGTAATAGTATAATAACCTTAAACAAATAATCTTTAAGACGTAGTCCATAAATGCTTATTTATTTGTTCCATAGACAGTAAGTTCCAGGCACTTACTGAAATTCTAAACTTATTTTATCTTAAAGCAGACCAAGCAGAGTACAGCAGTAAATAAAGTTCACACCAGCAATTCCAAGGGATTGTATTCAATTTTGCAGGGAGTATGTTACGCCTAAGAAATTCATATTATATATATATATATATAATTATTATATATATTATTATATTTATTCATATATTGAATAAACAAAACTCAAATGATCATCTTAATCTCAATATAGGAAGGCTAGCGATAAAAAGGTAGCTATAAAAAGTGGTATTAAATACAGGACGTAACTGTGTCTCAGTGTCAATAAACATAATTGGAAATGGTCCGTTTTTTTTTATTTATATATTTGAGAAAGACTTACAGTAAATAAAAACATAATAATCCAAACTTAATGAATGAAAATAAGGCTAATAACATATCTTCACAATTATAATCAATTCATTAATTTAAGTTTTCACAATTTACTGTAATTATATTGTCAAATCATGTAATTACTAAATCGGGTCTAAGTTTTGACCTTCCAGCTCATATTCCTACCTTTAAAGAGTTGATATTATTCCTGTATATTTTAGAAATAAAAGGAATAATTATTTTTACTATATTAGTATATTTAACTTTGAAAGACGGACGACCTTAAAATAAATTCTCACGTATAATGAAAATTGACCAGTACTACTTGTAAGTTTCGCTGTGGAGTACCGATAGCGTAGGCAGTGTCCTCCGTACCATGACCCACCACGCTTGTCCGCATAATTTGACCAATTTATACCGATTACTTGCGCATTCTGCCGCTATTAGTTTCGCCATGCAAATTTCAATAAAATGACAACACACGCAAATAAATATTGTCCACGTAACTTCCTGAGTGGGCGAGCATTCAACTGAACATTACGATAATTTGCCCTGTGTTTTGAATCAAATAATGTTATAAACAAATATTAACGGAGATTTCTAGAGTCCCTTTAGAGAAGTTTAGCCCCAAACTCAGCTTGTGGTATGGGTAACAGATTAAAATAAATCATTATTTATGAATACATAAAATTTATATTTACATACGATGTTACTTGGGTCTTTTTCTACCTAAGTAGGAGAAGACCAAATTCGTAATGCTTGTTACGTGAAAAGGAAAAAGATCTCTTCCTGCTCGTTCACTTTGTTGCATAATAGTTAATTTTGAAGATTGTCATTACTTTCAATCCCAGTTGAAAACTGAAATGAAAGTAACTTTCTCGATGAATTGAGAATAGACCACCACGATCTGTAGGTTCAATTTTTTCAATTTTAAATTCAATTGAAGAAAATGCATCTTTTCGACGCTCTTTTTGATTTGGAAACAGAAACTTAATATAAAATATGAATTTAAAGATATTAACTATACCACTGAACACGCAAGTTATCACAAGCATTACTCATGCAAATCTTCATCATATAAAAACGTCTAATTCGAGACTTTTCAAATTTTAATGTTAGCATGGCTAGGGTAACCCGCCATTAGGGATTCTATACCCGCTAGGGCTGCCACCCCCGGGACTCAGGTGTTTTTATTTGTCAAGACTGAAACCACATTCAGAAGTAAAGAAATGTTAAAGTAATTTTTTGTTTTAATGATTTGAATCGTGCATATCGTGAGAGAACAGGAAAATATTAAATAGTAAATTTAATTGAAAACATAAAAAAAATAAAAATTATATAAGTTGAGTTGTGAATAATAAAAGCATATACTTATCTTAATACTTAAAGCGGAAGTTGCTGGTTAAAATCTTAACTAGCATCTAAGAACTTTTATGAAAATATATGTACGTAATCAGGTTTTCAAAACGGTGGAGGAAAACATTGTGAATCTAGAACACGCCATTTTCCAGTGTGTCTTAGAAACGAAAAATCGAAGACGTGTGTTAAGTGTTTGAAAGCAGCCTATTTTAGGCGCACTTTAATCCTTTCACCACACTGGTTCGAGAGAGTAAAGTAACGTTTAATCCCTCATCAAGACGAAATAATCAATACTTATAAATCGATACACAGACTGGATTCACTGGTTAGTTCATGAAACAAAACAACCGACGACCTGAGAAAGAAAACGAAAGTAGACAGCAGACATATTACCATTAAATGTTTGGCAACTAATTGTAGATAAAAACTAAAACACTCGATTTGTTTCTATATATTATTACTTACATAAAAGAAAAAAGGACATACTCACTGACTCATTCACTGGCTCACTCACTCACTCACTCACTCACTCACTGGCTCAAACAATGGCTTATTGGTATGCCCGCCTGATGGTAATCGCACTCTCTCGGAGTCTTTCTGTAACCACATCACTCGCGTTGCTTACCCTTCCTGTCAACATCAAGACCGGGTCTTGTTCTGGTAACCCTATCCTACAATCAAATTGTAATTTCAATAAATATGGCTCCAGCCCTTTATATAGCCATCTAATAAACAGTCGAGGATCACGAGAAAGTCGATCGTCCGCAAATTGATATGTTTAATATTACTTTCTCACGATCTGGCTAAGAACGGCGTAGCTCAGATGATGAGCCGGGCTCTTGCTTCCACTTAGCCATGCTGCGGGTATTATTTAGGTAGATGCACTACGTACCTAGATACATAGTACGTACTCTTTAACTATTCATTTGCGTGGTGCGATACGGCCGCCTTGATGTTTATTGGCTTTTAGTTGTGAAAATTTTCCCAATAAATTGCTGATGTGTGCTGATACGGTAGCAGTAGAACTTGTGCTAAGTTCGCCCGGGGAAGTGCTGCCACCACACCTGGTAATCTGCCGCCAAGCAGTGATACACTCGTGTTGCTGTGTTCCGGTGAAATTGCAGGCGCATGAGACGTAACGTCCCCGGGGCATCCTGTCGGGGTGATAGACGCAACCCAATGCGACTTGAGTCATCTTGTACTATGGAGAGGACTTGAGTCGTATTGCTGTTGCCTGTGGGTGGCGCTTAACACTTAACATCAGGTGGGCCGTCAGCTCGTTCTATAACCTACATAACATAAAAAAAACCTTACGTCTAACACTAACTTTTATGGTTTTGTTATCAAAACGCACAATCCTGCCAGTGTATAGTTTACCTTTACTTAATTCTTGAACTTTTTTCGTGTGATATGCTTATATGTTGAGTTTTTTGCTAATTGCAGTTGAGATCGCTTTGTACACTGCATTTTTACTGAATAACTACCGACCACGCTTCTCAAGGGCAGCAATGAAGCCCGACTTTTAAATTATACACGCAACCTGCCTCGTAAATCGTTTATCTATTAGTGAAATATTAAATTCCCATCTATTGTGATAGTCTATACAGACTGAAAAACACCGCGGGCGACTTAAGTAGCGATTTAGGCATGCCGCATTGGCCGTACGTCCCGTATAGTTAACATATAATATTTAAACAGTACTCATACTGTTATGCAAAACTAAGGCAGTTTGAAATCTCACATAACGCGTAGAAAGCTCCGTTATGTAGCACGACATCGCGTCGCATGTAAGTAAAACTTGAATTGCGATAATGTTTCTTAGTATCCGCCCTGTCACTCCTGTTTCTACTATTTATTGTTTCAGCTATTCCCTTCCCACTTCTCCGTAAGAACTGTTCGAAACATTCGGTCAGTATAAAGGTTTTACTATCTGAAACATGCTTTACAGATAGAACTGAGTCGATACCGTTAATTTTCGGGAGCACTTAGTCTAATCCCAGTCTATCTAATCTTAGAACCAGATTTGAAGCCTAGATTAAAATGCATTCTATACATGGTTACTTGTAATATGATAAGTTCATAACAGTAGCTTCTATATATGATAATCAAAAGCATTTGTTATACGATTTTTGAATCTTAATACTTATAGCGAAACTTTTGAGGTTACATTTATTTCTAGAACTAAAGATCTCAGTCTCTAAACATTTCTAGACTTTGAGCGACGACTAATGTACGACCTGAGAACTGAACAAATTTAATACAGCTAAATAAACTTCAGAGTTATAATGAAAACACCCCATCACAGCACAGCAGTCAACTTAAAAGCAACAAATTGAGCTTAGCTATAATGGTGTACGTACTTGTTGAAAACCAACCGGCATGAATCACTCCGATAGCCCGATGAAGGAAGGAAGTTCGCTACATTTATATTTTGTGTGACAAAATACCTAGCGGTTTGATCCGGACGTAAAAACTCAAACGGCCCTGTACTAGTGCTGCGCCCTGGAGCTTATCGATATAATGTTTATTATAATTATTTCAGTTAGTTGTTTTCTGATATTGAAGACATTTACAGGGACTTGGTTACATTTTCTTTTAACTCTTAAGTTTTTTCAGAATTTAGAATTATTGGAACATTATATTGTTTTTTTTAATCTTTTTTTCTTCGAGAGTGTGGTGGTCATTGGTATTCTGATTTATAATTCTGAATCAATATTTAGTATTATTATTAAAGGAAATATTTTTATGTACATTTTTTTATAACTACAAATTAATAACACGGTATACTCAAAATTAACAGATAATTTTATGACAGAACATTACTTAAGGTGAGCTTATACTTTGAGTGATCAATTACTTATGTGCCTACATAAGAAATTGATAGTTGTTTGATATAAGATGGGTAAGATTATACAAACAGTTGGCAGATTATACAATATCAATTGTTTTGGAACATACATAGATCAATAAACATTGTATAGAAATTATACACCTAAATACTCATATGCTTTTTGAAAATATAAACATATTAACAAGCAGATACAGAAAAAAAACCTGTGTTTGCAAATGTTTGTACTGGTTGGGAATTGAACCCACAACGTAAAGCTCAGAGTTACTACCAACCGAGCAGTGAAGCCATATATCAATAAGGTTACTGCAACCGTGGTCCCAGTTTCGAAGCGGTTCCATTCGCCTGTTCTCAATTCATTGACAACTCAGAATTTATGTTACTTGAATAACTTCAGACATCTGTCTCTTGGAAACGTTGAAATTATTATTATTGAAATTATCGATGATGCCACGTGAATATAGATATATTTGTGTGGCATCATCGATGTAGGCGTTTGTGTACCACTACCCCACTCCACCCTACCGTTTCACATTCGAGCCTCCGCGTTGCTTATCGCCACCGTTTTACATTTTTATTGCAAGCGGATACAGGCGAGCGTCGACGTTATTATTTCTCATGCAATTATTGTTTAGAGAACTCCGGCCGCAACCGTAATATACAAACTGTAGAAATGAAACCTTTTTACTAATTTCGAATTCTCCGAAATAATATTTAGTACGGCTCTTACTGATTGTCCGTTTTCCTTGGCGATCTCTGATTCTTCTCGCTTTTGCTAGTTGACACTACGTTACGTTATTGTTTAATATAAAAATAAGTATTCTTGTTCTGACGTTAAGCCTGACGCCATGCGTATTCTTATATTAGGCATGGTAATAAGTAAAGCTTTCATCTAACGGCTTCATACACTTGTGCTCGATCTATTGTTCTCAGTAAACCATAGCAATCAAATTAGTCAATACTTATTTTTTTATTTAAAAATATTTTTAACATTTCGGAAATCATTTTTAATGGCTATTTGGTACTCTTGTACTTTTTGGTCTCTCATACATATCTTTCGAATTCTATTTTATAATGAATGTTCACTATGCAAAATGCTACTGTTCAGAAGTATATCTTCTGCGTTGTTGTTATTCTGTGGCAGACACGGCGCGGCGGCCGGGCCGGGCCCCGATCGCGATTCAACTTTTTGCGTAGACGGCCTACATGCGATAAGTTGTATTTGCATGACTGCGACGCCACAGACTATGCACAACGTAGTAATGCTATTAGCAACAATTTGTCGAAACCGAGCTTTGTTTGTATTCAAATGTTTCAAAGCACAAAAAACTGAGTCTAGCAATACTGCGTGAGCAATATCTTATAAATATTAAAATATCTATTTATAAGACCTGCTTATGACTCAGTATTTCAAGTTATCGCAAAGTTTAGTGTAAGTAAAGCATAAGTTATCATGAGGAAATTGGCATGTACAAGCAAAAACTTGAAGACATGTTTCCTAGTCCACGAAATAAGTCTCTTTGATGCGCTCTTTAATACTACAACTACACTGGTTCAAGGGAACCAGAGATACGAGATATTAATAGTATGTTATCTTTCAAGATTACTCGTACCTACTAAACTCAGATGTACTCAGTATGATAATTGTACCTACTAGTTGTAATTATGCTGTGAAATACATATGTACATTGTAATAAAGTCATAATATTTTCGATTTCGACTAAAATAAGTGTTTCTAATTTATTAAGATCAAGTTGAGTAATTAAATTCGATAATAGATAATTTGAAATTTTAAATACGATATTATTTTTATTGCGTTCAATGACACAGCGTCAAGACGCAGGATCTTAACTGAATAAGTGTAGTAAGATAGCATTTTATGATTCATATTATATAATAATTGTAATACAAATTACTCGCTCGCCTCTGTTTTTGTATAAATCTTCATACTACTGTCTTACCTACACAAATGATTATGCAAATAAATATCTTTATCTCTGGTAACAAAGGCCATGCCTATTACCGATATTTACCGACTGAACTCACAGCTCAGTTAGTAGTAACCCTGCCTTCCTGCTTGTCGGTCGTGGGTTCGATTCTCATCCAAGATAAACGTTTGTATGACCAACATGAATGTTTTTTCTGTGTCTAGGAGTTAATACGAGTATGTATTTATTTACAAAATAAAGTATATAAGTATTATATCAGTTGCCTGTTCCTCATATCACAAGCTATGCTTAGCTTACTTCGGGGCTAGATGGTGCAGTGCGAAATGTCAATATTTATTATTTATATTTATTTGATATCTTAGCACAATTAAAGGAATTTTTAAAAAGTCAAGTGGCTTTATCTTCCTCTGACATCCCAGTAATTAACCATTCGAAGGGCACGGTTAAATCTCAGTCTGTTACAAGGCGCATACAAATTTGAAGGCTTTCTAGCCGTCCTGAATATATAGACAATAGCTCATACGATTGCTTGCTCTCATTCACATGTTTGTGATGGACGGAGCCCCGATGTGCGATGCGCATCGCGATAACGGAACGTGGATATTCAACAATGCCCGCGCATTGCACCTGCTTGATCTGTACTGACGGGGAAATGGACGTAATTACTTACTTTTATCAAATATATCAATAAAGTACTGCGGCGAGATTCAAAGTTAATTGGATACGTAATTCGAAAAGGGCCAACCGTTTCATTTGCAAGTCCTCATTTCCGGTCCATGTTTGTCTCAATTGTTTATGCGCCGTGAAGAATATGAGGAATGGCGGGCTTTGTTTCTCTATATTCCCTATTTCGTCACCAGGATTTTAGTTCTAGGACTTATTTTTTATATGATTTAGTCATTATAGTAGTTTTTCTGTTTTTTTCCAATATGAATTTTAATATAATAGGAGATATGACGCCATAGTTTGAACGCTATCAAATGTTAAAAATGAAAAGTTAGACGAAAACAAGGCAAGACTAAAAAACTGTATTTTATTTTAACATGAGGTCCTAAATGGGGCTGAATGAGTAGATTCGGTGATTACCTCCTCAATAAAACTTTATCTCCTAATTAGTGCAGAATGTAGAATATTAGACACAATACTATCAACAATATAAAGATTAACTAATCATCTGAGTTTAGCGCGAATTTTGTCCTCGACAGTCCCGGGTACGTTGTTAGCATTACATTGCCCGCTGCACGTATGTAGTCGATGTCTGTACCAACGAAACAACAATGTTGTTGTACCAACACGTACTTTGTCATAATGCGAAGGTATATTTATGCATAAGAGTAATATTTTAATACATGTGCTGTATATATTTTTACTGGACCCAAGTACAGTTATGACGGTCTCAGAATACATCTCAGCGTCGGCTGCATTTGGCTTTAGCTTATTTATATAACGTTGGTAAACGATGACCTGAAATAACATAAGAATCGATCAAAGCCGCGGGCAGAATCCAGTGGTTTGATATATAAATATACCCAAAATAAATATTGACGCGACCGTCTAACCCGCGAAAATCTATTAATGAGTTTGGAGGCTGGAGCAAATTTAATAACGTTCCCCACGAAATAAATTGCAATAAGGCGACGTCAAGTCACAATATTTTAAATTATATCAGTTTACCATCCACCAATAGCGGGGGAGTATGCGTGCATGCAAAACCAATCACAGCGAAGTATTACAATTTGGTATTTTACGGTTTAAAGCGCTGGTAATTGTTGGTATCGAGTGGCCCCGGGGTGCAAAATTGTTGAGTCAGATTTTGCTACTGTGTTCGCTGCTTGAATCGAGCGAACGGCGTTTATTTGCACGAGTCGAGTGTTCTGCAAGTTCTTAGTCATATGCGCGTACCATTGTAAAACTTAGAATGTCTTCAGCTATCACAGGTTTCTTTCTATTCAGTGATGTAAGGAGCGGGTGGTAGTTCTGTGGCCTCATATATTCAGGGGCGAAAAGCTTGCCGCTTGTCAAGTCTTTTGTCTCATTTGGCCTCAAAGTGCCTTAAAAGGGACAAAGGCGTGAGCTGACGTATATCTGTAATATCCTGACTGGCTTCATAGTTCAGTTGGTAACCCTGCTTTCTGCGCTGTAAGTCGTGGGTTCGATTCCCACCCAGAACAAACATTTGTGTGACGAACATAGATGTATGTTCTGTGTCTGGGTGTTGATATGTATGTATTTACAAAAAAGTATATAAGCATTGTATCTGCTGTCTGGTTCCCATGACACAAGCTATGCTTAGCTTACTCTGGGGCTAGATGGCGCTGTGTGAAATGTCCACCAATATAATTATTATATTATTATTACTTATCTTTGTATTATTTTGTTTTTGTTTAATTATTTAATGTATGTGATGTTTGTGTACGTAATAAATAAATAAATATTATATATTAAAATAACTCGTAGGAATAATTATTAATATCCTTTGGTTCGCAGGGTTCCTCAATGCTGAATTGGGATGAGTTGTGAGAGTGTGCAGATGAGTTATGAAGCATCAAACTGAAATTAATTGTAAGTAACTATTAATTATTATTAATGTAATGTTACCAATACGTCATTTTCAGAGCAGTAGAACTCACGCCAAGTTCGTCCGGGAAGTACTGCCACCATGCCCATTTCTGCTGCCAAGCAGTAACGCATTCGCGTTACTGTGCTCCGGTTTCAAAGGTGTGGTTGCCGGTGAAATTACATGTATAGACATTCCACCTACACGTCTCATAGTTACGAGCGTATGCGATGCGACTTGGGTCTTGTCGTACCTAGTAGGGAGGACCCAAGTCGCATCGATTGTTATGGGAAAAGGTTACCACTTAACATTAGGTGGCCCGTTCCGTAACTCTATAAAAAGAACTGGGTGGTTTTTCATATCGTCACAAACTCGATTATCCTATAATTGTCTTGCTGATATAATATGTAGATAAATGTGATACAATTTACTTGTAGCCGTTATACAGGGCATTTCACAGGATGCATATATATGTATTGGTGAGGCTGGATTTCAATGCACGGGCGTTGCACCGATTGGCGGCAGCTCTGAAAGTTCGATTTCCTTTCATTCCCATAAAATATTACGTTGCCGGCACCACTTCCGGAGTCCTTCCACACCGGAGGAGCTGAAGACTAATATCTCGCTTTGTCCCTCCAACGAAACGAGAAAGAGATGGTGTTCGAAGACAATTTCCTTCGTAAATTCCGTTAAAGAAAGGGGATTTTCTCCAATGGAAAAGGGGTTTTAAATTATGATTCTAAATCCAATTTTGTTTTATGGTGACTTAGAACATATAAAGTACTAACTGTTGTCCGCGATTTCGTCCGTGTAGAGTTCAGTTTTATCACACACCTCTATTTTATACTTCAGAAAAGCAGCCTTAGTTAGTCGTTATAACATCAGCTATGTGCCAATGAAAGTCCCATCAAAATTGGTCCAGCCGTTTCAGTAACTAGTCTGAACAAACAGACGCACACACAGACAGACACAAAAATAAAAATGTAATAAATAACATATTATATATGTGTCTACTTTCTTTCAATATATAAATAAAAAACAGACACTTCAATTTCATTGTTTTGTATAGATAAGAAAATTTGACAAATGCAAATTGAAGTACATTTTCAACTCAAGTTAACAAACAGATAGCTCAGCCCCCTCTGTGTGCGTGTACCGGGAACGAAGCGCGTCCTTGCCTTTATTACGGCGAGGTGCGTGAAGGAGTAAGCAGGCAGGCGCGTCCGTTCCTTAAGATCAACTTTGGTTGAGATTTTTATGTAAATATTAGTAACAAATCGAGCAGATCGCTCAACTGACATTAAATGGTAATCCTTTCCCATAAAAAAAACAATAGGGTCTCACCTACTTAGGTTTGGGAGTCTAACTCTTACAAGGCCAAGGAATCTGAAAAATAGACAGCCTTATAATTCAGTTCAATTAATTTCAAAACCATAGTAAATCTACCCAAACCTTCCTTGTTTATCTCTTTCCATTTATGCAAAAAAGTATCAAAATACGTTGTGTGGTTTAGAAGAACAAACCTGAGAAGGAGACAGAGGTAGATATACACTTTGTTTAATATTTAGAGATCATTTTGAGAATCACTTCGTCTTCGCTCCGCAAAAATCGGTTATAGTATATAAGACCTAAAATATCCAATTGACTAGAATCATTTTACTTTGCCAAGATATCGTAGCCAAATAGGCTAGAAGGAAGGAACTTTAACATCGAACGAAACCGGGTTACAATGCTTGTATACACCCTCACACGATAAACATTTAGTTGCAAACAATCAACTCCAATTAGTAATGGGACACCGTTCCATTTTGTCTATTTAAATTAGCAGAAAATGAAGTGTTGCAGTGAAAGTGCAATTCTGTGAAGTTAATCCGATGTAGTCTCACCAACGAGGACTCGAGTCAAATTTTGTTGTCTATGGGCGATAGTGGGCGGGCACTTAACATCAGGTGGGCCGTCAGCCCGTTCTGTGTCACTAATACGACAAAAAAAGGTTTCTTTTTCTAAATATAAAAAGATATAAACTTTTACAACTTATCAACCTTTCATTTGAAGTTCGGTTCGATAGCACTCTGCCTCGTCTGTTTTTACTATGTACTTACATTATATATTTGTATATCTACTCCGATCGGCGACATTTCACGAAACCTTTTGAAGTATAAAAAAATTATTTGCATTTTGCCCTAAATTTGAAATAAGATTTTATTTTCACTATAATTTCTTGTTTTCAGTCAGTAGAACTTATGTATATAAACAAACCATTAACTTCTGCGTAAATCCCGAGTACTTTCCAAAGTTTTCCGCTTTCCCACATTGTCAGCAACATAACAATATAATAGAGGTACACCGGGCGCGCCTATGACGCACGGACGGACAAACACGGTGCCAATAAAGTATTTCTTTATTGTGGCACCGCCCTTATCATTAGTCGTAGTTAAACATTGGCCCGACTGTGTTGCCCGCTTTACGAGTATTTACATACTAAATGTTCTACGTATTGTATTGTCGTCTGTGTGTACATGCTGACTAAACATGAAAATAACAGCATTTGTTTCCCGAGGCTGTATTGCAGTACTCTGTTCTCTGCTTGTTCAGAATACTTGCAAATCTGTTCTGCCCTCACCTGTGGAAAACAGCGTTCGAAAAACTATAAGTACAAAACATACTGGCGTCACAGCTCAGTAACTCTGACTTCTGCGCTGTATATCGTGGGTTCGATTCCCACCCATGACAAAGATCAGTGTGACTAATATAGATGTTAATTTTGTGTCTGGGTGTTAATGTGTATTCAAAGTCGGAGTAGATTTATTGCTGAATTATTATATCAGTAGTTACAAGAAAAGTATATAGGTACCGACAACTATCTGGTCCTCGTAGTACAAGCTACGCTTAACTTAGTTTGGGGCTAGATGGCGCTGTGTGAAATGTCAACCAATTTTTTTTAGTTTTCTATGTGATGGAACGAGCTGACGGCCCACCTGATGTTAAGTGGTAACCGCTGCCCATACACAACAGCAATACGACTGAAGCCCTCTTCACTAAATTATAAGATGGCTCAAGTCGCATTGCGTTGCGTCCATCAATATAATTAATGAGCGTAATTTCACCGGCACCCACTCCCTTCCACTGGACCACAGCGACACGAGTGCATCACTGCTTGGCGGCAGATTACCAGGTGTGTTGGCAGTACTTCTCTTGGGTTGCTCCTTTCGCACCACACCTGAGGGTAGCTACCGACGCGAGAAACATGGGACAATATTTATATTTATTTATTTATTAATTATTATATAAAAAACTTTAATAAACCAGATGACTTGACCTACTTCTGACAGAAGCGAAGGAGAAATCACAATATAGTCATGATTTGCTCAGGGACAGCGGACGAGAGATGTATTGAGTCTTTGTTCTGTCATCGTGCGTCTCCATCTAATATGCAACAAAGCTTTATTTTAGTCCAGATCGGCTGGACGTTTGGACTCATTAAATATAAACGCTTACTGAGACGGCGGCGAAGAGACCGTTAATATTGCATGATGTTCAGTGCAATGCCTGCGACGTGATACTAGTAGCAAAATATACAAAACAAACTGCCTAGGAATGCCTAGGGACTTCCGAGAAGTCTGACCTATCAGTATTATGATCTGTGCGTTAGTGTAACTTGATAGTCGAGGGCAGAAATAATGTCTGATAAAAATATGTGATAAATAGGTACTATATTGTAATGCTGACGTGATGTAATATTTGATAATCGGAAGAGAACTGTGTCCCAGGTCTTCAATTCAATTCAAAATTTCAACTCAATTGTGTCCTTTATAATGTATGCCCAAATAAGCATTTCATAAATAAATCATTATGGAGTCGTCGAGCACGTTTCAACAGTATTATTTTCGCAAGGCGGAGTTTCATTCTATTTAGTACTTCACCCGTGCTATACGTGGTTGAACTTGGGTAGGAATCATCTGAAATCGAACCCCTTTGTGCTGGTAGGTTTATTAAACACCGTTACTGACCGGGAGGACCAAAGCATTCTTGAATATTGAATTAGGACTCCAAATAGTCTATAATAGGCCACTGCAGACTCTCTTAAGATATTGATGCGATTGCAACGTCTTGGGGATAAACTGATTCCGATATTGCGCAGGTACATTCTGAAGGCAGCAACGGAGTTTGATTGAATTTTGGAGGCAATTGGATACTTAAAAGGTTTCATTAGCTTTATTTGATGCATGTTATCTTCTAAGTCATGAATTAACACAATACGTTTGTTTAGGTTTCTGATTATCGCGCGAGTTTTGATTATTAGCAGTAGTGTTTCGATGAGAATTTCAAAATACTCCTTCATAACGAATTTTTAAAATGTTTTCAAAAGTAGTATGTTATTACTGACTTAGGATTTAAAAAAGTTTCCACTGAATGGTTCTTTACTTCTTCGCATGGAAAGTTCTAAGCAAGTGTCAAAGTTTAGACATTAAACGAGTGATATCTTTGTTTCCGACAGGTTTAGTAAATACTGGTAGACAAACTAACTAACCATAATATAAAAAATGATTTTTCATTCGAAGGTATTACATGTAATGATCCCCCTGTATCCAGTGGCCTACTTAGGCACGTCAGGGGTAACAAGGGCTCTAGAAGAGGATCCAACGCTTACAAGCTACTGGCAAAGTTGGTTAATGCTAAAAATTACTGCTTTTGGAATGTAAGTATCTGCTCAACGCAAGTTTACGAACCGCTATAGGTTTTTGAATGTGCCAGGGTGCTTTTAAACTAGTCTGATCTATGTACACCCCGCTTTTACAAAAACAAATATTATAACTAATAGCTGTTGAGCAGCTCAGCATTGTGCGCTTGGATTAGTACTACTTTAATTCAGTGGGCTTATAAGTAACTCATTCGTTGCACATTTGTAGAAACTAACAAATCTTACTCCACCATTCTATCTCCGAGCAGGGTCTAGACTTTTTTTTCTACAACACCCACTCTTTTTTCGATATTTTGTAATCTAACTAATTTTGTATTTTTGCGCTTTCACCGTCACATACACTGGGGGTGCGTGCAGTTTATTACGAGAGTTTTCCCAAGTCAAACAAAGAATGGAAACGGCTGTGGCAAGATAATGCGATTTTATAATTTTTAACCCATTGATGCTGCCTAATACCTCTCCATCCATCTCTCCATGAACTTTTATTAATTCTGAGCTGTATGCGATGGTTAAAAGAAACAAATTGATTTCTTTTCTGAAATAGGAACATATATAATTCGTTTTAAGTGAGAAGTTGAAAACTATTGAGACAAAACCGATTATTGTTTTTATAAAACGATAAATTTATTAAACAATTAACGTAAAAATATTTAAGTATAGATTATATTTAAGTACATATTTTATCATTGCAAATATATCCATTCATTGCTTCACATGAATGCCGGGGGCAAATAGCTTCGTCTAAAAGACCTCTTTTTACCTCTTCACTAGTCACTTTAGTGCACTTTACACTATTTACATCGTGGAAACTTAAACGTAACAAGTGGTAAGCTAACCGAAGCCAGTGTTCTTAAACTCAGCTCACATTTTCTTCATGAATTAAGTTACCGATATTATCCGCAGCCAGTCAAATATTGTGCCAATGAAATCACCAAGTCTGTGCGACCCTATTTATTACGAATGCGTATATATTTCTATTAGCTTATTATATATTCCTTATAATAAAATAATTGTGTATAAAGGAATATCTTTGATGCGAACATCAATCCTTTCACCACACTGGCTCAAGAGAGCTATTGACTCGATTAGTAGTAGTAGTAGCAGCTGATAAATGGAGTTGGAGCGAGTGATTCGGGATCACGTCAGCCATCGGCTGTCTCGGACACGGAAATTCGATTAGATCACATAATTGGGACATCCCGACCTCTGAATAGGAGGGCAACTGAATACCAAACGCAATTTGTATATAAATGGAAAGATGTTACACAACTTTGAGATTTTATAAAATTACATGACTTTGCTCATAAATTTCATATTTTTTATGTGAAATAATTACGGAACGCGCAGACGACCCACTGGTGTTAATTGGTAATTGCGGCCAATAACAAAGCTATACGACCTGGGTTCTTTCCTACTTATGTACAACAGTTTTCCTACTACTGATTTCAAAGACGTCCCTTTTCTTATCTATTGAGTTTTCTGTAATTTGTATTAAAATTTCACACAGCGCCATCTAGCTTATTTTTTTAAATACATTCATATAATACATATCAACACCCAGACACAGAACAAACATCTACGTTCGTCACACAAATGTTTGTCCGGGTGGGAATCGAACCCACGACCTACAGCACAGAAGGCAGTGTTACTACCAACTCAGCTGTAAAGCCAGTCAAGTTGCTGACTGAAAATATTATATATTTTTATAACAATTCACGAACATGCGTCGTGCTCTTTAACTTCTTTTAATTTAGTTCAAGTTACCAAATTCCGTTTTATTATTTTTAGTTTGGTGAAAGAGGCTGGGCATTGGAGAATAATATTAGCAAAGCGAAATAACGTACTGCATCGCCTTTCGCGCTACGGGATAACTACGTGATACAACTTCGTCCTACGATCTTCGAGCAACGAGCTTCGTGCTACACCATCGTGCAACGAGCTTCTGCACCGTGCTACGAGCTTCTGCATCGTGCTACGAGCTTCTGCACCGTGCTACGAGCTACGCCTCGTGCTACGGCCTACGCCTCGTTCTACGACTTCCGGCACCCGAAGCCACCACGGCACCAGCCTCTGCAATTCACCAATATTTTCCACATATCTTGAAATCAGGTCAGTGATTTGAGATGTTTTTATAATAAATTTATAGATGGGCTGGTTGGTATATTAGTATTTCCTGTGCATGAACATTTATAACCTTGATTAGCACATTGTATTAGGGTAGTTAAATATCCCAAGTACTAACCACCGGATCCTGGCAACCCTATTTACAAGGTAATCCACCAAACGAACGATTCAGTAATTAATACGATCAATTATGAGTGATCACGATTGACGGACTCAAATCTCTGTTTCATATGCGAGATTCGACCGGCTGGTTCGACTAGAATTAGTAATGAGCGCAGAGACTAGACCGGTGTCCTGAATCGCATGCGGGTAAATCAGTGCTACGCGAATATATCTACCGGTTGCACACCCATCTTTTTATTGTTAGAACTATAGTAGAGCTGGTTTATTGCGCGAAACCGAGGGACCTGAACTGAGCCTAAAAATAAGTCGCGAAGTCTCAGAAATACTATCCATGTTACAAAAACTCAGAAACGTGTAATTTGTGATAACAGGTAAGAATACAGACGTTGCTTCAAAACAAATTTAAAGCTTCTTGCCTGTTTATACTATGAACATTTATAACATTTTATAAAATTATTAATTGTTTAATTGATTTTCCACTCTGTGAATTGAATTCTGATTTTTATTTTATATCCCAAATTCAACACAAATTTGTATTCAAGACTAATCATACGGCAAAATGCTGGTTAAAATATATATCTTTTATACTAGTATTTCGTTAATATATCTCTGTAAAGGCTTGTATGCGGTGTAATTGGATTAATACATTTTAAACATAATTAATTTGTCATAAGTTACTCACATAGGTACCTCTGAGGATTTATAGAGGTAGAAAATATATTTCATCGATTGAACGCATTCTACTACATCGCTTAGCGCTTACCCAGAACATAAAGCGCGCAACGCACACCCATTGCCTTCTAAATTGCAAAACGGCATTATTAAGTGCGTTAAGTATTTTACGTCTCATTCTAGCATGGTGCCCTGATGGGGAATTGGATATTAGACCTACAGGATGATTTATTAATTACTGGCTAGGTTAGGGTGGGAACAGGCTCAATAATAGCAAATAACCTAGGGGCTCTGCGCCGAGGAGCCCCTAGGTTACCCTAGGCACCTTATAACGCGTCTGAGATAAAACAAGTATCTACCCACACCACAACGGCGGTTCATGTGTTCATATTTGACTTACCTCATATCTCAGTTGGTAATAACCATGCCTTCTGCGCTGTAGGTCGTGGGTTCGATTCCCAACTAGGACAGACATTTGTGTGACTAACGTGGATGTTTGTTCTGTGTCTGAGTGTTGATATGTATTATGTGTATGTATTTACAGAAAAAATATATAAGTATTATGTTAGTTGTCTGGTTCCCATGATACAAGCTATGCTTAGCTTACTTTGGGACCAGATGACGCTGTGTGAAATGTCCACCAATATTATTTATTATTACATACATTACATACATATTTTATATATATGTTATGAGAGTTCTTTTTAGAAAAAAAGAACTCTCAACATTTTCACAAAATCCCCGCAACTACGCACTTAATACCTACAATACGTTCCAAGAAGTCATCACTGCAACTACGCATTACAAAATACCGTATTCAAGAAATACCACGAAAACCGTTTTATGGGTGAAAACAATTACACTACAGAATTTGTATCACAAAACTGCGCAGATCAATGCAAATGTCTATTACAATTACTCGCAACATCAAAAATATATAAAAAAAACTTGACGATTCACACATCTAAACTACTAACGAAATCTGAATAGGCTGTCAAAACCCGTTTTCTTTTTCCCGTAGCATTCTGTCATCTTTCCGTTTGTTGTAAAAAGTATTTAATGCAAAGTAATGAAAAAGGTTTTACCTTATGTTTTGAATATTATGACGTTTCCAAGCCATTTCTTTATGAATTCTATGGAAATAAAGTTTTTGACTTTGACTTTGACTTATAATACGGAAGTCTTCAAGAGGAGAATGAATAGGTTCCTTCTAGGCAAGCATGCTTCATCGTAGACTACATCGTCACTTAACATCAGGTGAGACTGCGGTCAAATGATTGCCTACAGCAAATAAAAAAAAAAACCTAGAAAAATAAAATGTGATAGGTGATATTACTAGCAATATAGCTTATGCCAAGTTAGTCCGGGGAGCACTGCCAGCATACCCATTTCTGCTGCCAAGCAGTATATTCGCATTCATGTGTTCCAGAAGAAGATATAATCCAGAGTTTACAAAATGCTGCAGGGAATTTTTGGAAATTTCGTGTGTTCTGCCCTGGTTGTCGGGTATTTAAGGATTCCTTTTCTGGAAGAAAGCGTAAGTTAAGTTACTCGATAGGCCTCACGGCTCAGTTGGTAGTAACTTTGTAGTAACTGTAGGTCGTGGGTTCGATTCCCACTGAGTAAACACATTTGTGTGACGAATATAGATGTTTTTTTCTGTGTCTGGGTGTTGATATGTATTATATGAATGTATTTGAAAGAGTATATATGTATTCTAGCAAGCATAAATATAAATAAAAGCATAAATTATATTGTGGGAACAAGACAACTGATAGTATATACTTTTTTGTATATATTTTCTTGTAATATAATTACCCTGTGAAACACAAAGATACGGATACAATAAATATTATTTAGTTATCGAAATAGGTATGGTAGCAGTACTTCCCCATAAGAACTCAATGCTTTTTACTAGAAACGGTGTGGGAGTACTTTTAAATTGACATGCACACATAGACATCTCCTGGGCTCTGCGGCTCGCGCGTACAGGGACGAATCAAGGGCGCTTTGTTTATAGGGAACTAGTTGTAACATTAGGTTATGACAGAATTATTATTTGAAATATTGTAAGCTAGCGACAATTTGAGATCCGATGTTAGTTTTAAATCTTAGATATTTTGTGGACTATTTTCTCACTTGAAACAATTGCATAATTATAAATAAATAAAAAATTATTTAATATGTGGCGGCAAGATTTGTTACTAAGCGGCTTCCGAAGATGTCCAACGAATCTTATGTAATATGTGGCGGCATCCTTTGTTTCATAGGCGGCTTCCTTTGATGTCCACCGTTAGTTTCCAGCGGCATCCGCTGTGTGGAGTCTCGCCGACTCGCCCAGGGTGAGACATCCCCGCAGCATGTGTGGGAACTTACACATGTGCCGTCTAAGCGGAGGTTTCCCATTGGATATTAATACATCGCGCCGTTGCTCGTGATGCATTCGCAAAATTATTGATGAGACGTTTTATCGTGAGCCAGACGATACGCTTATTGACAAAAATAGCGGAATATCTAACAGGGATGCACAATGTTAGTTGATCAGTCAAGTTATTGGTTGTCTGGTTCCCAAAGCACAAGCTAGGCTTAGCTTACTTTGGGGCTAGATGGCGCTGTGTGAAATGTCCACCAATATTTATTATTTATTTATTTTATTGTTTGTTTATATCTTAATTTACTTGTTATCGGTTTCCTTTCATTATTAGATCTACTATCTATACTTAGAATAACATAATTTAGGTATGTACTCATTATATTTACGAAATACATTGAAACCAATTGAGCAATTTTTTATGTATTTTCACTTTTCTCTGTTATTGAAGAACTGAAGTTATAAGTAATTTCTTGCGATCGAATAGCAGATGAATCTATACCTGATCAAGCAAGTCCGTCAATTTGTCTCGTCTGCGTCAATCTCAATCAGTTACTTGATAGTTACTTAGGGCACTTAGTGCACCGTAAAGCACGCGAAACCGGGAGTTATGCCATAATGACTTACTTAGAGCTAAATATGGAGTGTAACTGTAATCAGCTGGACAAATCCATAGACAAAATAAATAGAGCAGTCTCTGTGTCCATTGCCCATACCGCCTGCACCATAGATAGCAAAGAATGTTGAAGACCCGAGGCAAAGTGTGTGCCTCATCCGGTGATCGAACCTGGGAACCCGCTTTGCAGGCAGTGTGATTATCGATTTAGCGACGCCTCGTCTACTTAGTCAATACTTTTATAATAGTATACTGATGAGAAAATTAACGATTGATTGATTATATTTGTGGGGGCCACAGGGTGTAAATGGTCAGGATTGGTTCAAAACTTCAGTGGACTGTATATAAATTTTCTTTATTCGGTTTCTTCATTAAAAAATCATCGGGTGTCGCTTTCGGGAGGTCCAAGGAGCAGGGGTTCAGCGCAGCTTGTTATTTACAATTTCTTCGGAGTTCTTGATTCGTTCGAGTGCAAGCAGGAATACGAATTTGAATAAAAATGGCGCTACTTTTATTCCCACCTTGGACCTCGCGTCGCGCATCTCACTGGCGACTAAAACGAATGAGGAGGGAGCGAGACGGGTGCTTATTGCGCCTCGCTTCTTACAATAGGTTCCTCTCGTCGCACATATTGTTTTCTTTGTCTTAAGTAGTTCACAATATTGTACATTATCGCAAAGGTATAGAATAAACACAAAACATTCAATTTTACTTAAATTATACAAACTAGTGGAGTGAGCGAGGCAGCGAGTTTTATGAAATGGCTCTGTCCGTAACAGTCTCCCCCCGGCGAAGATCTTCGAAGCCCTCATCTATCGGCAGGACAATGAGCCTTCTTACAGGTCGCCTAAAAACTCCCCCTCGCGTCCTGACACTAGCGCTTCGCACCACCCCGTCTGGCCCGGTGAAGACTTCCTCTACTTGTCCTCTTGGCCATACGTTACGGGGTAGTATACCGTCGGCGATAAGCACTACGTCCCCCTGTTGAATGTTTCGCTTATTGCATCTATGATCGCCGCGCGGCGCTAAAGTAGGTAGATACTCGGTGAGCCAACGTGCCCAAAACGAGTTCGCCAATGCCTGCGCGGCTTTCCAGGTTTTTCTATCGGCCGCACTACATTCTCCTACGTAAGGTAGCCCGTTTGCTGAACCTAATAAAAAATGATTTGGCGTAAGCGCCTCGTCATCCTGCGGGTCTACAGATACGTGTGTGAGCGGTCGGGAATTTACCGTATGTTCTATCTCGGCCATTAATGTATTTAAAACTTCTTCCTTGGGCGCGCGTTCGTTCAGAATTACCGAAATGGCTCGTTTGACGGTCTTAATCATGCGCTCCCACGCTCCCCCCTGGTTGGGAGCGCCGGGATCGATAAAGCGCCACTCCATACGCTTTGCCGTTGCGTAGTTCTGGAGAGCGGGGAGCCATTCTTGATAAGCCTTGTTTAGTTCTACGTTTGCCCCATGAAAATTTGT
Organism: Chesias legatella; assembly: GCA_947359385.1. Classification (NCBI taxonomy): domain Eukaryota; kingdom Metazoa; phylum Arthropoda; class Insecta; order Lepidoptera; family Geometridae; genus Chesias; species Chesias legatella. The sequence goes on along the minus strand of OX375762.1, from coordinate 13,473,891 downwards.
GCCGTTGTCCGAAATTATTACGCTCGGCGTACCTCGTCGCGCGGCCATTCGTCTTATAGCCATGATCGCGGAATCGGTGCTGAGGCTGGCCAGGGTCTCAATGTGGATGGCTCTTGTGACCATGCATGTGAACAGGAGTCCCCATCTTTTCTCCTTTCGTCTACCTATAGTCACCCACATGGGACCGAAACCATCTACCCCGCACTTTGAAAACGGCCTACCGTATGGTTCTAAACGGAGCTTAGGGAGGTTGCCTTTGACCGGCGTTCCTGGGTTTGCCCGCCTTATCGCGCACCGCGTGCATCTACTAAGCACTTTACGTACTGACGGCCGCAGGCGCAAAATCCAGTAGCGCTGTCGTAGGTTATTCACGATCTGCTCCCTACCTACATGTTGGTTTACTATATGCTCTCGTTCTATTAGTAGTTCTGAAAGTCTGTGTTTTCCGTCTAAAATCGGTGGGTTTTTCATTGTTTCGGGAATCACCGCCGCGTTGATACGCCCGTTCAAACGGATGATCCCGTCCCGAAGCTGCGGATCTAATTTAAATAGACGGCTCGATCTATCGACGCTCTCCCCCCGTTTCAAACGTAGGTACTCGGGGTAAAAGCTGTCTTTTTGAGCCTGCTGAATGAGCAACCGTTCTGACTCTAATACGTATTCTAGGTCTGTCTCTCTCGCACGCTTTCGGCACTTGTCAATGAATCTGAGTGCGCAGGCTAATGCCCGTACCATTCTCTCGTACGAGGAGAATCTAGACATGTCTATGATGTGATTGCATGTGGATTCGGTAACATGCTTCACCTCTACATCGTCAGCCACGTTAGGCTGATCTACTTCGTGTGGCCATTGGTCCGGGCCGTCGTACAAGAACGCGGGACCTGTGAACCATCGGTCCGTGCTTCGCATTTCTGTATAGCCGCTGCGCGTTGCGTCGTCTGCCACGTTACACTTTGTCGGGACCCAGCGCCATTGTTCGGGACGAGTTAACTCTGCGATCTCCGAGAGCCTGTGTGCTACGTATGGCGTGTACCTCACCGCATCATTTCTGATCCAATGTAGCACGGTCTTTGAGTCGCTCCAAAATGTTACGTTTGATGTGTCCCCGTGACTCTTTAAAATTTCCGCGGCGAGTCGAGCGCCTATCAAACTTGCCTGTAACTCCATGCGCGGGATGCTTTGCGCCTTCATTGGAGCTACTTTTGCCTTCCCCGCGATTAGTCTCACTACTACACCCTCGGGGCCCTTGAATCGCCAATATGCAACGGCGGCGTACGCTTGTTCACTAGCGTCACAGAATAGGTGAAGCTGCCGTTCATATTTACGCGAGTGTGCGTAGTAACATCGTGGTAGGCGCAAGTTTGCTATGTGCTGCAGGTCAAGTTGCCAGTCAACAAATGATGCCGCTTCTTCATGTGGTAATTGCTCGTCCCAGTCCACTTTTTTCTTCCATAGTTCTTGCAGCATGATCTTAGCTGTTATGGTATACGGGCTGAGCAATCCCAACGGATCAAATATCGACATGACCGCTGCCAAAGCTTCGCGTTTTGTCGGAGTTCGTTCCCCGTTCTTTACCTCGGCTGGTACCCTAGGCATGTTGCAGTTAAACGCGAGCTCGTCTGTTTGCGTTATCCATAAGACGCCTAACGTCTTTCCGTACGGATGCGCGTTCGACGCAAGTTCCACGGGTGCGTGCGCTCTCAGTTCCGTCGGGACGTCGTTTAGTACGGCCTCGCTGTTACTACTCCAACTGGCGAGTTCGAATCCTGCTCTTCTGTGAACTGCGCGGACTTGTGCAGCCGTTCTGGATGCGATCTCCTCGTCATCGAAACTTTCGACCCAATCGTCCATGTAATGGTTCTCCGTGATCGATGGGAAAGCTAACGGATGCGAGTCCTTATGATCTTCCGCGTTTCGGTTCCTTACGCTGTGAGCGATAAACGGTGAGCTTCTTGCCCCGAATATCATGGATGTCATGACGTATTTGTTCGGCGGGCCGGTTCGGTCGGTCCCTCGCCATAGAAAACGTTGCGCTACCTGGTCTTCCGGTCGGATTTTTATCTGCAAAAACATTTCCCTAATATCGGCCGTTACCGCGACCGGTTTTTGTCTAAATCGGAACAATACCCCGTACAATGACTGGAGTAAGTCTGGACCGTCAAGTAACGCATCATTCAAACAGACACCGTTGGATCGCGCCGCCGCGTCAAAAACCATTCGAAGCTTTCCAGGCTTATTGGGATTCGTTACCGCAAAGTGTGGCAAATACCATTCCTTTGGACTCGTTCTGTCCTGCTCACACTTTGTAGCGTACCCTTTCTGAAATAGTTTTTCCACCTGCTCGGTGTACGCGGTTGCGAATTCGGGCGACTTATCCATTTTTCTCTCGATGCTGTTTAATCTGTTTAATGCCATATTGTAGCTCGGGGGCAGGGTGGTTTGATCCTCGGCCCACGGCAGCCCCACTTCGAAACGACCATCTACTCGCTTGGCTGTCTTCTTGAACACTTCTTTGGCGCGCTCTTCGGCAGGAACGGGTTTCCTCTTTATCGCAATGCCTAGCGCGTCTATCTCGAAGTGCGCTCTGACGGCCTTGTCCAAGTCGATGTCGTTCGAAGTTTGTGTTTGTATGTGCAAAACGGTGTCTTTGTCTTTGCAGACCGTACTTCTAGGCGCGGATCCGTGGATTATCCACCCCAACTGGGTTAGTGACGCGGCCGGTTGGTTCCTTCGTCCGGTTAATAACTTCCTTGTCACTATCAAGTGCCAGTTGTCGGCTCCTATCAGTACGCGCGGTTTAGCATTTGTATAAGATACTATTTCCGGTGGCATATTCCGCAGATGCGGCTGCCTCAATAGATCTGATCTCACGGACTGACTTCCTATCGTGAGGTTTCTTACGGTACGCGCTTTGATGTGATGTGTGTCCGTTTGACTTTTCCCTCGTATCCTAAGATCTACGATTTGGCTTTCGGTTTCGGTCTGAGAAGAGGTTGCTCCCATGATGCGTAGCGTTCTGGTTGGGCCTTCTGCCCCGATCATCTGGGCGATGCCTTCGTCTATCAACGTGATAGTTGATCCTTCATCCAATAACGCGTACGTGTCTACCTCTTTCCCGTCTTTTGCTTGTATCGTGATCGGACACACCTTCAACAGCACTTCGTTTGTTCCGTACGTATGTGCCGTGGCTGTGGTTGCTGAATCTTCCTTGGATTCAGGAACTTGTGAATGTAGCAACTTGTGGTGGGACTGTCGACACTCTTCCACACCGCAAGTTTTCGCCTTACATTTAAAACGTCGGTGTTTACTCGTTAAACACCGGAAACATACATGGGATTCCTTTGCCCATCGCCACCGTTCATCGATCGACATATCATTGAGCTTTCTGCACTCCGTAGTGCCGTGCTTTCCTCCGCAACATAAACAATCCGTTTTCTTCTCGGTCGTTGCATACACGGCGCTGCGATTCCGTTCTTGAGTGCGCGGTCGTTGTTCCGTTCGAACAGCTATGACCGGTTGTCTCGATACTGTCGTCGTAGTGGAGAACGTGTGTTTCATTGCGCGGTCTGCTTCGCGCATGAGAAAGCGGGACAGAGCTACTATTTCCGGCTCGCTCTGTTGTTCGTGTTCCTCTGCGTAATCGCACCAGCGAGACTTAACGTGCGGACTGAGCTTCTCTGTGACTTGACGCGCTAACATGGGATTCAGTAAGTACCCTTTCTCATCTACACAAGAAATAACCGTCACGATGTTCTGTAGTTTGATCGCGAAGGAGTTCAGTTCGCTCGCGGTCGCGCCTACTCGTGGCAGTTTCTTTATGTCTTCGAGTGCGCGGTCAATAATCACCTCTGGACGCCCGTAGCACTGTTCTAAAGTCTTCATAATCACCGCTGGTTCGGTAGCGGTGAATAGCAACGCTGACACGGTCTGTTTCGCTTCGCCTCGCAGGCAGGATCGTAGACGGGCTAAGTTCTCAGTCGGCGTGAACTTGTGCATGGCTGTAGATTCTCTCATCGCGGCTTTGAACGGCAACCACTCGCCAGGCGCTCCACTGAATAATGGAAGATCTTGCGTCTGTCGTGGTGGTGCTCTTCCGCGGGATATTCGTTCTAATGCCTCTGCTAGCCGGTCTATTCCTTTTTCTTCATTTGCCGTGTTGTTCCTAGTGGGTGTCGGCGATCGGTGTCTCACAGCTGACTCGAAAGTAACCTTGTTCGGAAGGTACTGTTCGTTCCCTCTCGCTCTGGGCGCTGACGATCTGTAGCGAGTCTCGGTGTCCGTAGGTTCGCGTTCCTGAGACGACTCCCGAGGGACGTTCTGCTGTAGCCAATCGTGAACCCTATTTTCTGATAGGTTGACTTCGTTCGCGCCTATACTTTCGCGATCAGTTTCCTCGCGAATGTTTGCAACGTTAGCGGCTAGTCGCTTCCTAATAAGTTCCGCTTGAATTTGAAGCTCTTGCCTTCGGATCATGGCAAGACTTTCTTCTGCTTCGAATTCAGCTTGACGTATTCGAGCTACTGCACTGGCGGCTGACCTATGTGAACGGACGGACGGCGCGCGCATGGTTGGTACTCCGGCTTGTGGTACGTCCCTACTTGTAGTCCCGGTCGCGACGTTACTCATTGTGGTACGATCGGTCGCGTGTGGTGGTTCCATCTGCACGGCAGGCGGCGTTGGTTCCGAAGGAGACGCGGGATAATCTTCGTAAACTCTAAGCGCGGCAGACTTCTTCCTCGTGACCGGCGGACTTCTAGTAGTCATCGTAAAAACGTACCTAACCCGATCCTAATCTTAACACTGTACTAACGCACAAAAAAAAAAATAACACCAAAAAAAAGCAATAAAAAAACAATGTAAAAACACTTACCCCGATATACGCGCCTAACAGTTGCCTCTCGCTCACTCCCTAGCCCTAACACTATCACTATCACTTACACACTACCTAACTGTCCCTAGCAGTCCTTCAGGAGGGACTGGCCACGCGGCCAGGATACGCTCCTTTAGGGATGGATCGTGAGGGATAGGGTGGGGTAGGATCCACTCAGCAGAGGAAGGAACGTGAATACGGGGCGCTCGGTAATCGGCTGGAATGTCCGACCCCTTTGGCAGTGCCTACAGTCTGGCCCCCGCACCACGGTACCTTCTTACTGACGAGGAAGTGCACTTCGGTCCGCGCCCCGGTGCGCTCTTGATGGAACCGGTGGTGTCGCACAACACACCACACCGCCGTGAGGCGTTAACCTGCGCTTGACACCGTTTGACACCGTTAGGTGGTGGCAAGACACAGACCGCAGAGAACTGCGTATCGGATATCACCTGCCCGGGGAACACGACGCGACGATTGACTCAGGCTGGAGACTCGGAGCACCGTTCGGTGTTTTTCAGCACCCTGTGCCCGATGTGACGCTCGGCGCACCGTTCGGTGTTTTTCAGCACTCCCTAGTGCCCCGACGTTGAGCACGGCGTGTCTTCAAGTCGAATCTTAAAATGGATCGACTGGCTGCTGGCTGACGGTTGATGACTGACGCTGATGGCTGACGCTGCTGGCTGACGCTGCTGCTGCTGGACCTCTTCGACACCCGGAACTGGTTCAACTGGCTCGGAGAGTATACACGTTCGTCCCCTGGGCTTCCGTTCGGTACACCCAGTGGATTGTGGCTTCTTCCGGCGGTCTTCCGTTGGTTTATTCAATCCGGCTCGAAGGACCAAGAACACTGTGGGGGCCACAGGGTGTAAATGGTCAGGATTGGTTCAAAACTTCAGTGGACTGTATATAAATTTTCTTTATTCGGTTTCTTCATTAAAAAATCATCGGGTGTCGCTTTCGGGAGGTCCAAGGAGCAGGGGTTCAGCGCAGCTTGTTATTTACAATTTCTTCGGAGTTCTTGATTCGTTCGAGTGCAAGCAGGAATACGAATTTGAATAAAAATGGCGCTACTTTTATTCCCACCTTGGACCTCGCGTCGCGCATCTCACTGGCGACTAAAACGAATGAGGAGGGAGCGAGACGGGTGCTTATTGCGCCTCGCTTCTTACAATAGGTTCCTCTCGTCGCACATATTGTTTTCTTTGTCTTAAGTAGTTCACAATATTGTACATTATCGCAAAGGTATAGAATAAACACAAAACATTCAATTTTACTTAAATTATACAAACTAGTGGAGTGAGCGAGGCAGCGAGTTTTATGAAATGGCTCTGTCCGTAACAATATTATATAATAAATATTTGGTGCACATATCACACGTTTCCATCTATCCCCAAATTAAGCATACTGATTAAGAATGCTGAATAAATAAATTATGAATGTTTTTACACTTATATTTACGTAAATACATACATATGTGTGATACATAATTAATGATCAGACACAGAACAAGCATCTACGTCCGTCACACAAATATTTGTCCTGAGTGGAAATCTAACCCACTACCTACAGCGCAGAATGCAGTTTTTTTTTTTTTTTTTTTTTTTTTTTTTTTTTTTTTTTTTTTTTTTTTTTTTTTTTTATGTAATACATTTACGGAACGAGCCGACGGCCCACCTGGTGTTAAGTGGTAACCTCGGCCCATAACAGCCGATGCGACTTGGGTCCTCCCAAAGTAGGTATGACAAAACCCAAGTCGCATCGTATGCGCCCGTAAATGTGAGACGTGAAGGTGGAATGTCTCATGTGCCTGTAATTTCACCGGCAACCACACCTTTCAAACCGGAACACAGTAACGCGAATGTGTCACTGCTTGACGGCAGAAAAGGGCATGGTGGCAGTACTTCCCCGGACGAACTTGGCGAGAGTTCTACTGCTCTTAAAAGTTACTAGCAGTTACTACCAACTGAGCTGTAAGGCCAGTATTTTGGTTGATTGGTACATAAATAGTAACAAGTGATACACCCCAGCTGTTTACCGTTGTTCTGTGGCAACGAACGTAACACGACAATGGCTAAAGAGAAATTATAATCAGCTGTCACATAACTAGGAGTTAAAATTAATTAGCCCAGCATTATTGATAATAGGGGAAAGGTAAAGCGGCTAACAGAGGCCGTATTGGTAGCTACATTGTGTGGTTAGTAGCGACCCTTATATTGGCTAATTGAGGTGTACTAATTTTTCACTCTTTCTGTACTTTAGACAGGCTTAGACTTACTTAGATAGGCCTCATAGCTCAGTGGGTAGTAACCCTGCCTTCTGCGCTGTAAGTCGTGGGTTCGATTCCCACCCAGGACAATAATTTGTGTGACGAATATAGGTGTTTGTTCTTTGTCTGGGTGTTGATTTGTATTATATGTATGTATTTACAAAAAAAAGTATTTAAGTATTATATAAGTCATATAATTAATTTAATATTGGTGGACATTTTACTTGGCGCCATCTAGCCCAAACTAAGCAAAGGTACAGACCAAACCAGACATCTGCTAGAATACTTTTCTTACTAACATTATTATTTACGACCTACAGCGTAGAAAGCAGAGTTACTACCAACCGAACTACAAAGTCAGTTGACAACAATACCTTTTTTGGTATTTTAAAAAGTACCACTTGTTAAGAATAAGGCCTCAAGTTAAAGTAACCTGCAATTGGTAAGACAAGTGTCAATAGATAATTGGTTACTTTGTAGCATTGCCTGTAGTTTTTTGTTTCGCCAACTTGCTAACGAACTGTGGGTAGCCGAACTTGACAGGTGTATAAAATTATTGCATACATTTTAACCGATGGTTAAATAATAACCACATCGCTTATTGTTGCAAGTTTGTGAACCAAACTGCTTGCAAGTAGAGAAATTGTGTAACTGTTTTGTGTTGTATAAGTTATTACATAGTATTTTTAATCTATACCCACTTTTGGGGGCCCACGTTGCTAGCGTCCGTAGGTGATAACCCATTGAACCATACACGTGTCCCCCGGTGGTGCAAAAGGAGCAACCCAAAGTAGCAGCAGAACTTGTGCCAAGTTCGCCCGGAGAAGTACTGCCACCACACCTGGTAATCTGCCGCCGAGCAGAGATGCACTCGTGTGGCTGTGTTCTGGTGGAAGGCAGTGGGTGCCGGTGAAATTGCAGGCGCATGAGACGTAACATCCCTGTCTCGAGGTGATGGACGCAACGCTGTGCGACTTGAGTCATCTCGTACTATGGGGAGGACTTGAGTGGTATTGCTGTTGCCTATGGGCTCGTTGGCGTTCACAGAACTGTATTCTGTAAAGACCAACTGTTATGGTCTTTACTCGACACAGCACATGTCGACATGAAGATAAATAATAGATTAGATTATTATTAGAATTAAATAGCACTAATATATTAATTATCTTTCTTAAAATACGTAGTAAGCTTTAGGCCCTTGTACAAAATTTCAGCTCATTTAAAATGCTTCCCAAGGACAGACAAGTCAACCTAAACAAATTAATATGAAATGGTACAACTACCGACTAGCTTCATAAACTCGAGCATTTATTAAATAGGAAACTTTTTATAACTTCCCTGAGCTGCGAATAATGTACACAGCTCAGTGGGCGAATGATTTAATCATTTTGATTAGTAATTTACCTGATTAAGCAAATTGATCAAGTACCAATCATATCAGACTAGTCTCGTGTGATACGTTGAGGTTAAAACAAGTGACTGATTTTTTTATCCCGAAGGTGTTTCAAATATTCGCGAATTTTGTACTTGTCGAAGGGGCTGCAAATTAATAATGGTACCTGTATGAATATCTCGTGAAACATTTTCGAGCTCATATTCTTTCCAATTTGGGGCATGTTGTTCATTCAGTTGAAATTATAGCTAAAACTTTTGTATTGGAGACACAAAGATCTCATTCTATCGCAACTAAATTCATTATATAAATCATGATATTTACGTCGATAAATTCAGGGTATTATTTCAACAGAGATAATTTGTTTATATGGTAAACGCAAAGACTTAGATTTCACCAGACAGGAATTTCAGAAAGGAAATAAAAATAAAAATGGCTAATAGAAAGTACAGTCTTTTTATGAACGGAAAAAGGAGCAGCCGCCCCTCCCGACTTTAACATTTCATTCCATAAACCATTTTAATGGAAAATCGATGTTATAATTCAATTACTAGATGGCAAGCCACGCTACAAATCACCTTGCTTCTTAGGGGTAGTTTCACACTTGCTTACGTCCTGAATGATCGAGATTGCGTCGCGAATACCATCTACACGAGTAAAACTAACCCTTACATGGATCGATGGATGAAATATAGTTATACAAATAACAATTTGGTTGTGGCCACCCTACCACATGAGCCTCTTACGAGTCTCCCTTAACTGCGGTGTTCAGTAAGGGAATCACTGATCAACCTTCCCCATGAACGACTAGGGTCGGATAGGGTTTGAACAGGCGTCAAACTTAGCGATAAGTACGCGTGACCTTATGTTTTGAATATTATTGACGTTTCAAGCCATTTCTTTATGAATTCTATGGAAATCAAGTTATTGACTTTGATTATTTCGTCAGCACATTGCCTTTCTGGCGTCATGCCGGTCACTATTTGCATAGCTCGCTCATTCAAATCTTCAGATGAAGTCTTTAGGTAGTCAATAACGATGCACTGTCGCTAGTCAGTGGCTGTTAGTCAGCGGTGCCCTTTGTACTTTGATACATGAAATAAAGAATCTGGCGTGAACCATGCCCTGCCAAAATACCGGCACATACCTATTTTGTTAATGGATTAATTTGTCACTATCCCGAAGGAAAGTCAAACCTAGATGCGAATCCATTGCGGCTTTGCACGGGTGTCATTAAATATTTTAAATCTGAATATTAATTAATTTTATTATTGGAACCTAATTAACAAGTAATGCACTGAAATAATTCGACAGCTTTATCACTGAACTCTCTCTATCGTCGTCAGTGCAGACCAACCCCACATTTTCTCTACAAAACAAAACAATGTCTCGCTTGAAGGAAAAGCTGGAAACCCCGAGATAATCAGATTCCAACGACTCATTTATTAAATGGGTTAAGCGCTCACTACTTTTCAACTGAAAATATGGTTTGTTTCTCTCATTAATTATTAGCGGAAAACTGCAAACGGTTTGCATTTTTTGGGACAGTTTCTGCTACGGTTAATATGTACTGCACTGAGAGCATAGCGGTGGTTGCGCCCAGTGGTACCTACAGACCCAGAGTTCAAATTCAGATGTAGCTGGTTCAAATTGTAAGGTGAAACAATGAGTTTTCGTTCTCAAAATATCGTATTCGAAAGGAAAACGTCGTGAGGAAATCGAGAACGGCGGTTGTTTAAAGAACCACTACATAAATACTTTGTCGGCCCGGAACCCTCAGGCCCGAGGTCCGACTCGCACTTGGCTAGTTTATTTATTTGAACCCATCGACAATGAAGTTTAAAACATTGTCAACTTAAAATTTCATCCAATTAAAACATTTCGCAAGGCCAACTCTTGGAGCATGCATTGTTAGAAACAGATAATCCGAAAACGACCAATAACAGCAGTAGAACTCACGCCAAGTTCGCCCGGGGAAGTACTGCCACCATGCCCATTTTTGCCGCTAAGCAGTAACGCATTCGCATTACTGTGTCCCGGTTTGCAAGGTGTGTTGCCGGTGAAATTACAGGCACATGAGACATTCCACCCACACGTCTCAGAGTAACGGGCGCATACGATTCGACTTCGGTCTTGTCGTATCTATTAGGGGAAGACCCAAGTCACATCCCTTGTTATGGGCACAGTTTACCATTTAACACCAGGCTCGAATCCAGGAAATTTGGACATGACTGACATAAAATCAAAATTTTTCGTGTATTTTTGTCCGAACACGCAGATCACGAAACACGCTGTATAAACAGAACAGATACGTTGGAAAGTTAGGAAGTAATCGAAAAACTACGCCAAGATGAAACATACGAATGTTCATATTGCTACCGACCCACTGCACCCTACCGCGAATAGAGCAGGCACCACGAAGCTACGAAGCTACGGTGGAGTTTTGGATAAGGATTGGAGATGGCATATTTTCACCAGTACTAAGTACGACACAGCGTCGTATGTTTCTTCACTTGAAAAATGTATGTGATCAATACCACGTTCTCAGACCGGTGAAAGAAAATATCGTGAGGAAACCATCATGTCCAAGAATAAAGATTCGATGATATGTGTCAAATGCATGAAAGGAGCGTCATTAAGGTGCACTTTAAACGTTTCACCACTTTGTTCGACAGTCACGATTACAAATAATATTAGTTAGTACTCAGAAAAGAACAGAAAAGAAGATAACCTTATAAGTTTCAAACGTAGAGCAGGAATTAAATTGTCCTCACAAATCAATTATTGAGCCGCGAGCTATCGTTGAGACCAATAAGACAGATGTAACATTTCGACTTATGTCTACCTACGCCAAGCGAGAATACAATATTTCATAATGTTAGCGTGCATTTACCCACCACACTTACGAATCGCAAAAAATAATGTATCTCTTTCATTTGCGTTAAAAACCAAAAACGTAAAATGCCGCATTCGAAAGTTGAATCTTACCACCTCGGGCGCTGTTCGCTCGCGTTTTTATTCTCTTTGTTTCGAGTTCACGTTATTATTAAAAACAATAAATCGCTGAGGGCGCCACCTACCACTATTGCTTTCACTTCGCCCCCTCCCCCTCCCCACCGGTAATTACTGAAGAGAAACACGAAGTAATCGCATTCCGGGTGTTAATTGGTTCCCGTTCACTTCGGAGACATCTTTGAGAGATAATGCGGTTAATTTTGTTGCGTCTGAATGCAGAATGGAAAGAGAAATATTCTGATTGCCTATAAGAAGCGTTATTTACCGAATTTGTTATTAAGTGCGATTTATAATGATCATGGTTTCACGGATTCGAGAGAACCAGTGTGGTGATTCGAATAGAATAGAAGGTACCAAAGGTTTTTTATATTTGTTAATGAGAAAATAAAACACCACATGAACGATAGATATAATATATCTTCTTTGTATGGACAGTGAAATCGAGGTCAAGCAAATCTCTTCAGCAGTAACAGATTCACAATTTTTTTCGGTGACAAGTTCTGATTTGTCGAAGTGTCGCGGTGACTGACGGGTTGGTAATTGGAACTGGATGGGCACTACAGTAGGGCACAGAAAACGGTATAATTGTGAATTATATTAAAATATTATTATTATATTATTATTTTTTATTGAATTTACAGAATACAAACGTAGATAAAGTATTTGTCGTAAGTTGTATGAATCAATCTTATACCGAATGTAAAAGTTAAGTAATTAAACCAATATTACCCAAACGTTATTTATTTTAGCAATTTAGATTTTGAATTTCGAACTTTCATGTCTTAGTCTTTCAAAAACGCCTTATTTAGTATATTTTTTACTAAGCCTCCCGATTCAATAAGTCTGAAACATCCCTCCATTATATTTGGGACGCTCCAGGAAATATCTTACCGCCATCTATCGGTCATCTTCTAATCTGTAGAGTTAAATGTTACATTTTGAAGTTAAGTAAGCAACACAGATGGCACCACATTTATAGAACAAAAAGCGTGTAAAAATGTCCGCCCCACGCCTCTGAATCCACTTGCCCCTTATTCTCAACAAGCTAACTGTATCGAGAGCATCAGTTATAATTAATTACCATATTTTAAAATTATACATTTAGATCTCTGTGCTGAATTTTAAGCAGTGCTAAGCGTTGCTAACTAATTCATTTTGTGCTTGTTTGTTGACAGGAGACTAGAAAAGTTAGAGAGCGTTCAATATACTATTCATAATAAATAAAAATTGGTGGACAGTCCACACATCGCCATCGAGCCCCAAATTAAGCATAGCTTGCACTATAGAAACCAGACTGATAGAATACTTATATACTTTTTGTAAATACATACAAATTATACACACAGGCATATTATTATATACAGGCACAGTACAAAAATTAGTTCATCACACAATGTTTGTCCTGGGTGGGAATAGAACCAAAACCGCATATACAGCGCATAAGGCAGAGTTACTATATTGCTAGTTAAAAACTTCAAACTTTTCTCCATATGTAGTTGAAACTAGATAGATAGATAGATAATACTTTATTGACTACAATACATGGAAATTTCGTAAAGAACTAGTTGAAGTAAAAGTGACTTTTCACGTTGTATCACTCGTTCAGAATATGACCCCATTGGTGTACCTACTCTCACAACTTTATAGATCCATAAATATGCTAATTTAGCTATGACTTTTTTATAACATAATTAATATCGTGTGTCGACTCACCGCACCGTCGAGATTATGATTTAGACCATTTTGCGCGTACAATTTAATTGATATGCCCACTCCTCGCGTGACCTGCGAGACTCTTTTGTCGTCACATACTTTTTATGGCAGATGTAAAATAATGAAAAATACCATATTTTGTGTCGGCTGTTTGATTTAGGAGCAGCGGCTTTATGGATGTCGAGTGTCGCATCTACCTACATTAAAAACGTAATTACAATCATTGTAGTTTGTGTTATCAAAATGTTTTCGTGTCATAAGCTGTTTATGAGTCTGGGGGAAGTTTAATTGTACGCGTTAATTTCCTGCATTCTTCGACTGGACATTTCGCCCTGATATGTCTATTTTATAACTAATCCGGATAAATAGGTATTTTCATTTATAAATTACGACCGAATGAAAGGCTTCCGAAGGATTATAACGACAGTAGGCGAGAAGTTTTTCGTCCTTGTTCGGATATCTGTGCCAGTCATTTGAGAGCGTGTTCGCCCTGTGGTATCAATCCGGAGGTCGCAGGTTCAAATCTTTTTCACTTGAAAAAGTTATGTGCGCTATACGGCGTACCTACTCAAGGACTGATTACATACATGATTATCAAGACTCATACAGACATTTTTCGTTGCGACTCGTCTTATCGTTCCTAGTAAGGGAGGACCCAAGTCGCATCGATTGTTATAGGTAGATGTTACCACTTACAGTAGGTGGGCCATCAGCTCGATTCGTAACTGACTCACAAAAAAATGCACGAAATAAGACTGTATGAGTCGTACAATATTTCTTTCGCCGCCAAAGGGTTAATGACACGAGCAATGACGATTTTATTAAAGTTACTTCTTTAAAATTCTGTCTACCACTTTGAAGAACAAGGCGTGATTCAGTCCACTGTCCACTTTAGAGTCAAAGCATAATAATGCGTTCACTTTGACGTCCAATCTTGTGATTCAATTTACATCTTATGGGTTTTATTAGTTATACTTACTTGAGTATTCGCGTCTGCATCCTTTGTTTTTAAGTTTCATTTCAAAAAAGTATAATTTTCGCTATCGAAGTCACTTTTGCTAAATAATGTTGCTTTTTTTCGTGTTAGCTGTGTCAAGCGCACGAAAGGAGCCTCTTTGAGGTGCACTTCTATCCACCATACTGGTTCGAGAGAGCTAGCGATGGGAGAAGTATAATTAGTACATACCTACCGGCCGAGAATCGAACCGCACCTTTCACTTGGAGAGAATTAAATAGTTTATTTGATTCCTTTGTTTTTTATTTGTAAGCAGAGTAATTACCATCTCAGCGACGGCCCGTTTAAGATCATTTCAGATGTCCTCCAGTACAGCGAATTCCACTAAAACAAACAAAATGAAATTCAAAGTAAATGTGTACTGTCTAGTATTCTGTGGTGAACTAATGAAATAAAACACGAGACGAGACATCGGTTATTTTGTAAATGGTAACATAAAGTCGTTCCACGAACCCAGTTGTTCACGTTTTGAGAGGGGCATTATAAAATATACACAGCCTAGTGCGGGCAAACAAATAGAGTGGTGTGGGACGTGGCCCTACAAACTACTAGACATGGCACAGTACGACATGGTGCAACTTAGCTCACACTTATTGAAACAATTGTCTTATCATCTTCGCACTTATCCGCTTGACCTGTGAAAATAAACTTAAAGTTAGATAAAAGGTTATTAAAAAAAAAAAGTTATGGTTACGTTAATTTTACGTTAATTTTATTGGAAATTACAGCTCATTAACCACAAAAAGTTATAAAAAATACAGGAAAGTAACAGTCACAGTAAATATCCAATATTATCTGTTTTATCTGTTTTATTGTTCTTATATCAGCTAAAGCCTTGTTCTAGGTTTAGTAGATAATTTAGTTAAATTATAATAATAATAATAATAATAATCATTTATTTCAGACAAAATCACAATAGTTAAAATGTCCATAAATAAATCACATAAAATAAAATAAAATAAAATAAAATCAAATGAAATACAATAAAATCAAAACAAATTAACTTAAGTTAAATTAAATTTGCAATTATGCAAAGGTCATTATTGTTATATATTAGAACAAGGATTACGGTTTCAATCCCATTAACACACCTACTTTGACGGGCCTCACAGCTCAGTTGGTTGTAACCCTCCTTCTGCGCTGTAGGTCGTGGGTTCGATTCTCAATCCGGTACAAATATTTATGTGACGATTATAGATGTTTTTAGTTTCCATTAAATTTTTGCTATTAAAGCTTTGCTTTAGGGCACTGTTGCGGCGTTGGCCTGGGGTCAGTAATTGCATTTTTCGCTTACGGTTATCGTAAACAGTCCACTTTTCGTCACATGTTACAATTCGATATTGCTTCATATCAATATTCCTTCATTTCGATACCGATTCAACAAGACAACACAAGTTTCAACACGTATTTCTTTCTGCAGATCAGTCAAATCATGAGGTACCCATTTTTCATTTTTTTTTTCTTATTGATTTGATGCAAATGAGTCAATATTGTAGGTAGGGTAACGGTGAACCATGCCGCTAATTCCTGGATGAACTGGTATTCAAAAATGACTAGGATTTTTGAAGTAGGTATCCATCTTACACGTCCAAGCTTAATAAAAAAAAACAATTCAAATTCAATAATCGAATGTTCCACATTTTAAAAAAAAAAGAACCTTGTACTTATCATGTGAAAAAGTTTCACACGTACCTAAATCTCACACCATGAAGGTTTTATGTCAATTGAAAGTATATCTATTACAATACAACGGCAATTTCATACTTTAACCCCGATTATTATATTAAAAAGAATTAAAACCTACGTAAATGAAACCTCCTTTTTATAAAAAAAGTTTAACTTGTTGCGTTGCCGCGTTGCCGACTCTTGCAGTGTAAACTCTATCGTTGAAAGGCCGAGAAGAATCTTAGTGTTAGTATATAGAACAAATATTTTAATAGATTTGGTTCCCTAAATAGTTAAATAATGTTGTTTTTGTGAGTTAGTTCAGTGTGTGTGTTGTTTTGTTAGTTAGTTTTGTGTGTGTGTTGTGTGTGTGTGTGTGTGTGTTTCGGCCGAGGCAGAAACTTTACCGGAACTACTCATATTTACTTATAGGTAAGAGCAAATATTATAATATGTATAATTCTAATAACTGACGACAATTGTTATTACCTTTAACCATACCCATAGATATCACTAGAAGCTAAGTAATCTGTCCTGTTGTAGATTTGATGTCTCCCTGGGTAACGAAATGATATGAAATAAAATGTTTCATTTCCATTAGACAGTAGAGTTTCAGACTATTATGACATTCTAACTTTACTTGGCAGAGTTACGGGCAAATACGATGAGACTTGGGTCTTATTTTACCTAAGTACGGGAGAACTGAAGTCGTAGGTATTCCTTTCTTATAAGCAAAGGTTATCGCTTAACATCAGGTTGATAATAATCTAATTAACGTAAATTATACTTTCTTTTTTTTTACATAAATGAGCTGCAAAAAAAGACAATTTATGTAGAAAAAAAATTTGCTAAAAAAAAAACTGAGTTGGACATAAAATTACGTCTCAGGTATTGGATGTTGTGTTGTGTATCTCTGTTTCTTGCCACATTTTAACAAAGGGAATTGTAGTGGAGCTCAGTCGAGGTCAGTCAATATAGCCGAGTCAGTTCAGTTCAGTTCATTTATTGCTTTTTGATACTAAGGTACGTCACTCGGAAACGTCACTAACAATATCATTATTTTCGTAGATTTACAAATTTTACACAATAGTACATATAAATATATACATATAAAAAATTCGTTCTTTCAAATAAATACACTAAATTCATCAAGCAAGTGCTTCGTCAATGTTGAGTTTTTTTATGTCGTTGTTCAGTCGAATTCAAAATCTTCGACAACATGGTTGGCCACGACTTGCTGGCTTTTGGATGAGAATCTATAAAACTGTTTCCGAATTACCAATAGGTACTGGTGCCACTGTCTCTCGCCAGTGATGTGAAAGGATTAAAGTGATCTTCCAGAAGGCTCCTTTCATACATTTGACACAGTGACACATGTCCTCAAGTTTTTGGTTCTAAGAACATTCCGGTTTTCTTACGATATTTTCTACTCCATTTCACAATATGCTGTTGCACATACGAGTACATTTTAAAGAGAAAAGTTGAGTTTTCGAATTCATAATAACTAATAGTGCTCGTCTGGATTTGAACCAGCGACCGTTAGATTGATTCTGTCCCGTACCACTGGGTACCAGTCAATCAGACCACGAGAATCAAAACTACGTTCTCGGCAGTAAAACTTTGACCACAACTTAGGTAGGTACTTATCAAGAATCGAAAATCAAATTTTTACACTTGGAAACTGTAATGCCTAATAGGTTCTTAAAACGGTGAACGAAAACATCTGAGGATGGTATCCTCAGATTTTTTTCCTACAACCAAGAATTCGAACACATATGCCAAGTGCAAGAAAGAGCCTCATTGGGGCTCACTGTAACCCCTTAACCTCACTGGTTCTCCTGAACCAGCGACACGATTAGCTGTAGTAGTGTAGTACCTACGTAGTAGTATTCTTCAAACTTTTCATCCATTTGAATCGTTATGGACTTCCTGTGAAAAAGCAGTTTTTTATTATTCTACGTATAATTCAATATAATAACATACATATAACACCCAAATACCGAACAACCATCAATATTCGTAACACAAATGTTTGTCCTGGGTGGCACTCGAACCCGCGACTTACAGCTCAGAAAGCACAGTTACTACCATCTGAGCTGTGAGGCTTGTGAAATGCACTCTAATTTCACGTACATTAAAACCAAAATCGAATGATCATTATCTGAGATCACCTATGACATAACCAAATAGATATATATAAATAGGTACCACCTTCTCGTCTCAAAGTTACGGGCGCAATACAGTGCGACTCGGGTCTTCCCATATCTAAATATCAGGTCACTTAACATCTTTCTCGTTCCCTGACTTACATAAAAAAACGAATAGGTAAAGCTGTCCTCAGCTTTCCTCAGAAAAACACACTGTTTATTTATTTATCTGTTCTGTCGTTACGTCAAATAACGTTGGCGATTTTTTCCCCATTACTTAAAATAATTATTCCATTTCTTTGATAATTACCAATCACGAATATGCCTTACATTTAAATATTGCAAGAATTTATTAACAAATCCATAAAATATCTCCATAAAGCAAATAAAACAATACACAACGGAAACTTTCGTTAAACTTACCCTAAATAAGTCACGTTGTAGGATAGCTATGTAATCTGCTAACTTAGCGTTTTTGGTTCGTAAAACCAAAACATAACTCAAGGAATAACAGATAAATGAATATAACGACTTATCAATACAGTATCCAAGTATCGTTGTTACATAATTTATGAAACACCTTTTGTTTACTTCTATAGATAGAAAACAAATTTAATATTGAAGAGCTTAACCTACTTCGACAGCGATTTTTCGTATGTCTCGCGGTGTGACTCGTGGTGTGTCTCGTGGTATCACTCGTGGTATCACTCGTGGTGTCTCGTGGTGTGACTCATGGTATCACTCGCGGTGTGACTCGTGGTATCACTCGTGATGTCACTCGTAGTGTCACTCGTGGTGTGTCTCGTGGTGTCACTCGTAGTGTCACTCGTGGTGTGTCTCGTGGCGTGACTCGTGGTATCACTCGTGGTGTCTCGTGATGTGACTCGTGGTATCACTTGTGGTGTGTCTCGTAGTGTGACTCGTGGTGTCACTCGTGGTGTGTCTCGTGGTGTAACTCGCGGTATCACTCGTAGTGTCTCGTGGTGTGGCTACTGGTACCACTCGTGGTGTATCTCATGGTGTGTCTCGTAGTGTGTCTCGTGGTGTGACTCGTGGTGTCACTCGTGGTGTGTCTCGTGGTGTAACTCGCGGTATCACTCGTAGTGTCTCGTGGTGTGGCTACTGGTACCACTCGTGGTGTATCTCATGGTGTGTCTCGTAGTGTGTCTCGTAGTGTGTCTCGTGGTGTGTCTCGTGGTGTAACTCGCGGTATCACTCGTAGTGTCTCGTGGTGTGGCTACTGGTACCACTCGTGGTGTATCTCATGGTGTGTCTCGTAGTGTGTCTCGTAGTGTGTCTCGTGGTGTGACTCGTGGTGTCACTCGTGGTGTGTCTCGAGGTGTGAATTGTGGTATCAGTCATGATATGAATAGTGGTGTCACTCGTGGTGTGAGTCGTGGTATCAGTCGTGGTGTGAATCGTGGTGTGACTCGTGGTTAAATGAGTAGTTGCTAATTTCAGCTCTCTTAATTATATTTATTCTCGAAACGCGTATTATTTACATATCAATAATAAAAAACCCAATACCAGCCCATCTATAGATAATAATATACAAACAATATTACAATTGAATCACACACTTTTTGTAGCGAGTAACGTTAAAGCATGACAACAATTTATTATAAACAATATTGTATAGCAACTGCCATTAATGATGTTGGTGAAGCATGCGAAACGGTGCGTGTGTTGCGCGCACATAGAGGCCCGGGCCCGGGCGCGCGCGCGGTGCGCGGTGCGCGGTGCGCGGGCGCTGGTGTGCACCGGAGGCTCGGGCGCGGGCGTCGCGGGGCGCGCGGCAGGTGTGGGCGGCGCCCGGGGCGGCACGACCCGCCAGTGGCCGGCGCCCGCCCCGCCCCGCCCCGCCCCGCGCACCACCGCCGCCGTCTCGCCCGCCCGAGCCGGCAGTGTTCCGCGAGCCCTCGCCGCCGACGCACGTGCCGCGACACTGACGATTCGCGCGTTACGTTACAGATGCTCGCCGCACACTAGACCCATGCCGGCCGAGGAGGACCCCGCGGCCATGGACGGCCGGGACTCCGGCTCGCCCCAGCAGTTCTGCCTGAGGTGGAACAACTACCAGAACAACCTGACGAGCTGCTTCGACCAACTGCTCCAGTCGCAGTCGTTCGTGGACGTCACCCTCGCGTGCGAGGGGCAGAGTTTGAAAGCGCACAAAGTGGTGCTGAGCGCGTGCAGCCCCTACTTCCAGTCGCTGCTGATGGAGAACCCGTGCCGGCATCCGATCATAATCATCAGGGACGTCAAGTACTGCGACCTGAAAGCCGCGGTGGACTTTATGTACAGGGGAGAGATAAACGTGTCGCAGGACCAGATCGCGGCGCTGTTGAAGGTGGCCGACACCCTCAAGATAAGGGGTTTGACCGACGTGAGCGGCGAGCACGCGTCCCTAGCGGGCTCGGAGCGGTCGCGCGGCTCCAAGCGCCCGGTGAGCCCGGGGGGAGAGTCGGCGAGCGCGCGCGCCTGCCGGCGGCCCTCCGAGGAGCGCGCGCCCCACGCCAGCCCCGGGGGCTCCCCGCCGGGCGCGGGCTCCGACCCGCCGCCGGCGCAGGAGCCCCACGCCGCCGCGCCCGCGCCCGCCGCCCAGCCCCACACCGCCCACCACGACGATATCGACATCCGCCCCGGCATCGCCGAGATGATCCGCGAGGAGGAAAGGGTGAGTACCCCACAACATCATTACCTATAACTCTACCTCTATACCTGTCCGAGTGAGTTGGACCCGAGCTGACCTTCAATTCGCCGTCATTAATATTTAGCCCCAAGTTGCGATACTTCCGTTCGTAGTTGGGTAGAGACGCGAGTCGGCTCTCGCTCGCATCCCTTGCGGCCTCGTAAAAGTTTTCCCGCGCGGGGAGGGGGGGTCGTCCGCCCCCTGCGAAACTTTCCATACCGTTTCGAATAACGCAATTAATTTATTTCAGACTTCCCTGCTTTGTTAATGCTAATGCAAAAGTTTTAATAGAGCTAGGAATATTTAGACCTTTGTTGTTCATGTCGATAATCTGAGAGTTTCAAAGTATTCACGGAAAATATATTTAATTATACCTTTAAACCGTATATAAAAAAGGCAGTTACATTACTGAGACTATGAAATAAAATAAATACCTATTTGACTTAAAAAAAATACTTTACACTTGTCTGAGACTTACAAAAATTGTGCTCGTCAATTCGGACGCGCGACTTTAGTTTACTCTTTAAGAGCAATGACCTTTGCCATAACGCTTTTTATTTACGCTGAACTTACTACCCATTACATTTTCGTACTGGGGCCTTTAAACGAGATCTATTATCAATGAATAAACTCCAATAATAATAAACATATGAAAATTCATCGCCTTACCTACGAGAAATTTGCATTCCGGCTGTCATCAAAAAAGGTAAGTTAAATAATAAATAAATACATTTAGGTCAATTACTTAAAAAAAAAGTTATCATTAATTATGTCGTGTTTCCGTATATTTTACGATACAGGTAACATTAGGTCAGTAGATAGAAACCCTCAGACATTATGATCCAAGTAAATCTTATTTTAATAATTCAACCTCCCAGTCTCTTCTAAATTAAAGAATATTTATGGACAAACAATGAACACCGCGAAAGAAAAAGTATACTATACAGTATACTCTATTTCTATCTATTAGAGTCACTGGTTCTCCTGAACCAGTGTGGCGAAAGGATTTTAAGTGCGCCTCAAAGAGGCTCCTTTCGTGCGCTTGACACATGTCTTCAAATTTTCAGTTCTAGGACATGTCGGCTCCTCACGATGTTTCCTTCACCGTTTCGAGAACGGTATTGCGCACGTAAATCTTTCAATTGAAAAACTCATAGGTGCACGTCGGGATTTGAACTGGCGACGTCCGGGTCTAGGCCACCACGCTCTCGAGATACAGTATACTGTAAATCCAGCGCTGGACACTGAACAATATAAATCGGAGTTACGCGAAGATAACCCTTTACTCAATCAGTACTTAACGAAAGGCACGGCTTATGGACGCGAAAGAAAAAACACACACGGGAAATGAATTTCTTTGTTAAAACATTGTTACATTATTCCTTTTTGTTGCCAATATAAATATGTAAGGGCCTATTGTTAAGCGTGTTGTATTATTTGGTGTTTTGCCTCCGAACTAGGTCTTACGATACCCTACACATGGATATTGTTTAAATACTGTGCAATCAATACATTTAGAGTCGTGTTTGCCTGAGTTTAACCTGGGTTTAAAAAAAATATTAGAAAGTTAAGTTAGTTGGTTAATAAATTGGTTGAAAATAAAGAAATATTTGTTAACAATACTACCATACATAATATTGTATTGTATACAATATATGTTATTTCGTGTAAGTGTACACATCATACCCACCTTTCGTCAACAACGTTTTCTAGCCACAAAGGTTTGCTGGAAGAAAACTTTTTTTAGGTTTAAGCTCGCCTTTGTACATATTTTTTTATATAAGATAATTTATGTATATCTTTATGTGTAATAAAGAAAAACATAAGTATCACACCACTATCTTCGATGGGGTAGATATCCTTGAGCTCCGTTTAATTACGATAAGTACATACCTATCGGAGAGAAAGTGACGTGGGTGAGGTGAAAAAGTCGAAAGTCGAGATATCATGCATAGAATATATGTTAGCACATCTAAATCAAAGCCAGTCAGTTGTGGCGCCTTCTTAATTTGTGCCGGGTACCAGCCATGTACCAAGTGACCGGTGCAGGGCTGCCATAGTACCGCTCTACAAAGGGAAAGGCTCGCATCAGGGCTGTACTATAAGGCATCAGTTTACTCCGCGTCGTCGGCAAGCTGTATGCTAAATGATTGAAAGGGTTGTGAAAGAAACCGATGAGAGAGTATGGGATGGAAGCTAAGGAGGTTTGTCAGGATCGCAGCAGGTGGACAAACCGTGATCTCTGCCTACGCCTCCGGGAAACAGCCGTGATTTTACATAAGTATCTAAATATAAATAAAACGGTATTAAAGAATTGACACACAATGGATCACTTGTTTACGAAACAAAATGTAGAGATTTCGACACAAAAAAGGAAAAAGGGCTTCCTTTTAAGTTAGAAATTTTAATAAACTTTTGGTTTTCAATTAAGTGATTTCGACATCGTATTTTGAAACGAAGAAAGAAGAAGTTGGCTAATTTTAGTACCTACGTACGTAGTTTATTCATTGCGAAATCAACCTTACTTTGTTTTTAACGGCGAAACATACAATATTCAGGATATTTTGGTTTGGTTTATTAATCAGAATATATTGTAACATAAATATATATGCTTATACGAACTTTAAACAACAATTTTGCTCCCATATCTAATGACAATATAATTCATATTCAGTTCGTTTGTTGCTAATAAAGAGACACGCAAAACGTTTATATGAAACCGCAAAACCGTATATATCTCGTTCTTTTAGACTTGAATTAATTATTGAGATAGTGCAAGATCCGGCCAATTCCGGTCGGAGTCCGTTATAGAAACATTTATATTGGCTATTTCGATACAGCTTGGCTCTTTACTGGGTTGGCTATTATAACAAGGGACGGTTGCTATGGAATGTGAGGTAGGTATATAATTCTATAACCTGAGGCGTCCGAGATATTAGACGTTACAAATAAAAAAAAACTAGATTAATATATTTTCCGAACTTATGTGATATAAACATTAGTCAGTTACCTATGCAATGTATACTGCAAAATACGAAAGAAAAGAAATATTTTTCAAAATTACTTTATGAAACATATTAGTTATTTATAATGAATTAATCGATTTTTTGACCGAATTTTATTAAAAGAGTGGTCAAAAAATGTAATTTTGCTGGTATCGACATTAATATTTATTATAAACTGACTGAAATATTGAAATAGTACAAAAATAAATTCAGAATTAAGATCATGTTGCAGTGTTTCAGATTATATAAGATCTACGTTTTAAAGGTGAAATAGCGACCATATAAATTTAATTTAAATCTTATAAATTTGATGATTTGATCAAATGTACATCAACAAAGGGCTTACTCCTACCAGTTGAGCTAAGTAGATTATGTCTAAGAGTTTCATGATCTCATTCGCTCAAACTTGCCTTTACATTTACAATTATATTCCAAGTAAGAGAATGCGTTTAATTTAAAAGTTGTTTTTCATTTATCCATATTAAAATAACTTCATGGTAGCACAATGAAGTTTAAATTAAAATAATGGCGTAATGTAACATAAATTTCTGACCTAATATTTCCAAGTATTGGTCAATTAAGAATTGATATTTTTATTAGATTGTTATCTTCCGATATTTATTGCATTAATCAGGCTGACTTTCATCATCATAACGGAACAAATTTCAATTAAAGTTTCTAATTAAAAGTCTTAGTACATATGAAAAAAATGTACGTTTATTTTATGTCGTACGATAACACTATTTATTATAGTTATGGGTTCGATTAATTCAAATAGGGAACGATAACATTTATGCATTTATTGAATGCCTACATGTTGTACTTATTATTTCAGTGTACTAACTCACCTAGCTAGGTAGCTAACAAATAAAATGTTACGTTCCAACGTCAAAATTAGCTACGACACGACCCAAGTCGCATCGTATGTGTCTGTTACACTGAGATGTGAAGGTGGAATGTCTCACGTGCCTGTAATTTCACCGGTAACTACATATTTCAAACCGGAACACATTACTGCATGGCGGCAGAAATGGGCATGGTGGCAGTACTTCCCCGGACGAACTTGGCGAGTGTTCTACTGCTCTTAAAAGTATATAGTGTTAATCTATAATGATAATATTGCTGAGTGAATTGAAAAGGGAAGTATTTAACTTTGCAGTAGAGACTTAGGATTTTTAATAACGTCTAGATATTTTATCCTCGTAATGCTTTGGTATCGAAAGTAGTGACGTCAACTTACAGGTAATAGTGCAGATTTAAAACAAG
Source organism: Chesias legatella (assembly GCA_947359385.1). NCBI lineage: Eukaryota > Metazoa > Arthropoda > Insecta > Lepidoptera > Geometridae > Chesias > Chesias legatella. The sequence continues at coordinate 13,448,844 of OX375762.1, read as the reverse complement.
TTTAATTTAATGAATTTCCTATTTTAATAATAAATGTTACCCTTAGTTTATGAAACTAAAATGTTTGACTGATTCATAAATATCCTACCTGTCTTTGACGATAGAAATGGATCAAAAATTTTAGTAACATAGAGTATTTTTATGTAATCACGTTTCTAATATAAGGAAACATATCGTAACCAGACATAAACTAAATTTAGGTCGATAGTTCTAAAACTAGTAGGTATGTCTATCGCCTGTCTCTTTTCATTCGCTAAAAAGAGAAAGCTATGCTCGGACGTACATTGTTTTAGGTACAAGCGTCTTACTAGCTTATGAATCTACACCATAACATTATAATAATCTACATAATAAAGACGCAAAGATTTGTAGGTTTGTATGTTTGGATGTAGAAGATAAACACTGAAACTACCGATCCAATTCTGAAAACTCTTTCCGTAGCAGCTACATAACCTCTTGTTGCTATAGGCTATTTTCTATTCTGATTGTGATGAATTCCAGCTGGAAATACTTAACACTACCCGTGCGAAGCCAGGACGGGTCGCTAGACGGTATCTTATAAAATGCACTAAAACTAGTCACGTCTATATAAGTCACTGCTATATGAGAGCGTGGTGGTCTAGTGGTACTGACACCGAGTTTCAATCCGGAGATCACCGGTTCAAATCCCGACGTGCACCTATGAGTTTTTCGCTTGAAAGATTTGTGTGCCACATCACACATCACACACACATCACACCACGTTCTCAAAACGATTAACGGAAATATCGTGAGAAAACCGACGTGTCCTATAACAAAAAATTTGAAGACATGTGTCGAGTGCACGAAAGGAGCCTCTTTGAGGCGCACTTAAAATCCTTTCGCCACATTGGTTCGAGAAAACCAGTGTCTCGAACAGAAAAAGCTGCTATATAAAGTCATCTTAGTAATTATTTATTATCAACATTTTGAATTCAAATATTTTTACAATTGTTTCCCATCGGTCGTAAAGATAAAGGTAATATTGTTCGCAGTGGTTACTAATGTTACAGTCAATGCAATAGATAATTGAATTTTATATTAAGAGTTCTCATACTAATGGGATGACTTATTGTAAGATGATGGTGATACGAGAGATAGAGATGGTGGAATCTTACAATTATTAGCCTTAAGCGTTTAATTTACCTATCCATTAATCTAGCTGTAAGATTTCTTAAAAATGTAAATATAAAATAAATAGTAAAAATGAAATAATAACTTATACCTAATTAAATACTGATTACGCAGGATATATTTGCATCGAGTCGGGACTATTTGATTGTGTTTATTGATATTTTGTTTATTCTGTAAATATCTGGTGTTACATAATATCGTAGTAATACCATTATACGAACAAAATGTCTTTTTCTAAAAAGAATACTCTTTAATACATGTAAACGGCTTAAATTAATCTTACAGTTAATAACAGATTCAATTTTTTTTAATATCCCCTTGTCAGGATAATTTGATTTAAATATTCCCAGATATCCGATTGTTATTGTCCACTTTCAGGAAAGTCACATTGGAGAATAAATAAATAAATAAATATTGGTCGACATTTCACACAGCGCCTAGCCCTAATGTAAGCTAAGCATAGCTTGTATCATGGGAACCAGGCAACTGATATAATATTCAATTTTTTTTGTAAATACATACTATTAATACATATTAACTCCCAGACACAGAACAAACATCTGCGTTCGTCACACAAATGTCTTAGATGGGAATAGAACCCACGACCTACAGCGCGAAGGGCTACTACAAACTGAGATATGAGGCCAGTCTTCCAGAATTGGGACTCCAGCACAACGCTACAGTTACTGACTTGATGCTGAGTGTACACCTGTGATTCAGTGCCGTTAATCTGTTCTATTCTAAATTAACTGCCGTGACATATTTAACGGCGGTGACTGTACATATCGGGTTTTACTCATTTTGTTTACGAATAATTGGTCCATAATATATCTTAGTCATGATTTTACAGTGGATTTTTGAATTATGGCGTTTGATACATGATGTAGAGACTGGCCCCCAGCTCAGTTGGTAGTAACTCTACTTTCTGCGTTGTAGGTTCGATTCCCACCCAGGACTAACATCTGTGTGACAAACATAGATGTTTGTTCTGTGTTGTTATGTATTATATGTATGTATTTACAAAAAAAAAAAAAGTATTATATTAGTTGTCTGGTTCCCATGATACATGCTGTGCCTAGCTTACTGTTGGCCTGGAAGGCGATGTGTAAAATGTCAATTTTTTTTTATTTAATCTCTTGCCATAATATTAAGACTACAGCATATGGGCAAAAATGATACACTCGTTACACAAAACTTATATGATAATATATTTATACTACAATTATTGTCATGAAATAAGTGAAGTACCAGTTAGTAAATATTATTTAAGTAATACTTATTACTGCACTTAAATCATCAACCGTTTTAGATAATCAAAGTTAAATTAAAAACTCGAAGTTTTCAGATTATTTTAATGATTTCAAATACTGTGTATTATTATTTACTAAGGCGTGAAATTAAAAGAATATCGAATATTAAAATTCACGGGCGATAAATTTTCAATTTATTATGTTGTTTATAATTGCATTGTATATTTATTACTTTGTGACAGAGTACAAACCTAGTGGTCGACAGTATAATTAAAATAAAACATTTTTTTATGTATTTGTTTTAGAACTTATGGAGCAACAATTACTACATACATAAATTAAAAAAGGTGAACGTTCATTTGTCAGAATAACACGCGACTTCAGTTTTTGTTTATTGTAAAAAGATGCGACACTATTGAATAAATAATGCGTTAAAAAAAAAGTCTACCCGTAAAGGTCATTTCAAGTCAAGCGATGCAATATCATTGTGATGTATTCAAAGATTCCGTATTGGCGTTATTTGCGCGAATGAATGATAGAATGAATGAATGATAGAATGAACGAATGAATGAATGATTAAACGGCATTTGGCGGTGTCAGATCTGATATTGTAATTCAAGTGTCAAATGCGTCGAAGAACTTCAGATGGTCACTCAATTTTGCAAATTGACGTTACTCCCTGTTCGAGCCTCTACAAACTATTCAAAATGTTAATATTGATAGCCGTTATTTCTGCATTATGTATTTAAATTGTATCTATTGAATTTATGGATTTGTTACATAAATACATTAACAGACACCACAAAACCATAAACATTTTGCGAGTTCGATATACTTGATGAGAAACAACTTTGATATTTTTACAAAACATCTTATATACGCATTTATGTGATGCCGAAAGTTCTAAATGGAGCATGTTATATCCTCCACCTATACGCATGAATTCAAATAAATAGTTTTCCTTTGGTAGAAAGTTTTGCCTGGTTAGGATAAAGGATGGAAGGATAAAGTAAGAAAGGAATTAACAAGCGAGTTTTTTTTTAAATGACGTATATTTTATTCCAACATCTTTTGGAACTCATAGGACATATCACACTGTGAGTTTTTTCTAATTTAAATTAGTGACTGATCGAGCTGCCGGCCCACCTGATGTGGTTACCGCCACCCATAGACAACAACAATATGACTCAAGTCCTCCCCACCAAAGCACGAGATGACTCAAGTCGCATTGCGTTGCGTCCATCACCTCGAGACGGGGATGTTACGTCTCATGCGCCTACAATTTCACCGGCACCCACTCCCTTCCACCGGAACACAGCAATACAAGTGCATTACTGCTTGGCGGCAGGTTACCAGGTGTGGTGGCAGTACTTCTCCGGGCGAACTTAGCACAAGTTCTATTAATACGTGAATGCTACTGAGTATTCGAACCAGTGACACACCAGCCACAGTAATTGTACCGTCACACTGCCAACACAACAATATTATATAAAATGTAACACCTTTGTTCCGCCGCGACGGGAAAAGTATTACATTGATAAGATTAAATACTTAAGACAAAAGTTATCTCGTGTTTAAACGCTGATATAATCTATTTGATCACGGGTTAAGTAATACGGTCCATTAAATGTTTTTGCAATAATAATTTCCTTAGAGAAACAATGTTTGGTTTGATAACGGATCGTTGCGTTCCGATGCTTATCAAGGATTAGTATATATAAATATTTTAATTATTTGGCCCACAGTTCGGAGATAGGTGACCGAGTGAAATCCCCGACTTATATAACACGTTTGATCTTACCCCAAAAAACCCTTTTTTTGACCTCACAGCTCATTTAGTAGTACCCCTTCTTTCTAATTCCCACCTAAAGCAAACATTTGTGTGATAAACATAAAATATACAAAAAAACATAAATATTGTCTATTTTACAGCATAACTACATGTCATATATGTCATACATATCCAATACATTCTCTGACATATTAATATATATTCATATTGCTGGACGCTTGCCATGGGACCGTCTGACTGTGTTTTTTTAATTATATTGTAACATCTCAGGACAAAAATGTTTACCACTTTAATGCTTGTTCCTGAAAGAAAGATATTTATTGACACACTTTATAAACATGGTAAGTACAAACAAAATCATTAAAACTTAAACCTAATATCATAAAATACCCTTTACAATGAATCTATTGCCATTAAATGCGGTCAGATAGGTCGCTGCCCCAGCATAATGCCGTTCTCAGCCACGACTTCATCGTGCCTCAGCTCAGCGCTGGTTTTCAGGTAGGACCTCAGGGTGTCCTGGGTCGGAACTGAACTACTACCAGTGATTATGAGTCCACCTCCCAACCGAGAGACGTAATTAAAATACTTTGACGTAAGAATGTATAAAGAGAAAGAATAATGAATCCCATTCTTTGAAACTGTAAAACAAAAAAAATATACAGTTTCCACTGTTGTTATTTCCCGGTACTGTACACTGTATGTATGTATGTATGTCATAATAAGGCTATTGACAGACTAGCGGTCACAAGAATCGGTGTGTCAACAGCGGCCTTAATTCGTGCGAAGTGACACTTTTGTTATCCATGTTGTTTTAAATTAAAAAAGATAGGCGTGTTTAATTGCAAGTGCCGACGTTTGCCTAAGACAAATGTGTAGATAAAAGATAATTACATTTGCATTGTGTAATTGACCGAATGTTTTTCGGTATCGTACCAATAACGAACAGCTTATTTCATTTTAGAGTTCAACATAAACAGTCAAAACTTATATGTGAACAAATTTGCAATGGTGATCCTGCTACTTGGGGATGAAACGTCCCACGTAATATGAAATACTCAAAGCATACAATTGACTTGACGATAGTGAGGAAGTCATTCAATTTTACTTCTTCTTCTTCGACTTCCATGCGATGTTTTCCATCATCAGAAGATGGAGCTCAGTCACATTCTAATATGAACACTTGATCTGCAAATTTTAACTCTACGTTCCCTACTGATGACGGCTCCAACAGTACACAATGTATAAAACTTATGAGAGTAGACACTATATAAACAATAAAACTGCATTCAGAATGAAACATGAATGTGTAAGAAATCAAATGAACGGTTTTCATACCGTTTAAGGCTTTTCTGAACCGTTTTAAATGAACCAATATCACTGTAAGCAAAACTGAACACAGCCAGGTGATACAGCTAGGTCTCTCCGAGCGCTCACTGAGGTATGGAGTAGGGAAAGTTTCAGGTTTAAGTAAGACAATTAAGCATTACAAAAAAAAATGAATAAAAGTTAATAGACTTGCAAGCGATTCTGTAACCTGGATTTAACCATAAAATATGTCCATGTTATCTTTTCGTATTGATCTTACGTCGTAGAATCAAATATTAAACAATCGTCGGTATTCTGAAGTCGCTTAGTTTTTTTATGTAATATAGGTGATACAACGAGCTGATGGCCCATATGATTTTAAGTGGTAACCGCCGCCCATGGACAACAGCATTACGGCTCAAGTACTCTCCGAGATGAGTCAAGTCGCATTGCGTCAAGTTACATTTAATATTCAAAATAGATTTTCAGAGCAAAACTCTTGCGTTGCATCTTCGATAGGGTTAACGGACTAGCTGTTTCAACGCCACTGTGGACGCAAAGTGGTCTTCAGCCTCTCCATCAATATTCATTGAAACAATGTCCCATCAATTTAATTTTATACTTTTTCTGGCTTGTGTTATTTTTACTTTTTACCAAGTTTGATATAAAAACAGCAGTTACTGGCATACCGCAGTTGACATTTGCTAATAAGTGCGGAGGACGATAAGGACGTCCAATTATGAAACTGGCCGGACACCGTTTGTGGGAACTCTTTGTTTATTTTTTGTTAATTCGTATACTATTTTGTTGCTCGTCAAATTATATATTTTCACTTCATTAAATTGTTACCCGCGTTGTACAAGACTTGGTCGACCATTGTATGCCGGTATTGTCACCTTACCAGCTTTAAACGCTGGGTTGGCCTACTCTCGGTGAGCGAGAACGAATAGGTTTTATGTAACTGACTCGAAGTAGGCGTAGAGTTTAAATCCCAGCTTCAATACTAAATAATAAATACAAGAAACAAAGAGCTGTCTGAATGGTCTGTTAATGTAATTCGGGATATTTGAACTTTCAATAACTTGAACAAGGAGGCGTTTGAAAAAGAGTTACCTTGTGAACAAATGTAAGTGCCCTACCTCTGTAGTAAGTACCTTGTGCAGCATGATGTAAGAGTGGGGAAGGGTGTGAGGCGCACCCTCAGTCTTCTCGCTGGAGTAGACTGCAATAGACTCGACTCGGGTTGTAAATTGTATATCTCAATGCAACGAAACTATTTTGAAAAGCAATAGAACTCACGCCAAGTTCGTCCGGGGAAGTACTGCCAACCATACCCATTTCTGCCGCAAAGCAGTAACGTATTGACGTTACTGCTTGTTCCGATTTGAAAGGTGTGGTTGCCGCTGAGATTACAGGCAGGTGAGACATTCCACCTACACGTTTCACAGTTACGGGCGCATACGATGCGACTTGGGTCGTGTCGTACCTAGTAGGGGAGGATCCAAGTCGCATCCATTGTTATGGGCAGAGGTTACCACTTAACACCAGGTGGGCCATCGGTACGTTGCGTAACCGTATTATATAAAAAAGGCCTTCGACAGCACTTCGTCGTCTCATGCGGCCGTTATATGCTCACCGTTGAGAACCAAAACAAGCAAGAACTTAGCTGTAAATTACTTATATATTTATACCTATGCGTATGGAGATATCACGTCCTAAAAATGTCGCGTGAAATCGGCATGTCCTAGATAAAAACAAGACATGTGGCATATTTGACAGACCTCCCAGCTCAGTTGGTAGTAACCCTGCCTTCTGCGCTGTAGGTCGTGGGTTCACACACCACAACGACAAAGATTTGTGTGATGAACATAAATGTTTGTTCTGTGTCTGGGTGTTAATATGTATTATATGTATGTATTTACAAAAAGTATATATATGTATTATATCAGTTATCTGGTTCCCATGATACAAGCTATGCTTAGCTTACTTTGGGGCTAGATGGCGCTGTGTGAAATGTCCGCCAATATTTATTTATATTTATTACTCTCGCTTGAAGTAAGCAAACGGATATATCCCTGCAGCGCTATTATGATGGCTTGGAAAGTTCTTCTCTACATCGGGATAGCTGAAGACAAAACCAGCAAAAATCCCTGAAGGAGTTTGTAACTTCAGCCGTACAAATAATGTGGATTTTCCTTTGATATCGGTCCGCCTCTGTAGCGGTCACTATTAATTAGGAATGAATGAATTCAACACTAATTCTTCTTCCATTGTTCTCAATGTATTACAGACACTGTCCTTGCTGAGATACAGTTTATACTGGTTCGGGGGCCAGTGTCTAATTGTCTATCACCATGATATATTGATCACCATGACTATTTCTTGTATTAGTATTAAGTTACTTTTATTTTAGTTAAAGGTAGTCTGGAAAAGATCGCGTACTACGATAAGACCGCCTATTGGATACACAGCAATTGGCGCAAACTACTATGTATTAAGTAACTGTGTCTTTCTAATAAATAATTATTATTACAGACCCTGGTAGCAATGGTCACCCATCCAAGTGTCGACCACTCTGTGTACCCACCGACTAACCACTAGGTCACTGGCACGTGTCGCGTTACGTACCGACGTAACGCGTCTGCTGATAAACCGGAAAAGTGTCCCCGGGGTCGTTGACCGGGTGACCTTTGCCTCTGACCTTTCGCGGCCTTTGTCTAGGGTCTGGGCCGTACTGAGCTCGCTTTTGCAAATAAGTCTTATTTACAATTGGAACCTTATTCTGAGTCCGATCGAAATAAAATGTAACAAGTTTGAGTAGTTTTAAACAATAATAATTAAGTTCAAATTATTGATAAAGTTACGGAACGAGCAGATGGGCCACCTTACCACCACTACCTATAAGCCACCTGCTATGAAATAGTAACCTCTGACCATAAAAAGCGAAACGAATTGGGTCCTCCCCTACTTAGGAAAAGACCCAAGTCGCATCATATGCGCCCTTGTATGTAACTCTGAGACGTGAAGGAAGAATGTCTCATTTGTCTGTAATTTCACTGGCCACACCTTTCAAACCGTAGCGCAGTAACGCAAATGCATTCTTGGGGGCGAAAATGGGTATGGTGCCAGTACTTCCTCGGGCGAACTGGTATAATTTCTATATCTGTATTATTAATGTAATGTGTGATTAAGTTCAAGAATGATTACATAATATAATGCTCCCAGTGAATTCAGACCTAACATGACCGTTGCTAAATATCCTATCTTAATTGTCACATAGATTTAGACACGTGCTCTGAAAGAAGATATTACAGTGTAGTCGTATTCTCAGCGAATGAGACTTTTATTCTCTATTACGTTTATGAGACCGGTGAAATGTCGCCGTCACCGCTATATAGCTTTTTACTGAACGCTAGTATGTAATGAAGTTCGTATGCGGTTCAGATTACATAATAAGGATTCACATATGCATTGTGCGATCTGAAAATATTGTATACTAGCTGTTGCCCGCGACTTCATCCTCGTGGAGTTCGGTTTTATCACGCACCCCTATTTTACCCCTCGGAAAAGTAGCCTTAGTTACTCCTTGTTACATCAGCTATCTGCCAGTGAAAGTCACGTCAAAATCGGTCCAGCCGTTTCAGAGATTAGCCGGAACAAACAGACAGACAGACAGAAAGACAGACAGACAAAAATTGTCAAAAATATTGTTTTGGTATATGTACCGTGTATACATCCATATGCACTTAGTAAAAAGCGGTTATTTTAATATTACAAACAGACACTCCAATTTTGTTTATTTGTATAGATTTACAAAAAAGTATGTATCACTTATCTGGTTCCCAGATGGCGCTGTGTGAAATGTCCCCAATATTGATTTAAGGTAATTTATTTATTTTATACGAATCTTTGAACATGAAAATGAATATAAAATTAGGTTCTGTTTCAGTAATAAGTTTCCTGCTAGTTGATGCTAGTATGTTTCATAATAACGTCTGATTATACTCGTCCCTTCATTTCACAATCCAGTTACTAAAATCGGTGTCACACTACTGTCACATACATAAATAGGTCTCTGACGTTCGAAATTCATCTCACTTTTAAGATAATTAAGACCAAACGTGCTAAAATTTAATCCGATGTTAGAATAGGGGTTTGTTGGCCGAGAGTTTTAAACTTTTGAACCTTGATCTTGGAACATTGCCATAAAAAAAAGTAGCTTTATGGGCTTTGACCTAATTTTTGCATATTTCAGTGCCTATTTGAGACCTATATAGAAATATGATTATTGATGTGAAACATCTATAGCCGCACGTAAAACCGATTTCTGGCGTGGCGACGCGTCGCCACGGCATGCGTTGCATATTACTTTTACAAAATAATGTCGATGTTTCACATCTGCCAGGCGTCCCGTGACGGCTCACATTTTTTCGGTTTTACGTGCGGCTAAGATGTTTCACATCAAAAATATATTATGTCAGTTCTGTTTCAAAGAAAATGATTCCCTGAATTTTTTGCGTGAGTCCGCCTTACCTCCTTGGCTTGGCTGACACTTGGCAAATCTGATTTCTTTTGGTTTTAATTTAGAGTTTGACCTGTAATTACACCGAGTTTAACGCTCAGATGTATTGCCGTTAACGATGGAGAAAAAAACACTTGTAACAGTTTTACTTTTACGTTAATATTTCAACCAGCTGCCAATTTTTTTTTTCATTTCCTTATATTGGCAAAGAAGGCGTATGAGCGTAATAATTTGTATATACACATATAGCCATACCATATATCAACGATTGAAATACCAATTGTGAATGAGGCCACAAGCAGCTTCTTACAAATATATAATATATCTATAAAAATAAATATATAATATATCCCCCCGTATATAAATATATATAAAACGGGAGGCATCTAATATTTTTTTAATGCATTTTTATGCTTAAGTTTTGTGTGTGAATAATAAAGAATAGATAAATAATTTTCACGTTGCGATGATCTCTGAACTAATACGGAATCCTGACCCAAATTTTTTTTTTGCATTAGCATTCTTGAAAGTATTCTATGAAGTATATTTCTAAAATGATGGATAACTATGAATAATTAATTTATATTTGAAATGACTTGAATGCTGCTTATGCTAAGTTTATTTCATTCGGGGTACGATGGCTAAAATATATAGATTTGAAAAAAATATGCTTGTGAAAAATAAGGAGTCCTTCTATTTTACTGTTCTTGTGCTAGGATCTCAACAGATGTCAAAACTGGCAACAAGTTATCGTGATAATATTATTATCAGTTTATTCTTAAGAATCCAAATAAATATAAACCTCTCGTTCAGCTTCATGTCAACAATGTGTCAAATAAAATAACCATTTAATTAGCTACCCGACGTCATTTTACGCCATCTCATATTAAGAAAAAAATAATTTAGTTTTTGCATATCGTCACTGTATTACATTTGAATTGTTAAATTATTCATTCAAATCTTGGATTAAACTCGTTATGAGAAATTATAATTTAAATATGAATATTATTAGCGTTATTGGGTATATGGGCATACAATTTACCTTCTTTAAGGCTGTATTTTGCATTTAGAAGATGACGTTTGGGTGACATCTCAGAATGAGTATTTTCTGTAATAGACTCTAATAATCTTATTGGAGAGGCTCATGCCTACTCTTGACAAGCAAGAGTATAAGATATATAAATAAATAAATATTGGTGGACATTTCACACAGAGCCAACTAGACCCAACTAAGCGTAGCTCGTACTATAGACACCAGACAACTGATATAAGACGTATATTTTGTAAATACATTACTAACGTTTGTCCTGGGTGGGAATCGAACCCACGACCTACAGCGCAGAAGGCAGAATTACCACCAACTGAGTTCAGTAAGAGAGGTGCCCATTCCGGATCGGCAGAAGTCACGTCTTCAATTTGTTGTTACAGCTTCCTCCCGATATTTTCCTTCAGCGTTTTTATTGAGCACATAATTTTTCCATACAGAAAACTTATTAGTACCTGGATTTGAAGCGGCGACCTCCGGATTGTAACTGTCGATACCACCACGTTCTCCACGAGTGAACACGCGATCCCTGTGTTCCGAAGAAAGCTCTACCTATAAATTAGATTTTGTTACTACGATATGTTAATCAGACAATGTTATAATAGAAACGAGAATAGAAATTTGCGTTTTGCTTATAAACGAGCGCTTGTCATTTCGTCGTCAGAATTCATCATAACAATATTATAAATATGTTCAGGAAATTTATTTCTAAAAATTATACCATAGTACACCAATAGTTAATACTTTTTGATCACGAAAAAAAGAGGTACAGAGCGACGAATACTTAACAATAGGTTATACAACGGCCTTCACATTCCATTGCCGATTCTTCCAGACAAATTTTACATCGACTGAATAAGTAATAGATGAATTACTATAATATTTTAAATTTATTGTCTTAAATAAATTATGCTTCCTTATGTTTTGAGTCAGACCCACAATGGTTTACTTTATACTGTAGATAACTACCGTTGAAACATAGACGTGACAAGTGCGAGCTCGTGAACACCCGAGCTTTTACATGTGACTTCCTTTTTTTGAGTCAGAGCTACAAAGGTTCATTTTTTGCTGTGGAAAATAACCGTAGAAGCGTACATGTGTAGACGTGATCTCACGAAATGAAATGAAATTGAAATGAAATGAAATGAAATTGAAATGAAATGAAATTGAAATGAAATGAAATTGAAATGAAATGAAATGAAATTGAAATTGAAATGAAATGAAATGAAATTAATTTTACGACAACAAACATTATAAAAATGCGACAACATGAAAACTTACTGTTTTTACATGAATAATCCAGCCGTTATAGATATTTAGATACTCACGGCAGTAAATCAACTAATCGCTGACTCTATAACTCCAAGATCCATGGTGTTCAATAAATAAACTGTTGTTTTTTTTATCTCACACCGCTTTGCTTCCAATCGTTTGATTGGCGTCCAAACTTCCATAGATTATTTGTGGGCGTGGCGTTCCGATAGTAAACAAATAGTAACCTTTTAAATACGATACTTCAACGTATCTAACCTACCGTTTGTGTAAGTGGTTTCTGATTGATCACACCGTACAGCTTCGTGTCTGCATACAATGTTCTTTAATTAATATGTGTTTAATTTATTAATTTCTTTTTGAAATTGGATAGATAGATTGATAATTCTTTATTGCACCATAAAACAAGTACACAGGTGAACTTAATGCTATTTAGCGTTTTCTTCCAGCTAACCTTTGTGTAGTATGGATTGTATGTTGTAGTGAATTTAAGTCAAAAAATATTTTCATACATCACTAAATAGTACTATATAAAAATGACATCATTTTGCTGCACTTTTCCGGGATAAAAGTAGTCTATGTGTTATTCCAGAATATAAGTCTAGATATATCTGTCTTCTATCTATCTCTTTGCCAAATTTCATCCAGATCCCATCAGCCGTTCTGGCGTGATTGTGTGACAAACATCCATCCATACTTTCACATTTATAGTAGTGACATTAATTTCAGATAAAATATAAATATATAATTATATTTTAGATTTGTCTGACGTAATAAAGTCGTAAATAATTAGACAAGTAGTCTTAATTATTTTCGTTTGTCCGTGTAATTTGGCTTCTGTGCGGACTGAAACAACAATTACAAAAATGTAGTGTTTTGAAACACCGAAATTATTTATTTTTCGTAGGATTCAGAAAGTAGTGTGTTCTCTATATTGTAAAATTCTGCCTGTTAGCTGAAATTATACGCAGTGGGATCGCCATAGTAGGTTATCAATTCTCTATAATGCTCATATGTTTTTTGGTACTAAATCGAACAAACATCGGATGTTTTTGAAACCTGATATATGAATCACAATGCTGTTCTCAGAAGTTTGTTAATTTTCTAAACGTGTATTTGGTAAATTATCAAACAAATAAATCCATCTTTTTTATTCGATATATAGCTAAGAAAAAATTACTTTAAAATTATTTTGAGAAGCGGAATGCAGTTTTTTCGAATGAGTTTATGCAAATACTCGCAAGTACGATCGTATCTATGTAAATATGATAACGCCACATCTAATAATTGGAAGTGTATCTTTATTTATAAAAGCAATATCTATATAAGGATGCGCGGGCGCAACGGTAAACGTTCTTATTGGAATAAATTACATATCAGCACAATATTAAATGTAACGGAAAGTATAAAAAACATAAGTATAATTACATTTACATATTATTTCTGTGATCTTTAAACGAACCTAATTTCGTTAGGATTAAAAGTTGGATATTGAGATTTTATGAAAATTTTATATCGACTACACAGTTTATTGTGAAGATTAATAATGTGAGTTATATAGTGTACCTAATTGAATGTTAACATCGGGCACTGGAGAGGTCTATATATACATTGGCACTTAGCTATGTTATTTTACCTGAAAGTATTTAGGCAAGCGAATTCGCGAGGGGCCAATCTTCGGCCTCATTGGCACCTTCTGTATCTAGCAATGGGCTACTTATTAAATTGGTATTATTTGTCAAGAGATCTTATATCTCTAACTGTTAAAATAATGAAACTATTATTATTATTATTATTTGTGTGATGTAGGTGATAGAACGACCTGACGGCCCACCTGATGTTAAGTGGTAACCGCCGTCCATGGACAACATCAATACGACTCAAATCCTCTCCAACAGAGTACGAGATGACTCAAGTCGCATTGCGTTGCGTCCGTCACCCCGAGACGGGGATGTTACGTCTCATGCGCCTGCAATGGCACCCACTCCCTTCCACCGAAACACAGCAACACGATTGCATCACTGCTTGGCGGCAGATTATTTCTCCGGGCGAACTTAGCACAAGTTCTACTGCTACTTTGGGTTGCTCCTTTCGCACTACCCGGGGGACACGTGTATGGATTCGAAGAGTTATCATCTAGGGACGCGAGCAACGTGGGCCCCCAATATATTATTAAGTATCGGCTTTTTTCCGCTGTAATGTTTTTGTTATGGGCTGAGTTTAACACTTACAATATCGTAAATTATTCAAATGAAATAGGAAAGGCTCAAAAAAAAACTTCCCCATTTGGTGTAAGGCATAATTTTAGGGAATAATTTATATGATAATAACCATAGTTGTAGTTTAAAAGCTACTTATTGTAATTTGACAAAATATCCCTCTTTAGTTAAGTTACGTGTTCATAATACACGTACGGTATCAAACTTTGACGTGTTCGAGTGGGTACCTGATGTACCTGAGTAATAAAAACTATTGGGAACAAAGAAAAAAGTTTTCATTGACTAATACTGCCATCATACTATTTCTATCGCTAAACACTACTTTGTTCCGGTTTGAAAAGTGTAACACAAGCAGATGAGACATTCCATTTTCACTGAGATGTGATGTAGAAGAGTTATGCGACTTGGGTCTTCCCATACCTAAATTAGAGGAGAACTGACTACAGTTCTGCTCTAATTTAGGTATGGGAAGACCCAACGACTACGTTGGGACTCAATTTAAAGACTGATTGGCCTCATAGCTCGGTTAGTAGTACTGCCTTCTGCGCTGTAGGTCGTGGGTTCATTCCCACCCAGGAAAAACATTTGTGTGACGAACATAGATGTTTGTTCTGTGTCTGGGTGTGTATTATATGTATCAATGTATTTACAAAAAAAAAGTATATAAGTATTATATTAGTTGTTACTTCAGGGTTACTTCCCATGATACAAGCTATGCTTCGCTTACTATGGGGCTAGATGGCGCTGTATGAAATGTCTATCAATATAATAATAATAATAATGCTGTTATGGAGTTCAAGGTCTGCTAGTGTTAGGTATATGGTAGGGTACCTATCAATGGAACTATTCATCGTCACGCCTTGCTTTCCATTAGAACCTATGATCCAATCATTAGACGCAGCAGTGTACTTTCACCCCGGACTGATAATTTGCGATACTGTAGCACGAGCGAAACCACGCTTTCATATTAATTTAATTGTTTTTGACTGACCTTACTGGTTATTCACTCTGCCTTCTGCACTGTAGGTCATGAGCTCGATTCCCACCCCCGGGGCAAACATGTGTGAAGAACTGTTTGTTCTGTTACTGGGTGTTAATATGTATATAAATTGTATTTAGAAAGAGTATGCACCTAGTCTATCAGTTATCTGGTTCCTTAGTTTGAGGCTAGATGGCGCTGTGTGAAATGCCATAATTTATTTTTTCAAATATTATTTTGAAGATCGCATAATACGTTTGTATCCGGAGATCGAGCCTTCGGTCGACATTACTTCCGGTCTGTGGCTATTACGGCTCAGTGAAGCTGGCTTTCGATCTGAAGATCATGGGTTTGAATCCTACAATGATTTCAAGTTTCCGGTAGGAAATTACCGCGAGGTAGGGAAATGTCCGACTGGCTGGCAAGATTCCAATCGTGGCGTCGCATAGCGTTACCTTCAGCTATATACTGACTTATCATCATGGAATATAGTAACCTAGTCAAAATCAACCCAGTAATTATTATAATAAAAAACTCATAAAATTTGTTAATGCTGATCAACGGTTTATGAGACTTAGTTTACTAGATACTATTCAGTTAAATTAATGACACCATAACAAAAATCAGAAGCGTAAAGTATTCTGTTTTATCAGTGTTACAGATCTGGACCACACGTAGAGTTAACGTGGCCACTATTCTGTTGGAATTTAAGGTGCCTCACCTATCTTGCGACTTTCAGCGCGACTTATTATCGCTCTCTAACGATTTAGCCTCGCGACAGGAGACGTTAAAATTTATAGAAATTATTATTATTATATTTATTATTATTAGGTAAGCAGCATTTCAGTTATTTTATTAATAAGCTTTTCAAACTATATAATGGATTTATAAAGAACTTTTATTTTTGAATTTATAATAAAAAATAATATTGGTGGATATTTCACAAAGTGTCATCTAGCCCCAAAGTAAGCTAAGCATAGCTTGTATCATGGGTACCAGACTACTGATAGAATATTAACACCCAGACACAGAACAAACATCTCATGTACTTACGTCACGCAAGGACGTAGAAATGTTTATCCTGGGCGGGAATCGAACCCACGACCTACAGCAGACGGCAAAGTTACTACCAACTGAGGTCTGAGGCCAGTCAAATATAAATTTAAATTGTTAAATTCAAAAGTCAAAGCTCTTATTTTTAATAATGGTATGAACATTGAGTCATAAAATATTGTCTCATTTAATTATATTTTCAAAAGTATCATATATATAACCTTTCTTCAAAAAAAATACGTGCAAAATTATCAAAACATAAAATTTAAAGCGCGTTTCACATCTTGCGACTTTTTGACGCCAAGCTTTTGCCGAGTAGTGGCGGACTGTGGTCTGACGAAGGTAGATAGATGCCTCCCTTGAGACACCGCTTAAGTTCGGGGGATAGCAAATATATAAACGATCCAAGGTCACGTCAACGCCACCGACCCAGTACTACTTGTTGCAACTCTAGTCATTTAATCCTCTCTCTAAGTGATTGCTTAAGCCACTTAAGGGATAAATAAACACATTAACATAAGACAAAGATTACAGTTTTTTATTGCCTTAAATTATTATGAAAATAATCTCAACTAAACTAACTCGTTGACAACCACTTTCTAGCCTCAAAGGTTTGCTGGAATAAAACTCTATTTAGGGTTAACCTCGCCTTTGTACATGTCTTTTCTATAAGATAATTTATATTATAATATATGTTTGTAAAATAAAGAATAAAGAAACTAAAATTTTACACATGTAGTGGTATAGTTTGCGACTTTTTAGATAAAAATGATATATTTCTATCCAACTTTTTTGGATAGGGTCGAAAAAATACGTCATACTAGAATTCATGAGCAAAGAGAGTTTGAAGTTACGCGGTATTTTTAGTCCGTAAAAACAAACTTAGGTTTTGTGCATTGGGGTTGCCAGAGTGAGAGTAATTAATTAATTACAAGGCCAAAAAGCCGAGTGGTACAGACATCGACTTTCAATCGGAATGTCCGCTGTTTTGTAACCTAAAATTTTTGAAGTCTAAGGAATGTGTGTTGGTTATGATATAAAATAGATACCTTTATTGTACACCATAAGTTAGAAACATACTATACTGCTGAAAAACTACAAGATACACAATGGGCGGCCTTATAGCTATAAGCGATCTCTTCCAGACAACCTTACAGTTCTTTTACTTTTAAACATCGTTTATATTTATATAGTGGTGTACAGTAGTAATAGTACTATCTATTTATCTATGTAGATTGTCATCCTTCTGAGGTTGTTAAGATATTACCAACTACCCCATATAACAAATATATTTCCCACTCATACCCATAACGTGCAACAATTTTTACAATTTAACAATAATGTAACAATTACCTCATTGTGTTGAATCGCAAATGCAACAATGGCTCGATGGCGGACGTGGATTTAAATATAATTAAATAATAACTATATGGCATTATCTACCATCGACCTGTTGGAGTGACCGGCAATGATGGGATGGTATTGTGGCGTGGTGCTACAGTAAGCGATCTCATGTGTTTCAACACCAGTGTAGAATGAAAGAAAGAAAGAAACATATTTTTATTTGCCTTACGGACTACTATACAATGAATTAAACTACATATGATACATAGAGCAGTAGAACTCACGCCAAGTTCGTCCGGGGAAGTACTGCCACCATGCCCTTTTCTGCCGCCAAGCAGTGACGCATTCGCGTTACTGTGTTGAAAGGTGTGGTTGCCGGTGAAATTACAGGCACATGAGACATTCCACCTTCACGTCTCACATTTACGGGCGCATACGATGCGACTTGGGTCTTGTCATACCTACTTTGGGAGGACCCAAGTCGCATCGGCTGTTATGGGCCGAGGTTACCACTTAACACCAGGTGGGCCGTCGGCTCGTTCCGTAAATGTATTACATAAAAAATATATATATATATACAAATGAGTAAATGCAAATTTTATGCGTAGCAGATCTGAAGGCAAACATGGGTTTCGCTCAGCATTGTGCTGGATACACACTGATGTGTGCATCCACCGCTGGTTTTCAGCGGAAACCATAATAATGTGTCACGTCACTCAACGGCGACAAGTGTCTATATGCAGAGAATGCAGAAGTTGGAAATATGTAAAAATTAATTATTATGGAACCTTTAAGTTTTTTTTTAACGCTGACAATGTTATACAGATATAAACAGCAGTCACCATCTCTTAAAGATGTTTAAAGTTATGGCATAGTACAGCCATAGCCACAATACATCGTCTAGACAATTTGTATCATAGATATCGCCAGTTTCTATTCTAGGGTTCCCGAGTGAATTCATGTAGTTGAGGTTTGCCTTTTATCAGGTAATGGAACGTTCAAATTGGTTTCGCAACCTAAAATTATGGTCTGGAACTAGATTTTTCATTAGTATACTCATTAGAGAACCATTTCATTTATTCTAACTTAACCCTTTGAGAATTATCGCAAAGTGCGTGCTTTTTAATAAAAAAAACCACTAATATATCGCCTAAAAGATCCATTTCCCCTCGCAAGTACATCCGCGAGAAATATAGTCACTTCGTATCATGTGTCATCATTACCGGTATCAGCGTGGTGGTCTAGCGGTACTGACCCCCGAGTTTCAATCCGGAGGTCGCCGGTTCAAATCCCGACGTGCACCTATAAGTTTTTCGAGTGAAAGATTTATGTGCGCAATACCACGTTCTCAAAACGGTGAAGGAAAACATCGTGAGGAAACCGACATGTCCTAGAACTAAAAATTCGAAGACATGTTTCGAGTGCACGAAAGGAGCCTCTTTGAGGCGCACTTACAATCCTTTCACCACACTGGTTCGATAGAACCGGTGACTCGAAGAAGAAGAATACCGGTATCATAACGAAACAAGGTTCGGGTGTAGCGCAACTGTATGCGCGGATTTAATATAAATCGCTATAGAACGCACCCAACCTTTACTATTACAATGAGTGAGCTAATTATCAGTGGTGATCATGATCACCGATTGTCACTGAGTCAGCGATGTGCGACCAGTTAGGCCCACTTAATAGGCCCTAACACAAATTAGCCGTCTGTGCCCTGAAATCTATGCTTAACAAGCCATAGCGTAAAACCTAGGTACTTTTTTATTACGCTGATTGTTTTAATCAACATTTTTATAAACATTTTTAAAAAGTAGAAGTACTGAGACTTATGCAGTTTACCTCTTTTATGAGACTTTGCTTAAAAGCCATTAACGATTTGATGTAAGTAAACGTAATCCAGAAAACTCAGTACTCTAGTGCAACATTATATCAGCAGAGCTTATGTCGTCCGCGGAAGTACTGCCACCGTACCCATTTCTGCAGCCAAGCAGTAACTCATTCGCGTTACTAGTTCCGGTTAGAGAGTTGTGGTTGCCGGTTAAATTACAAGCACATGAGACATTAAAGTTTCACTGCCAAAAGTTACGGGCGCACAATATGTGACTTGGGTCTTGTTGTACCTAAGTAGGATCCAAGTCGTATTGCTTTATTTATTTATTTGGGTAAACTAACAGTAACACAGTAGGTAAGAACTTAAAGATAAATATTTAAATAAATTATTCACTGTGGTTAACTTTTACCACAGATTACATATTGTTATGTGTAGAGGTTACGACTTGTCATAAGGTGGGTCACCAGCTCGTTCCGTAACTTTATCCCATAAAAGAAAAACCCCTGACTTGTCTTGAACTTGGGCGGCTTGGTGAAGGAGCTAAAAAGAAACGTGGCCTTTCAAACAGATATTCACTCGCTGATGAATCACTTTTGCATATCTGACTCTCTTATCTCTGGTTTTTGTCAGATACCTATGAACTGAATGATTACCAACTTGTCATAAATTTTTCGCAGTTCTCTCACGCTAATTGTAAGTGCACTTAAATTCATCATTTGGGCCACCTGTCAGATATAATAGTTACCGCCCGGCGCCGCTCGCAATTTATCAACATAGGAAATAGCGCCAGATGACAACTTCGCTAAGCCCTCATTACCATATATATTATTTTTTTACCACTTTTTGCTTACATTGTCATTCAATGTCCCACACAAAAACCGCAGGCCGCAAAAACTTTTTCTGTGTTATTTATACACTGACAAGCCAACGGACTGTATTTAATTTCATAAAGGTTGACGATTATGGGTTTGCTGGTTTCGGTATGATCGTTTTTAACTATGTAACATAACACAAATATCCTACAACTGAAAACAAAATTCTGCTCACCACGGAAACGTCTACGTCAGCTGAGAGGTTTGTCTAGTATCCGTCGATTAGAGTTGACGTCTCGATTTCGAAATTGCCTTCAAAGCTAAGGGTCCGGCGGGTCGCAGACCTGAGAAAACATTTGTATAAAGATCAGTAATTTTTCTTTCGGGGGGGTCTTGAATGTTTGTGCCACCTGTGACACAGACATCCCCCATACAGGAGACAGTCTCGTGCACAAAAGAAACCCCATTGAGGTGCATTTCAATCCGTAGAATGATGGCACCGATTGCCAATCGATCCTTTGTTGTCTTTCGACCATCGACATATTGGCGTAGTAACTTTATAGAATCAATAAATTCAACAGTCAAATTATAATTTCTGTAGCCCAACAAAAGTATATAATTAAGTACAATAAAGCAGAAATACCTAAACTACACAATTTTCGTAATAATGGAGCTGTCTCCATACACCTCTCAACTCTATATTTATAAAAGTAGTTTCCCCTAAAGTATATAATAGTTTGCTTGATACATCGGGGTGGAGTCAAACCGATGTTTATCGTAATAAATATGCTACAGTTATTGAATACTAAATAGAATTCCCATGTATGAAGACATTATTCCTTTTATTAATACATTTTAAAACCTGTCGACGGTGTATTAAACACAGTTATTATAATTATTATGAATAAACATAAACTAATGGCGATAATTGAGTGAAAGCTCATCGGACTGGTTGAGGTACTTTTGCGTGCTTTTCTTATATCGCTTTCTATAGCTGTATCTGTATATATGGGATAGTGGGATATTATTATAAATATATATCTATATATAACATAACATCTATTCCACGAAACCCGTTTAGGAAATCCAGAGGTACACATGTCTAACTGAAAGATACATTAATTTTGAACATAGACATGACAATAAGCAAGCCCATCGCCTGTAAATCATTCATTAATCGACATCACAGCTGTCCTGGCCAGCTCAAATTCTATCAAATTAAAATTGATGTATAATATACTATATAAATACACAATAAATAAATATTGTTTTCAGTGTATTAAAAAAATAGCTAGCCTGCGTCAATTTTTTACTTTGAATTAACTCAAATTAAATATTAATAGATCGCGCGTATTTAAAGTTCACTTTAGATCTAAAGCAATTTAAAGTATCCAAAGTGTATATCATAAAAAAACGACATATAAAATCCTGATTAAAATCATATCGTCCGAAGAAAGCTACAAGAAAATTACATTTAGTACTCTTCAAAAGGCGTGCTATGAATGCTAGAGGTATATATATTATTTATGCTTGTGTTGATTTCTTTCCAACAGGGATATTTTATAAATCCAGATATATAATAAAATCAAACCTGATGTGGGTACAAGTAACCTAATACTTCGAGAAACTACTGAGTAAAGATCTAACAATTTTGACAAAAAGTAGTGTTGATCCCGTCGAACAGTAAACCTCTCGCCAAGTTCGTCCAGGGAAGTACTGCCACCATGCCCATTTCTGCCACCAAGCAGTAACGCGTTGGCGTTACTGTGTTCCGGTTTGAAAGGTGTGGTTGCCGGTGAAATTACAGGCACATGAGATATTCCACCTACAAGTCTCATAGTTACGGGCGCATACGATGCGACTTGGGTCTTGTCGTACCTAGTAGGGAAGGACCCAAGCCGCATCGGTTGTTATGGGCCGAGGTTACCACTTAACCAGGTGGGCCGTCGGCTCGTTCCGTTACTATATGACATAAAAAAAAGATAACAACTAATCAATTACCTGTGCACCGACGCAATTATACAAATATAAGATATTTGGGGTTAACATGCCATATCAGACACACCCTGTGTAACTAGTAGTGCGAGAGTCAATCGTCCCAAACCTGATAAACTTCTATGTAGAAATTCAAAGTACAAGGTATAATTGTAGGTAGCTGAATGCAATTTGTGTATTATTTATAATATTACTTGTAATTATACAGGTATAATTATATGAAATGTATTCGCTGTCGCGCCGGCATCCGTATTGGGTTTTGCATATCTTGTCATCGGGATAATGTGGCCATGCTTTAAGGCTGTGCATACTGGGGCGAGTGGATTCCATCTGCCCCCATCCCTTTGGGATACAGATGGGAATAACTACGATTTAGTATGAACAGTCAGCAACCAAAGCAGATTAAAACTTATTGTTTTTTTTTTCCATTTACAATATACTCTTCATTTTAGTTCATTTCTATAGATTTACCTTTCTTTCCTGGACTTGCGTAGCCATTAACAATGTTACTTACGTTTACGGCGCTGACAGATCTACTAGCACAAATGAAAATATAAACTAAACAATGATCATTCGATGCTTCGCGTCATTACAGCCCACATTTACTTGGCCTTGTTCCACACGTTTTTGTCTTCTCAATTCTTCCCTCGTTGGACACAGGTTTTTCATCTCACTATCTTAGTACAATATGTTCGTAATCATAATCTTTGGGTATGTCCCACAGATTTATGTTATTAATATAAATAAAAATTATTAATAAAATAAAATAAAAATGTCCTATGAACGTAGCTTTAGAAGAAACTATAAGTGTGCAACGGCTGTATCGAATGTCGGTCAGCAGGATTTGTTTACTCTTGATCAAATAATATATATTTTTACTATGCTTGCAAGTAAAACAACTCCAGTGTATGCCAACGCAATTTATATAAAATAAGGCTACGTTCAGATGACAAGCGTTCAACGCGCGCTGAACGCGCGCTAAATTTTTGTATAGTGTTCACATGACACGCTCTTGTCAGGCGTTGAACGCGCGTTGTCGCGGCCGCCATAGATTTCAGACTTCAGTAGAGTTCTACATTTGCCGGAGATGGACGTAGAAACAGTTTTAGCGGTGATTTTATACCGACGGCTGAACCGACGCGACAGAAGACAAAAGCTTCGGTTTCCATTTCGGACGATTTCTGAACGAACTGATCCCTAAAATGTGTGCATCCGCGTCGAAAGCGCGCGCTCAACTGAACGGAAACATAGAAAACCAATGATCTCAAAGCGCGCGTTGACGCGCGCTGACAACAGTCGAGCGCTAGCGCAGCGTCAACGCGCGCTTTATTAAAACGCGCGCTAGCATGTGTACGGCCTGAATAAAAAGTATGTAGTTGTAAACGCGCGTTATCGAAACGCGCGTTGAACGCTTGTCATCTGAACGTAGCCTAATGTGAGGTATGAAAAAGTCATTACCATTTTTTGCATAACTTCCAATTATCTCATTATTTTTAAAAAGTATCTACATACTAACTTGTTCAACTTAAGTAAATTAATTACTTTTAAGTCAGTCAAATTCTACCAATTAAATGCCAAATCTATAGAAAGACACTGGACTCGACATTAATAGATTTGACAAAGGAATCGATATATTTAAGTGAAAGTTACCAATCCGTCACACAGTAATTCAATATTGCTACCTCAACGTTATACTACTTCGGGCCCTAGTACCACAATAAACTATTATAGTATTCTAATAACTCTCGTAATCCTGTCTGAAGAGCTCCGCGAAGTACTTTACCGTGCAAGTCTAATACTTATCAGTAACGTTACCCTCTGTTTGCACTGTCGGGTGAAAATACTAGATACCTATTAAAGTACAACATACTGTAGTGTTTTTAGATATATGCACTTTCAAATGTTACGACATTAGTGCGAAATCAGGGAGTACAATCAGCACTCTCAAATCTAAAGGATTTCTAGTGTATTTTTGAAAACAATTTCCTACTCTGAAAATGGATGAGAGCTGCTGAACTTGTAAGAAGAAAGAACTGTCAAATTCAATTTTTGCGGTGAACGCTAGAGCATTGTCAAATTCAATTTAATCCTACGTTCAAAGATACCTCTTTCAGAGTAGGATATCGTCTTAACATTGCTCATAGGTTTGGATTTGAGAGAATAGACGTCATCTTTTGAGTAAGCAACTTCTTTTTACGAGTTTTACTTAACTCGCAATGTTTGTATGTTTA
Source organism: Chesias legatella (assembly GCA_947359385.1). Classification (NCBI taxonomy): domain Eukaryota; kingdom Metazoa; phylum Arthropoda; class Insecta; order Lepidoptera; family Geometridae; genus Chesias; species Chesias legatella. Next base: position 13,424,036 of record OX375762.1, on the reverse strand, counting down.
GGTCATAATATGATACTGAACTTTAGACCAATCCCCTCAAACCGATTAAAGTGAAATTAGGAACACATGTGTAACTCGTTGACAATGCAATAATATGTTAACATGGAGATTAGTACTTATCAAGATCAAATAATAAATATTGAGAGGGCTATAGTAGCCCTCAGTAATGGTCCAGGGTCTGTATGTGAAAGCTTGTTTGGAAAAATGAATTCTTCAACAAAACTTATTATAAAAGATGTTTTTTATGATATAATAATAGAGAGATAGAAGTAAAACTTATGCTAAGTTCGCCCGGAGAAGTACTTCCACCACACCTGATAATCTGCCGCCAAGTAGTGATGCACTCATTTTGCTGTGTTCCGGTGGAAGGGAGTGGGTGCCGGCGAATTGCAAGCGCATGAGACGTAACATCCCCGTCTCGAGGGGATGGACACAACGCATTGCGACTTGAGTCATCTCGTTTTATGGAGAGGACTTGAGTGGTATTACTGTTGTCTAAGGGCGGCGGTTACCACTTAACATCAGGTGGGCCGTCAGCTCGTTCCGACAGTTAAGTAACATAAAAAAACGTTGTAGTCGATGTAAACGCTCTACGTATAAATGTAATGTTAGTTATTCTACCTCTATAATACTGTGGTATTATACATGTGTATGGTAGAAACTCATTCGCACACGGCTATTCATTGTATAAAAATCTCCGCAACGATTGGGCCTCGTAATAATCCTAATTGCTCTTAAAAAGCCTTCTTTCATTACAGGCTTTATAACAGTTTCCGCTACCTTTCGCTCAACATAGGCGAGATCAAATGATTTTAATAAGAAGAACTAACAAAACAAAAGATCTAGTGGAAAATTTGTGTTGTTCGATGACGTGGTCTGGGCGTGGTGGGTCATGGAGTGGGCTGAAGATAAATTGTATTTTTTACTGACCTGCTTAATTTAACCACCTTGATTGAAAAGTTAAGCGTCAAGATAACGAATTTACACGAATATGTTTTCGGAAATATCTTTTTCAAATACCCACTTAACTTGGTATATATTTTTAGAATAATGTCACTGCAATGATTACTAAATTTTGTTTCTATGGCACCCAAGCCGGTACTAATTTCGTAGATTCGAGACAGGAATAAACCAAAAGTATTAAGTTGACAAATGTTTGTTATTTGGGTATGATGATGTATTTACTAATTATGTTGAGGAATTGTTTGACTAAAATAAAATTGAAAGGACATCTTTCCTTAATTATTAAATAAAAGCTAAGTGTATACTTGATGACATTACTACAGATAGCTATTACATTGATATGAATTAACGTCTATGCAGTGAAACACGAATTGGCGACTTGATAAAAACCTTAATTTATAAATGCGCTTTGTGTTATTAATAAAAATATTACACAGAGTTCCATTTTATTATGAACTGCTACGAATAACGGCTTAAAGTCATATTAAATTTGCTAAATGCAGTGACACCTTAGAAATTATGTCAACGCTTATGCTCATTGCAAAATATTCGTTTCTTGTTTTCAATTTTGTAATTTTATTGTAAGTGATATTGGTACTTGGCATTTTTTATTTAGATATTTTATTTGAGTATCTGGAATATCATCAACATAAACTGATGAAATTACAGGCACATGAGACATTCCTACACGTCTCATAGTTACGGGCGGATACGATGCGACTTGTCGTACCTAGTAGGGGAGTGAGGATCCAAGCCGCATCGGTTATGAGCCGAGGTGACCACTTACCACCAGGTGGGCCGTCGGCTCGTTCCGTTATTATATCACATAAAAGAAACGCTCGCAGTGATACCGCACCCGAAAATGATTCACGATTGGAACGGGCGCGGGCGCGGGCGCGTACGCTCATAATGTACGTTAATTTCATCTAATAATAACACCTATTCTTTGTTAGTTTTTACGAAATCTGACTTCGTTATATCTGTAATTCTTCGCGTTTTATATTTTTATATTGTGTTATTTCTCCGTCTGTTTCTATTTTCTATTATTTGATGTAAACTGGAACGCGTTCATATCTTACAGATGAAATTTTATTGTTTGTTAAATTGTCCTAAATAACTTTGTGCACATTTTAAAATGTGGAATACAATATCACAGAGAAATAAATCGTTCATGACATAATATTTTGAACCACAAGACACTAATTATTAATTTTATGTATTTTTGACTTCAAGTTACGCACTATTTTGATGAATTTATAATCAGTTCTTTTTGTATTTTAGTTTAGTAATAAACATTTCTTGAATTAGTGCATTTAAGTAAGTACGTACAATGGTGTTCTTCCTATATATTATATATATTTATTATTATCCCTATTTATTGTAATCGGTGATTACTTGTTGGAGATAATAAAAAAAAGGCTTTAATGTTTGGAAACAAACAAACACCTGAAGGAGATTTACTTTGCGGACATGATATTGTTTATTCATTCGTATGGCAACTTATCTCCTCCTATTTAAAGTTCTATTTATCATTAACTATGATCCGTGTGTTCCATACTATGCAGCTGGTACTGTTCGCCATATAAGTTATTTACTCAAATACTTGGATAATAAAATATTTGTCATATATATACGTCACTAGCTGCGCCCCGCGGTGTTACCCGCGGTGAGTGTCCCACGGGAACATTGCACTATTCCGGGATATAAGGTTACCTGTTCTATACCATAACCTATCTCTATGCCAAATTTCATGCAGATCCGTCCAGCCGTTCCGACTTGATTGAGTAACAAAATATCCATCCATTTTCCAACATCTGAAATAACTTTCGCATTTATAACAGTAGTAAGATAAAAAGTTGACACGGGTAAGGTGGTAATGCCAGCAGTAACCGGCACATAATACATAAAATTAATTCATATTAAAATACATAAAATTGCTAGATTCCTAAGATCACGCCGGCTCATTAATAAAACAGTAGTTTAAAGTCCGTAAATATTAATGTTTTCACACAAAATTCGTGTTTACAACTTAATGCTAAACTTTATGTTTTTGTTGCAGGTACGTACAAGTTTTATTATAAAAACATGAATTACAACCCGGAAGTGGAGCAGTGGTGAGGTTTGAGAAACAGTTGCGGTGTACACACGAACACAAAAGCGTTACAAATAGCTGGATAACAGTGTACATTTATAAACGGCGTATTTTAGCGAACGACAAAACTGTTGTAACGTTTCAGTGTTTTAAATTCATAATGATGTAAAATTATTGTTGTGTTACGATCATTCTTTCTCATTATTCGTGATTATTTTCGATATGGACGCATACACGAATCACTAATGGATCTAATTATATTTTTATTTTAACGAATCTAATATATCGTTCTTGATTTTTATGAAGATATTTATTTATTAACAGTACAATAATTGATCGCAGTATCTTATTCTATATATAAATGTTGTGCAACGTTAATTAAGCTTTCCCATTACGCATAAAATATTATTCCTTCATCTATAAATTTGAATTTTAAACGCTGCGTAACTAATCTCGAATATTACACAATTTTACTCAAACTACTGGATTTTGCAAACGCTTTGTTACCTATGCAAGATGCATTTAAAATAAGCGTTTTTACGTCGACTGTACAAATCATAATTATATTCTATTATTCATCATAACAGAATATATTAAGTTTTACAAAAAGTTAATTCTTATTTTATTATGCATTATAATGTGTAATAAAACATGTACATCACAGCTGACGTGTAATTGGGTTTTTTAACCATCGTTAGAACGTTATTTTATACAAAGTGGTGCAGTAAAGAATTAAATAGAGACATGACTCTTCCGTAAATTCAGTTTTGTTTGAGTAAACGATGGTGATATGTTGAATGGCATCACAGCTCAGTTCGTAGTAGCTCTACCTTCTGCGGTCGCGGGTTTGATTACCACCTACGACAAATATTTGTGTGACGAACGTAGATGTTCATATGTATTAACAAAAAACTGTTTAAGTATTCTATCCATATAGGTAAGGTATGCTTGGTTTGGGGCTAGATGGAGCAATGTGAAATGAATAAAAAAAGAGTTGCCATATTGCCATTCGCTTATTGTTTGTAGAAAAAATGGTTTCTTTTCTGTATGAGCACGCAATTATTTATTTTTCTTCGTTTTCTAATATACTAACGGAAGCTTCCACCCGTTTGTAACAAAAGCAACATGCTGCCTTTGTTTATAAAATGTCAAATACGTATGGACTTTTTGACGAATAGAAACGTTGCTCTTTGCATCTCGTGCAACATACAGAGGAAGCCATACGATGAAGACCTTTTATTTGTCTCACGGAGACACGGAACAAGGCCCACCTTGTTATGGCCTACCTTTGCCCATAACAAGCAAAGTACGACTTGGGCCCTCCCCTACTTAGGTAGATCAAAAGTTATTCTTCTTGTCAAATCTAGAAATTAGGAACCTCCACTCCATTAACACCAGTTTCGATATTATTCGGTGCTTTATGCGTATAAGATCGCGACCACGACTTGAATGTCATTTGTAAGTAGATATGTAATTTTAATCTGTCTTCATACTTTATAATCTGCATACAATATTTCATAATAAAGCCTTCTACATAAGGCGTAATGTTTAAAGTCGGTTGGCACTCCAAACGAAGACTAGTAGTTCCATATCTGTTTATATTTGTAATCTCTGGCTCCCGTTCTCCGTAGATAACACTTAAATGTATATTACTATTAAAATCTTCTGCCTCAAAATGAAAAAGACGACAGTCGGAAAAGCCGGCGGGAATATCAGGATACTAAGACATCGTCATACAGTCAGCCACTGCAACGAAGTGGAATGATCTTTATGGCGATAGCTTAAGATACAATATTGCTTACACTGATTTGTGTATCTTCTTGATTCTGAATTAGAATTTGTCACCAAGTAAAACGGCACTGTGTCGCCGTGGATTACGTATACATTTACTTTGTCACTTGTTTCGCGCAGTCTTATAAAGGTCAGCAATGTGATCAAATTATTATTTATTCTGATGGATAATTCACTTTATTCTATTCTATTCTATGCGAGTCACTGGTTTTCTAGAACCAGTGTGGTGAAAGGATTTCAAGTGCTCCTCAAAGAGGCTCCTTTCGTGCACTTGACACATGTCTTCGAATTATTAGTTCTAGGATATGTCGGTTTCCTCACGATGTTTTCCTTCACCGTTTTGAGAACATGGTAATGCGCACATAAATCTTACAATCGAAAAAATTTTAGGTGAACGTCGGGATTTGAACCGGCGACCTCCGGATTAAAACTCGGTGTCAGTACCACTAGATCACCATGCTCTCACATTGTTCACTTATTACTTGACATGCATATTCAGGCAGCAGAACTTTTGCCAAGTTTGTCCGTGGAAGTACTGCCACCACGCTCACTCCTGCCTTCCTCCCCTCACCCCCTATAAGTTTTTAACGAGAAAAAGTAGCCTACAACCGTCTCCAGAGTCCCGTCTATCTCTATATCAAAATTCATCACAATCGATTCCGTTTAGGCGTAACAGACAAACAAACAAAACACACTTTCGCATTTATAATATTAGTAAGTATTATTAGAGGTCATGTTAACCAAGAAGTAATGTTCGTATTTGCAAGATTTACAAGTACTTGAATAAAAACACCGATATTTGACCATTACGCAATAGTGGGTCCTTTACAAGACTAGATGTGGTTGTTTCGGCCGCGGCTTCGATTCCCACAGGACAAACATTTTTGTGACGAACATTGATATTTGTTCTGTGTCTGGGTGTTAATATGTATTTACAAAAAAGCATATAAGTATTCTATCAGTGATCTGTTTCCCATAGTAGAAGATACGCTTAGCTTAGTTTGGGGCTAGATGGCGCTGTGTGAAATATCCACCAATATTTATATAGTTATTAAAGTTTTGGCAACACCTATGTGGTTAGTTAAGAGTATCTAGAAGCTATGTAACACATGCTAACACTTTAGACCGCATTCAAAAAAGTGAAAAACACGCTAACGGTATTTTTATCTAAAGATAATGTTAATAACTTCCTGAGTTCTTCAGTTTTGTTCGCTTAAATCTTGGAATTTATTTCTCACTACAAAGTGGTATAGTGATTCATTGTTAAAATAAATTGGTGTAATTTAACCGTCTCATAGTATTAAAACAATGTATATTAAAACAGTTTTGTTTATTGCTCTCTACATTAATTTACAACAATTAAAACAGCGTCCGTCATAAAAATGTAGAACGTTCACTTTTTATATATAACGCTTTTTATACACGTAGATTAGGGTTGTCAAATCACCTACACCAGATATGAGTATATTATCTAGGTAAAGTATATTAAAGAGATAAAAGTTATATTAAGATGAAAAATATTGGGAACCGACTAAATATCTAATATATTGAAATAGTTATTTTAACAAAAGGTGTGTGATCTGAGATATTTAAGAAAACTGCTCTAAAAAAAATTTGTATGTATAGTTTAATTTAATACCATAAAGGTTTCCGAATTAAATAAAAAAGTTATGGGCAGAGGACTCAAGACATAAGTCATGTAGTTTTTTTTTTACAAAAATAGGTTGCACAATACAACTTGAAAAAAACAATTTAAAGTAAAAACAACTTCGAAAATCTTACGTCTAAACACGTATATAAAGCATACCCATCTTTGAACATAATACGCAATAGATTATGTCAAATTATAATCAGTTTCCAATGATCAGTATTATTTGTTAAGTTCCCACCTGTTTCAACACATTGCTGCTGGTTGCTTGTCCGCTATGCTGCGCTTGCGCACACTTAAACACCTAATTGAACCCAACGAAAACCACTGATATCTCTAAATAGTGTAGACTCTACACTATTTAGAGATAGGTATACATATATTAAAGATAGAGAACAGAGCAGCTAGAGACTTTGCTCTACACTGTAGAGCAAAGTCTCTATCTGCCTGTTTCTCTGCTGACTTTTTCTACACCACGCTACGGATTGGACGATGCAGGATTAAGTACAAAGTTTCTGATCTATAACGGCTAATTTTTTTATTAGTAAATTGCATGGAACCGTGCGAAGCCGGGGCGGCCCACTAGTGAAGCAAAAGTATGATTAACACATGAAATATCAAACCAGCAGCTACCTGTCGCCTGACCATTAGAAGATTAGCTTGAAATGTAACCCAATACTCCTTGTAGCTTAAAAACATCTTGAAAAGTGCTTGTTCTGAATATTGTGCTCAGGACCACGGAAGCGTTAAGTGACGCTATAATTTTATTGGATTGCAATCAATATGCACCTTAGTACTGCCACATTTAGTGGTGCTGAGTGTGATATTCAGGTGCATATTATACTCGAATACCCTAAACTCGATGCATATTTTAACCTAGCTGCTGCCCGTGGCTTCGCAAGCGTGGTAAGAGATAAAATAAGCTTTACATTAATCATCAACAATGTAAGTCCAAAATATAAGAAAAATCGCTTAAGTTGTGTCGTCCAAATTCGTATTGCATGTTATGGGCAAATGTTACCATTTAACACCAGGTGGGACATCAGCTTATTCTGTAATAATCATTTTAAAAACTAATATAAAATCAGCATATTCTCAAGTAAAAAAACATAAGTAAAATTACTTACAAATGACATATTAACAATTGTAATACTTGTACAAGTTTATATAAAAAATAGACTGGCCTCATAGCTCAGTTTGTAGTAACCCTGCCTTCTGTGCTGTAGGTCGTGGGTTCGATTCACAACCAGGACAATTATTTGTGTGACGAACATAGAGGTTTTTTGTGTGTCTGGGTGTTAATATGTATTATATGTACGATATTTACATAAGAAAAGTATATAAATATTATATCAGTTGTCTGGTTCCCATGATACAAGCTATGCTTAGCTTCCTTTGGGGCTAGATGGCGCTGTGTGAAATGTCCACCAATATTTATTTATTATCTCGATTGGCGTATTTGTCTGATCGTGAATGCAACCGTTAGTTTGAGACGCTCGTAAACTACCTGTTTCCTCCTTAAGATATTTAGTTCCACTGTTTGTTATCAATTATTGACTTGAATAGGAAGGACATTGAAAGTTTACGGTGGGTACCTACTACCGCTCTGTTTGGACAGAGTGGTAGAGTTCACACTTACTATTTGAAAACGGTATTGTTTTTGGAATCGAATGTTATGGCTGTTCTACCGGTTCATTGCGTCGCCTTACTGTCATCTCTGAGAATTAGTTACTCATGTTAAAACTTGTTCAATATTTGTTTGTAAGATCATCAGCTTATGTTTTAATGAAATTCAAAACAAGTAGACGAATACGACTGTCCATAAAAAGCAATTAAACATAGACAATCCGGAGGTCGCCGGTTCAAATCCCGATGTGACGACCTATGAGTTATTCGATTGAAAGATTTATGTGCGCAATACTACGTTCTCAAAACGGTGAAGGTAAAACGCTCGTGAGAAAACCGACTTGTCCCAGAATTAAAACTTCCAAGTCGAGTGCACGAAAGGAGCCTCTTTGAGGCGCACTTAAAATCTTTTCACCACACTGGTTCGAGAGAACCAATGAATCGAATATAAAAAAAGTGCTACTACATTTTATTCAAGTAATATCGAAATAACAGCCAACCTAATGGTGTAACGTAGGTTCGAAACTGAATTTAATAAATAAAGATTTAAAAGATATAAAAAAAAAATGTATTAACACAGTTTTAGACAATAGTGCAATGCTTGCAGAAATATGTGTATGTGCTATTATAATTGACAGAGATGCTAAATTAGTTTCCACGCCAATTTATTACATATAAATATGTTATTGTGTGTTCCCGAAAGCATTATTCAGCCGGCGTGTATCGTAAATCAAGGGACATTGTGTTGGCAAGCTTCTGAGAGACCTTGAACACCCGAAACGGGTTAGGGCCAGCGGGCAGAGATAAGCGACGCGCCCTGCATTCATAACATGTCGACCATACTATGACGTTTCGCGTTGGTCGCTACAACGCAACGGGTAGCCATAGTCATTGCGTTTTGAAGTGATTGCGTTCTTCGGAAGGGAATAAAAATTGTCCCTAATATTATTGTATGTATGAAATCTTTTATTACTAAGTTTGCTTATATTGTTTTATTTAATACATGTGTACTTTCCTTTATAGATGAATAACATTTCACTAATCATACTGAGGGGAACAATTAGAGTCTTCAATTAAAAATAAGCAAATATTGCACAAAGATCTTCATATAAAATATAGTAATATAAAAAAAAGGGATGACGCCTCAACGTATGTCACTTAGTCAACGTTGCGCAGCGCGCGTCGCTCGTCGCTCTCCACGCTGGACAATACCTTTAACAATTACAAGAATGACAAAAAATGGTTTGAAATAAAAACAACATAAATTTAACATTATTATATATATACATTGATTGTGATTTGTGTAGCGCGACTAGTTTTTTTTGTTTGAAATGACACTTATAGTTTTTGCTCTATTTATTGCAGGCTAAGAGTTATTTCGCATTAACTGTTTGAATAAGTATAGATATCAATGATAGCGTGCATTTTGGCTATCATCCGCGGATTCTAGGATTTCTTATTTTATGACTAATCTAATGCATGAAACGTAACATCCCATGGGAAACAGAATCAGAGTTATTTATTTGCGTAAGTATAAGAATAAGATCTTATAGGTACATAAAAATGAATCACAAATTGCTACGAACATAAAATATAAAATATATTAATTAGGTACAATACAAAATAATCATAAGGGAAACTAAAATAAACGTATATTATATAATCTATTTTACATCCCTGCGTAGCGAACATTGGAACCTCTTATGGTTACAGCGGCACAAAATAACCCATTCTGAGGCGTCCTTTATTCACCGCACTGGTTCGAAACAGATGTATTAATAGTTTATTGGCTTTAGTCATATATCAGCTCCTGTATTAGCACTTTCCTTATATATAATGATATCAATGAACTACCAGATTTACATATTAGTCTGACCTCCTCGGGAAGATTCTGTGACAGTCTGACCTGACGGTCGGGAATGTTTTATTTTTGCGAGGTACACACACTGACAGATAAATTTACAAATATGTTCATCATTTACCATCATTTTTAAAAACGTACAAATATAACCTATATTCTGGATCTGGATTTAATTTAGCACACAGACATGTTCTGGAATAGCTCATGGGTCATTTTTTATCCCAGAAAAGTGCAATGTTCTCCTGGGATGACTTATTAACCGCGGTGCGCACTCACCAAAGTCTGTCACAAACCAGCCTAGAGATTTTTAAGTTGAACTCACGCCAAGTTCGTCCGGGGAGTACTGCCACCATGCCCATTTCTGCCGCCAAAAAGTGACGCATTCGCGTTACTGTGTTCCCGTTTGAAAGGTGTCGTTGCCGGTGAAGCAACAAAAGAAACAAAGCAAGCACATGAGACATTCCACCTACACGTCTCAGAGTTACGGGCGCATACGATGCAACTTGGGTCTTGTCGTACCTAGTTGGGGAGGACCCAAGTCGCATCGGATATTATGGGCAGAGGTTACCACTTAACAGGTGAGCCATCGGGTCGTTCCGTAATTGTTTCAAATAAAAAGAATAGACCGCGACATGTCTAAAGCTGTTTTAATTCTAGTTATTATAGGCATGTGTCTTAAAATAAGCTCATTTTATAACCAAATTCCATTTTAATACAAAATGATGTATCAGACGGAACGAGGATGTCACTAAATTGTTGAATGTAAATACTAAGAAGTCAAAAATAAATGTTTGTTGAATTATTTTGGCTTTTTATATTCTTTGTTTGCACAGTTTGAATAAATGTGATGTTAAACACTTGTAGGGGAGTGGCCACAGTTACAGCGGGTTGGTTCACATGAAACATTGATTTAAGTTCATTAGTTGTTTTAAGCTCATGCTCGAAACGAAGGGATTTGTTGTCTGGTTTTTACTACAGTTATCAAATTTAGCGATAAAGAAACATGATTTTGTAGTTTTCAATTTGAATATTTGACGTGTCCAAGCTATTTATATATGATGTTTTGTTTATTATAAAGCGGTACGTTAGGTACGTACAACGCTATTGACAACAGTCTGGAGGGTTATTTAAACTACGAATTATGCGACGTTATCGGTCTCATACTACTGACGATCAGAATTACTGTTGCATTTGTCTGTAATCAAACAAAGTCATTTATTTAAGGATTTACTATATTTAATCTCACTATAGTGACGAGACTTCTGTGATGGCTCACTAGGAGTTGAGCGATATCTTCTGTTCAATAAGATCAGAAATAAGACTAACCTCAACCCCCAATATAGTAGTGGAAGACCGCTTGTAGATCGTCATCTCGTGTACTTGAAACACTAGCACACATACCCTTCAAAACAGTGCCAGAACAGTACTTTTTGGCAGAAATGGGTATGGCTGTATATGTGTATACAAGTAGTAACAGTAGTACAGTAGTAAACAGTTATCAATAACAAATAACACAAAGTTAAACTGCAAAATAAGGTTTTTAGTTTCTATCTGCAATAGACATTAATGACAATAGTTTTGTAATTATAGTACATTATGGTTCGTATATTGATGTCCGTCGCTCACAGTGTCGCCCCACCCCGTCGCCGGAGGAACTACGATCGTTATCAGTTAACGTGTTTTCTTGAAATTGAGACCTTTCGTCTAATTGGTATCTCTATATTCTCGATACGCTTTGCTTTAAATGGTGTTGTACGGCGTTAGCCGTACAGTCAAATTAACTTACTTACTTAATAAGTTAGTTAATTCTGTGACAAAAATACTTATTCTTGTAATACTTCATAATATATCAAAATCAGTCTAATTATTTTTAAACAGTATTTCGTAGAATTTAGAGATCAAGATTACTCAAATAATAATCTCTTCCGTAAACACTAACTAATCTCACACTGACTAATCTTATACAAAGAAATTGCCAACAATTCCGGACGAATATGACGAAATAATGTTTCAAATATTCTAATTATCCCAATTCGAAACACAGATTAAAGTATTACTTCGACCAGAACCCAAAACCAGAATCAGTGCCTTATCGTTGGTTCAAGATTTCGTTTCAAAATAATATTATCCCACCAAAAATATTTCAAGATTCCAAATATCTTCCGTCTGCAGTTGTTGTATTTTTTATATACACAGAGAGGCTCGCTGTATTTAAATATGTTTTCAAACAAAAGCTTACTGTGAATGCGGCGTGAAAGGGCTCTGCCTCCTGCAGTATTGGGACTAATTGAAAGTTTTACCGTGAGACTGCTGAGTCTTGATACTTGTAAGTCTTCAAAACTGGGGTTTAATTCACTTTGATTTTATTAGAGTTTAATATTTTTAAATTAATTTTTTTTTAAATATGCTCATATAAACTTTTACTTTTTTGCTAATATTAATATTATTAGGATTTTAAGATGGCTCCATACTCTACAGTGGTAATATTTATGATGTAATACTTCGATGCACTCAAGAAAAATAAATGTACAATAGATGGACTTCAGCTAAGTTGATTTTATACCAGTTAACCTAGCTTGGCGACAAAATATAAATAATATATAAAAGATTACGGGAACTCGATAAAATAACGTTTTTATTGAGTTTTTTGTGATGGGGTAATATTACTGCCGATTGGTCGAAGAGTTAAAATATATTACGGAAAATTTTCATAAAGCTTCATTATTGTTTTCGGCGCATATTCATTAGTTTCCGTTTTCATGCAAAATTGCTATGAATCGAAAGTTCGTATCATTAATTTCCGGCAAAAGTTTGAAAGTCAAATGACTTCACACAGATGGTTTTTTTTAATACAATATATGCGTTGAGTTACTAATTCCGTACATACTTAGTAGAACGAGTAAGAAAACAAAAAAAAAATAAGGAAATCAGTTCATTAGTGTAAACTTTTTAAATATTTGTATGCGTGTTTTCTTACTGCATACGTAGAACTTCAGAAAACTATGAATTAAGTGAATTCATTAAAATATCAAAACATACTAATCCAAATTTGTGGCTATCCTTTTAGTTTACTTATAATATTTGATAAATATTTCACATAGGCATGTGAAACTGCATTATGGTTTGAGAATATCACTCTTGTGGTCCCTTGGACTTTGGTTGGGTGATGTAGCCGGACTCGCCCGTCTTTTGTAAGGTTGTCCATTTATTTTACTTAAAATATATGTCCGGCTTTTCGAATAAATAAAAATTTGCTTATCAGTTGAAATAAACAACATGCAATCATTGTCGGTAGTCTCCATATAGGCTAGGTATATATATTACTTGATATTATGTTCGTTGTTATGAATATTAGCCATCATTTATAAATAATATACATGGTTGCTATTTCACGTTACCTGATGGATAGCAACAATTGTTCTTGTATGCTTATATATTCATCTTATTCGGGAAACTTAACGATAAGAATTTCAGCTAACAAAAATAAAATAACACTGAATCCAATGAAGTTTCCACTTGTTGAATAGTGAGGAACATGAAATAAACGGACCAATTTGTCCGACCTTTCCGGCCTCGTCCGGCACTGTACATAAAAACCTGTCCGACTCGTGTTTTTTATAACAATTAGATACGTTTTACCTTTTATTGTTATGTAACGTTTTTTGTTGGGTGGGTCAATAAGTGCCACACGGGCAGACTTTGTTCGGGCGCTTGTTACAAAACTGTACTACTATATTTTGGGGGCAAACACAGCTAAGTTCAGGAGCTAAGTAGTTGTTCCAACAGTGCCGGTGGTCATTTCGCCTCGTCCGCGTCCGTGTGGCCACATAATGGTTATTTGGCCACATTTGATCTTTGTCGGCTGACAGGCTAAGTGTCCGGCTCTGAAGTGCCAATGATGGTTGTAAACGGGGCGATATGATTACTGTGCCCACGCGTGGCGCTCACTATATGTGTAGTTCTGGTTTGGGATGATGAGTGTTATTTATTTATTAACCCTTTTTAAGTTATCTGGAAATTTCGAAAGGTGCAGTGTTTAGGAAAGTCCGGAAATCTATAAGCGATCCTTCGTGCAACTCCCAGATTCGATATTTTTTTATATTCCGTTCCTTTACAGTAGTCATAAATTACTAATGTTTCACAGTGACATTAATTACAACATTTGAATGTTCTCTATTGTCATAAAACTATATTCCTTTAGTTGATCTAAATCAAGGGGAAATTGTGCCTGAAGTTAGATAAATTCCTTGCAGTCAAAGGTAGTATTCTTTGTATAGTTGTAAATTCCATACATCATTGCTGATCATCAGGGTCAGCGGCAGATTTCTCTGTAACTTTTAACAATTGACTGTCCTGCCATCCAGCCATCTAGTACAACGAACGTCTTTAAATAATTTCCAGTTGCTATTGGAAACGAACCCTTAGTTATAACCCTTAGAGTCTTCATTTTCCTAGTTGAAGCAATCGAGACACAACAATCGCAGTGTCGATTCCCACAAATGAAGATAAGCATTTATTCCTAGGATAAAATGCCGCTATCCATTTATGATACCATCGATTTGGGGAAATTTTATTCGAGGAGTCACCACTAAACATTGCATTACCTGATCTATTTTCTTCAGTACAGTAATTCTGATACCAAATTATGTTCACGAAATGATCTTTATGAAACTGTCTGTTAAATTATGATATACTGTGTGATGTCAGTCAACGCTTCGAGAGAAGCAGGTGCGTGCGGTGTGCGGTCCCTCCCCACCCCCACCCCCTCCCCCTCACAATACAGTAACTGCCATCCATTTAGGTATAAAATTGCTACGAAAACATCTCGATTGCGTATTTAAACGAAGCAAAATAACGAAACAAGAGAAATATGCGAGCGCCCGCCGCGGCCGCGGCCCCGCGCACAATATAACTTTTCTCATTTTAATGCTGTTGAAAAGTTTAAATATAAAAATATAATGGTATCGTACGCATTAGTGACTCATTGAGCTTGAGAGAGTGCGTGTCGACCGACTTTCACCCCTCATATTGCGAAAATAGAAGTTAAAACAAAATGAAAAATAAACTTTTCAAATAAAATAAAAATAACCCTCTTGGCGGCCGAGGGTGGAAGGCCCTCTCCAATAAAAAATATAATAACTTTTCTTTTTATTCGACATAATGGGAACGATTGTTCGTTTCTAATACGTTGCCGTCTCTTTCGCGCGCATTATTTTAATGGGGTGCGGGGGTGAGTGGAGCACGATTGATAGCTGTTCAACTTTTGCAATGTACACAAGCTTCTTTTTGCTGCCGTCCGTAGTCGCGGCGGCGTCGCCCGTCGGTCGGCGACCGCATCGCTTTTGCCAGCTGAGTACTATGCGGGTGATTTCGAGTTCGTTGCGTTTTGGGAGTCAGCTCAAGCCTTCTTGAACTGACCGACGGAATAAAAAAGTAGCTGGTGTGCGCCAGCCTTTGTTGATCCGGCGGGTAGCGAACAGATGTTTTGTACTTTGTTGAATTTTTTATTATATTGTGATTTGAGGTAGCCATTTTTGGTTAAAGGCAAACTTCAATGCTGACATATTACTATTTATTCTCCACTTGAAAATGTCCTGTAGTGTTATTTATTTATTCACAAATTGTTTATTTAAATAGTTGTCGTAGGTACATTTTCGTTTTAAGATACTGTAACAGTAATGTAAGGCCAGCGCTGGTTGCCAACCGGTGGATTAGGGTATTTATTTAAAGTTACTAATATTTTTACATTACAACGCCTTTCGAGCAGCCGGAAATTGCCAAAAAGGCACGGCTGGCCGTGAATAGGGGAGTGTTAGAGTTAGTGCCGACTTTCTCGTATGCGTGTTACGAAACAAGTGCATAAGGCGAGTGTGAATGGGACCGGTGGAAGGGGAACACCATGGCGTAACTTAGCCCAAATAGATGAGCTCTAGGAAAAAGTCAAGGTCAAATTACCTTATTACCTTATTATATGCGTGGAGAATGTGATGAAGCAAAGTAGTTTGTCAGGATCGCAGCACTTCGAATACCGTGAACTCTGCCTACCCCTACGGGAAACAGGCTCAGGACAGGCAGATTTTATTAGGCAACGTACTTTAACAAAATCTGCCCGCGTAGAATTCAATTTTATGAATTTGCTCTAGTAATTAATTGGTAAGTAAATTAAAACAAACGGTTTGATTAATGATGTATTCCTGTGATGACTTTCACAAGAAGATAAAACATTCGTGATATAACACTTTTAAAGGAGATATAATGAAATAACACCTTCACGTAATTCCTGCATTTATTGCTGTGTCACAGGTGTCATGCACACAGCTGTACACAACACATCCATGACCGAAGACATTCACAATCAACACAACGCGTGTCCCTTTCACCCAGCTGGGGATCGAACCTGGGACAGGCAATGGAAGTCCACTAACTCAGCTATGGAGCTCTTAAAATTAGCATTGATTCGTGATAATTTGCACCCTCATTCCCACCCCGGGGTTTCTGAGAGTCGACCCGTGCTATTCCTTACATTTGATAACAGTAATTACGCGGAATCGACGATCGAAATTTATAAAGAAAAAAAGGATTAACCAACAAGGAAAATATATAAAACTATTTAAATATGTTATTCAATTCTAAACGCGTAACATAAATTTATATTTAATAAATATCGCATTGTTAAAGTTCATTATACCTAATGCTGTTTTGAATTCCATCTTAGTGAATAAGTCTAGCAGTGTTTTACTATGGCGAAAGAGTTTTATAAAAATAGTTTATTTGATTAATAAATTAGGTAGGTAATTAATTTAATTTTGTAATGACAAAAGGACATCTCAAAAACACAAGTCCGTGTTTAATTTTAATACATGAACTATTAATAGGCAATGGCTATTTTTGTCAAGGATAGCTTACTGATTTTGAATATACATAATGTCACTTTTAAAATATAGTTTTGTAGTACAGAGACAAAAACCGGAGTTATCACATGATGTCACGCGAACAATTGAATTGAATCAAATGATACATCATTTATTGAAATTGGTTAAGTGGTTTCTGTACGAGCTACGAGCATTGAAGACGATCAAGCAACACACACAGTGTCGTATGTGCGAATATAAAAATGATTTGAAACGAGGACTTTTTATAATTCCTGGTAGGAAGACGCCGCATTTATTTCTTTCAGATAATCTAGAAATAAAAACATATCTATACAAGGTTGCGCCAGCCCAAATACATATATTTAATAACTTATCATAAGTCAAAATTAGATCTTTCAAATTAAATGACATAACACACATTCCACAAGTCAAGAGCTGATTCAAACACTATTTTAGTATGTCCAAACATGGAGCACTCAAAACAAAATTTATAATAAAACTCGAAATAAAAAAAAACTATACACAATAGCGCTGTGTTTGCGCCGTCCGTTTGTTTAGTTGGCCGAAACTAAAAAAATACAACGGACAAATGTCTTTGGCTTTATTTACAGGCACATATAATTTCCGACATACCGTAGCATATAAAAACGTTGGTTTTTACGTCTGTATAAACTTTACTTGATTATTTGGACGGTTATGTTACGTCATAGGACCTATTTGTACATTGTTTTGGGTAATAACTCTTTTGTAGCTGTCTGTTTAGATATTATTACTGATCGTATCACTGGCTCTCTCGAACGCGTGGTGCGGAGTAAATGTGCGCCTCAAAGCGGCTCCTTTTGTGCACATTGTTTCAGAACAGTGCCATTGGATATGTAGTCGTAACAAAAGATAAATCTCTCTAATTTAAAGCGTCTTCTCAAAAATCTCTCTAAATTAAAGCGTCTTCTTAAAAATTTCTCTAATATAAAGCGTCTTCTCATAATCGACTGGGAATAATGAGTCGAGACCTTTACCCACTTGCGGGACACAAAAGGCTAGTAATTAATTATAAATAATGTATATCTAAGTGTTTGGGTTACGTGCGTTATGTTTTGTGTTATTTTAATTCAATTCCTACGAGACATAGCTTTTAGTTCAATACACATTGTACAATATGTTTTAATTAGTGACGCCGCGTGGGTCCTGCTTCGTTGAGAAGTGCCGTTTTCTAGATGCCTTGCGTTCAACAAATTGACTTACTGCAGCTTACTGCAACTCGGAATCACGGATGCTGTTTATAAGACAAAGTGTTAATCAATTTGATCAATTGACTGGCCTCATAGCTCAGTTGGTAGTGACCCTGCCTTCTGCGCTGTAGATCGTGGGTTCGATTCCGTCCCAGGACAAACATTTGTGTGACATTTGTAACATTGATGTTTGTTCTGTGTCTGGGTGTTAATATGTGGTGTGGTGGTATGTATTTACAAAAGAAAAGTGTATAAGTATATCAGTTGTTATAACACAATATGTTATGTACACATATTATTGTCATATGTATCAGAACTGTTTTTTTGTTATTCTATTTTAGTTTAATTGTGTAATATATATGATGTTTGTGTACTTAAATAAATAAATAAATAAGTTGTCTGGTTCTCATTATACAGGCTATCTTAGCTTAGCTTACTTTGGGGCTAGATGGCGCTGTGTGAAAGAATTCATTCTCTTTCTTTATGAATTCTACGGAAATAAAGTATTTTGACTTTGAGTTTGTAAAATAATGTTTCTCATAGATAAATTGTGATTAGTGATTAGAACCCGCGAACTCCGGATTGAAACCCGGGGTCTGCACCAAATGTATTAATAACATTATTTGTAATGAGTTTACTTAACTTTTAAGTTAAATAAACCAAAATGGTACTGGTACTTGTCATACATTTAAAACAAAATCATAATGTAAATAATTATAAAAAGCTTTGGTCTAGCCATATTTGCTCAATCCTCGAGAAATTTATATTAAACTTTAAATATTTGCATATCCACCGACCGTTTTATTTCGAAGGCAAGTAATGAAAAACAATATTTAGAGAATTTTAATAGCAGTCGCCTCTTTTTGAACGCTTCCCTTTGTTTTTATAGGAAATGACAATGTCTCCGAGTAAACTGTACCTTAGTTGTGGTTTTAGAGTGGGTTGGATAAACCTCCGCTTGTGATTTGAATAAGGTGGGACTGAGAAATAAATTCTTAGGTCCTTAGCATTAGGAATACGAAGTATCGCGTAATCGGATCATGATATTAATTCATAATCATTCCCAAACAAAGAACATCATAATAACTAATAGTAATACCTAGTTGATTTATCTAATATTACTTAAAATGTCAAAATAAAGCTATCAGTTCTTCACTAGTTGATCAGTGGATGAAAAGTATGACTAATTATCCTTCTTTTGATTTACCTATTACTTTAACTATTAAAATACTTATTTAAAACTGAGTATTACTCAATGACTCATGATGAACCGAACTTATGTCGTTGTGAAAGTAGTGAGTGTATTCTTTATGTGTGTGAATACCAATTTTTCTTTTGGTAACAAAATAACTGTTCCATGTAGAAGTTTAATTGTTAATACAACTCACACGAGTAGGTAATGCTAATTATAATAGATACCTCTCAGCTGTAAATTATTTTCTCGTACCTACAGCGGGAAAACAAGCTAAGTGCCAAAAGTACAGCAGCGAACAAACTTAGTACCAGTAGAACTTGTGCTAACTTCGCCCGGAGAAGTACTGCCACCACACCTGGTAATCTGCCGCCAAGCAGTGATGCACTCGTGTTGCTGTGTTCCGGTGGAAGGGAGTGGTTGCCGGTGAAATTACGGGCACATGAGACATTCCACCTACACGGCTCAGAGTTACGGGCGCATTCGATGCGACTTGGGTCTTGTCGTACCTAGTAGGGGAGGACCCGATTCGCACCGGTTGTTTTGGGCCGAGGTTACCACTTAACACTAAGTGGGCCATCGGCTCGGTCGGTAACTGTATCACACAAAAAAAAATACAGTAATTGAAAACGATGCAGACGACTCAAAGTTTAAGTTTTAGTTTAAGCGTTTACCATTAATTAAAATATAAGGTAAATAAGCTAAAACAATAACTGTATCAAAATAATTAAAGATATGCCCATGCTACCCATAATAAGACCATTAGTTCAAGTCGCAACAACCTCCTTCATATTAACGCCAACAAACATTTTTATACATCAGAAAGGTTATATCAAATACGTATAATCATTCTCGTTTCCAGAAGTTATTTAAATTCAGCCGACGGTATCAAAATTTCTAAGAAATATTTCGATTTGAATCAAAGATGATATACCTTACGAATTTAATGACAAGATGACTCATGCGGACCGACCGTATTTTTACTTATAGTATACACACCAATTATATCGTCCAAATGATAGCATACGAATATATAATATCTCAATAATTTAAGGTCATTCTGACTTATTATAATATAATATTATTGCCGCTCGAATCGGTTTTTACAATAATAAAAATAGTTCGTGTGGCAATTACAGGCTTGGGTGAGCGCGTTCGCTATCCACAACAAACTTATATAATTATATATCCATTATATGAATAATATATAATATATAATGTGTAAAATATGCATTCATATTTTATACAACAAAGACGTGGACAGAACAAATTTGTTTCAACTTTGATATACATTGCGGTTTTATAAATAGGGGAACAATTGGCATATTGGTCCACCGATATCTATTTATTATTTTATAAATTCCAATCGTCAAGATACATTGATGATGATGACGTATTGTGTATACATTACTCAATGAATACATTACAGACAATATGAGCTTTGAGCACGCTTTATCCCACTCTTGGGTATCGTCTCGTCTCTCTCACGCCCTATTGCTTTCAATTCACCACTAAGTTAGAGCAGATTTTTCCAGTCAATTTAATAGGACAAGTGACCAGCTGGATGGTGCCAAACGTATATATATAAATAATAAATGTGTATTTATTTAATGACTGCCTCATACGACCCTCGCATTAAAACGAAACAAATCTTGTATAGAATATGTCGTAGTAGAGCTTAAACGTAAACTTACATCAAAATCAACAATAGACAAATTATCAGAAGGAAGTATAAATGAGACGTATGAATACGAAACAACAGATTCTGATATACAGGGTGTCCGGTAATGAATGGATAACCTTGAAATGGGTCTTAGTAGAACTATTGGGCATTCGGAAAAAAATATCAAATAAAAAAAAATAAGTTGTATCAATAAAAAAAAAACAATACAAAACAAAACAAATAAAACAAAAAAAAACAAAACATCGATATTATTTAAAAATACATATCTTTGATACTACTTGGTTTTTTTTATTTGATATTTTTTTCCGAATGCCCAATAGTTCTACTAAGACCCATTTCAAGGTTATCCATTCATTACCGGACACCCTGTATAGTCATACTGATAATCGTTCCTTTTGCATACAACAGACAACGCGTAGGAGTCGACTGTCAGCTGGCAATCTCTATGTTTACATATTCTTTATTATTAATAGAGATGCTACTATTATCTTTTATATTTTCGGCCATTTTTCAAAAACTAATTGACATCTGACGGCTAATTTATATAGATTGCAAAGAACATACTCTTATTTGAGTGACGAATACTTTTACTAACCATTTTATTCGTCACCATAAACGTGTTTAAAATTCAGCCTCATTTAAGCAATTAAAGCCTAGGTCTATGAAAAAACGAGCACTGTTTCTCGAATATACAAAAATTTGTTTGTGACGGAAAAAAAAGATTTTTAGCTAAAACCAGCTTCGCCGGCAGCAGTGGTGTGGAAACGTGGAAAAAAAACAGTCTGCGGTCACTGCGTTGCGATTGGAGAATGTACCAATGACTGGGCTTACCTGCGACCGTCACGACTGTATCGATTCGCGATGGTGACTTTTCCCCGACCCGAATGGTGACATCAGGGCGTTGATACTCTTGTTGTACATTTCTTGTCATGCAATCCACAAAATTGTATTATACTCCGCAATAGTAGAGTCAGATACAAAGAGTTTTGATTTTGCAGCGGTATATACGTGTATAATGAATTTTTTGGCAATTTTTTTGTCACGAACAAGAATGTCTACCTAGTCTCAGTCTGTGCACGAAGCTACCCCCTCAAGTATTATCAAGTTATGAGCAGTAACCTCTGTGCACAACAAAAACGATAGGTTTTGAGTTTCTCTCCTACTTATATAAATACATGGGAAGTTCCTTGTAATGCGCCTGTAACCTTGAGACGTAAAGGTGAAATGTCGCACGTGGTGATTTCGCCGGCAGCCACATATGCGTTACTGCTTAGCGGCAGAATTAGGTGTGCGGCACTTCTGTGTGGCATTTCTGCCGCCAAGCAGTAACGCGTTCGCGTTACTGTGTTCCGGTTTGAATGGTGTGGTTGCCGGTGAAATTACATGCACATGAGACATTCCACCTACACGTGTCAGAGTTACGGGCGCATATGATGCGACTTGGGTCTTATCGTACCTAGTAGGGGAGGACCCAAGTCGCGTCGGTTGTTATGGGTTACCACTTAACTTCGGGTGGACCGTCGGCTCGCTCCGTAATTGTAATAAAAAATAAAAAAGTACTTGAACTCAGCACAAGTTTTAATGTATGTGACAAAATATTATGTATGGCACATTTGATGCGTTCGGCTTTCGGCCCCAGACGTCGGTCGGCTGCGCAGTTTGCATCGACTTATTATACATGAATCAATTTATACCAGCCCGAGCTGCATATTTTTCAATTACGTCAATTTAAAATAATACTTAATTCGCTATTGTGAGTCAGACGAGCATTGTGTCACTCGTTTGAGCGACCTCGGCGAGATGCTATTGTGCCATTGTAAGGACTATAATAGAATGTATTTTACTACTTTGACATCTTCGAGAATCGTCTGCAGAACAGAGATATCCTTTTGGAGGTTGGAACCGATATCTAGATATGCGGGGAACAAATTTGATGACATACTTTTATTCATTTAAAGTGAAAACCTTTTTTTTTATTATATTATTTCGTATAATATATTTGGTATAAAAGCGAGTTGTCCAGCCATACCTACTGCCACCATTATTTCAGCCGTCAAGTAATATTGCACTGTTAATGCTGTATTCCGGTGTCAAAGGTGTGGTGCTAGATACCTGGGACATCTCATCTTCATGTCTGACAGCCACGTAGAGAGTCGAAAGTCCCGAGTTCAGTTTCATTACGGGTAGAATATATAATCATATTATTACACCGCATAAGACAAGGTGCTCCATCGGATGAGTCCATCACGATCTATTTAAAAACGTAACTACCTTTAGATATTACGTCTCAAAATTTTACTTATATTTAAACGCGCGGACTTGTTCGTGATTTCATTGTTATATGATTGTTGAGTTAACAATGAAGGCGAAGAGCTTACATTTTGTCACGTCTATGGTACCACGGTAGTGTAGCCGACAAGGTGATAAGTGATCCACTCGGCGTATGTGACTACCTCTTTCGGGATAAAAGCGTGCATGAACTTATATTTTATAACTAGAATTCCAAGGAATAAATAAAGAAAATGTTTATGGATAGATATAAAGTTAGATATAATAATAAAGCGACAATGTTGTCTGTCTGTCTCGTATTAAACTTAATGCGTGTCGCATTAAGTTTAATACGCTATTTGTATTCCACCTACGGGCAGTGAGAGATCGTTGCTTATCTCAAGTTTAAAAGAATTAGTTTTTCATCAATTATACCTAACTGAATCTATACACCTGATACTATGTCATCAAATTACGTAAACGTCGCTAATTTAAAAAAAATGATTAAAGAGCTCTTCATGAGGTATGTCTAACGAATGTCGTCGACTGGCCTCATAGCTCAGTTGGTACCCTGCCTTCTGCGCTATAGGTCGTGGGTTCGATTGCCACCCAGGACAAACATTTATGTGATTGTAACATTGATGTTTGTTCTGTGTCTGGGTGTTAATATGTATGTATTTACATAAGAAAAGTATATAAGTATCATATCAGTTGTCTAGTTCCCATGATACAAGATATGCTTAGCTTACTTTGGCGTTAGATGGCGCTGTGTGACATGTCCACCAATATTTATTTGCTTATTTAAAAAAAAGGTTAGTTCCAGTTCGGTTTCCTCACGATGTTACTATTCCATCGCCTTTTGTGAATTTATTAATTGCTAGCTTCTGCCATCGTCACTCACATGCTTCACTGAATAACCCCACGCGAGACTTTTCCCGCGTGGGATTAATGAATGCAGCATATTAGTAGATTCCAGACACTTGATATTGTGACATGAATATTCTAGACGTAACTCCTTAGCTCGATGACATTAATCCCACTAATATTATAAACGTGAAAGTTTGTATGGATGTTTGTTAAACATTTACGCTCAAACGGCTGAATGGATTTGGATGAAATTTCTTACTAAGATAGCTTATATCCTGGATTAACACATAGACTACTTTGATCCCGGAAAATGTATCTCGTATCTATGAGCTTCTGAGCGCATAGATACGAGTTTTTTACAGAATTGGTCAACGCTGTATATTCCCACTGCAGGTGACTTATTCTCGAGAGTGAATAGCTTTACGGCAATCGAGTTATGTAAAGTCCGGATTGCATATAGTATGCGGGTCAGTTGAGTAAAAATAAGTTTTTGAGAAGCTTTATTTCTGTCTATTTAACCCACAGTTAATTTTGACCTATATAAGACTGACCTGTGTACAGTTGCCTGTATCGTGAGTAACTACGGACACCACGGCACCACGCTGCATTTACCGCATAAGAATAAATAAATTAAAAACCATCGAAACCATAACATTTGCAAGTATTAAATTGTATCCTTCCATAACGAATCTGGACTTTGTGGTCCAGCGAATAAGGTCGTATCTCATTTAAAGCGGAACATCGCAACAATTGCAGCTCAAATGATCTTAATTCGATACTTGATACAGTGAGTCATTACGTTCAGGCGATGTGAACAAACTCAATATTATATTTATTCCGACCTGGCTGTCGCACACGGCTTCGCCTCCAGTATAAAATTAACTACGAGGTCACACATTCAAGTTCCGTTTGCACTAAATTACATTTACTTCGTGCCATTAACAACTCACATAACCTTATATATTAAAACTAAAACTAATAATAATAATATTGGTGGACATTTCACACAGCGCCATCTAGCCCCAAAGTAAGCTAAGCATAGCTTGTATCATGGGAACCAGAGAACTGATATAATACTTATATACTTTTCTTTTGTAAATACATACATATCATACATATTAACACCCAGACACAGAACAAACATCAATGTTACAAATGTCACGTGGGAATTGAACCCACGACTTACAGCGCAGAAGGCAGCATTACTACTAACTAAGCTATGAGGCCAATCAACAATCAAAATACTAAATTCAAGATTTCATATTCCGTAGTTAATATTCATTATAACAAATTTTACGATAAAATATTTTCCAAGATGTAAAATACATAATACAAATAGAATATATTTGTCATTAATACTTCATACAGAGACGAAAACAAACATACAGAAGAGATGTTCAAGTATTTTAATATTTATATTTTATAAGTGCAGTGCAATGATCTTGCCCAAATAGATTTCAATATTTAACAGAGTGCGTTGACTTGACATTCTGTAGTGAGCAGTCGCTTTGTATTGTATTTCTGATGAAATATTGCTTGCTCGAGAACATTGTGTGACTAAGTATTGCTTATTCATATATAAAAAAAGGAAAAAAATCATGAACGGAAATGGTTGTTTATAAAAAAATGGTTATTAACGAGCCTTAAACCTAAAATGTTTTTTCTCAGCATTTCGAAAACTTTTATAGTGGTTAAATTCGCTAAAAGAATATTACGATTTAACATTTAATATTCGGAAACTTAAAACTCCTTTGTTTGGAAACTTAAACGTAATCTTTCGAACTCAGATGCATTCAGTTATAATGTAGCAAGAACTATCCAATAGTGTTAACTTCAAAAGAGTTTATGATCACTTTGTCTAATATTATATTGACTATGTATTTAAGTGATTGATTTATAGAAATGAAACAAAAAATATAAATAAACTAAAGTATTAGCAAAATTAAACGCATACTATTTTCACGTTTTTGGGTTACAATGAAGGGTGCGTAGACGTGACAAGTAGCGAGCTCATCCTTCCCGTTGTTTTGTCAAGAATGACCTGGCTAGCACTTTTCCGAAATAATCTAATAGCCATTAATGTCTTATTTATAATGCTGAGTGGTATAGGTAAGCTATTTTGTTTTGTCTTGTTCAGTATTGAGTAGTATAGAATTCATTCGAGAAAGACAAAACAACAATTTTGCTACTTAATTGTCTGTATGTAGTATAAAAATAAAGTAACGGTTGACATTTCTGCCAGTAATAATGACTTCTGTTCGATTTTTCTCTTCGAGACAGACTCCAGACTTAGTAGCAGCGGCTCATATAATTGGCTACTTACCAGCATTATTATTGAACTCATCATTTTATATATGCATAATTATTGGTGGTTAAATAAACGTAAGGAATGGAATGTATGGAAATAAGTATACAAAGACGTCTCTGAGTGGACAACAACTCTGGTAGGTTGTATTTTAACGTAAAATATGTGTAACGAGCAAAGTTAACAATTTTTTTAACCTTACTGCAACATTTTAGATGGATTTTAAGGCGGAAACTAGTAATATAATTAAGTTTGAAATGCAGCTTCATAATCCCCATATTTATCGTGTAATAGTTAAATGGTTTTTATTTTATTAGAAATAAAAGCGAAACTCAGGAGTGAAACCGCGACTAGTTTATTTATTACAATGGATTAATGAATGATATGTTTTGCAAACATAGTCCACATTAATTTGTTCGCACACAGCGTGCAGTGGTATGCGAATTATAAAATTACATTAAGCTAATTAATGATAGAAACAAACCATACGCTGAGAAAAGAGAAACGTTTCCACAGTTTTTGCAACAACACAAGCGCAATTTTAAATATTTTCAGTTGCACGATCCGTGATAAAATACAATTTATTTTTTTCTAATATCTGCCAGCTAATCAGTTTATTCAACGCCGATTCGCTCATAAACTTTTTCAAACGTTATAAAGTTGCAAAAATGCACATTTCGTTGTTTTTCATCGCATGCGCCGTATTTTATGTGTGCTGGGTGTAATTTAATGTAAATAGAATGAGAAAATGGCGCGTTTTGCATTTACTTGATAGACTCGGCAAAGTTACATTGCACTAAATCTACACTCGATAATGATTGATGATCAATGAAACTTTGCAAATAAAGATAGTGAATTTTTTTCGATATAAATAACGGACATAACGCATTATGTGGAAAAATACTTGTAACAATAAAGCGTTATATAAACAGTGCATATTTAGGGTTCCTTATTTATTAATGACCAATTTAGGATATTAAAAAACCTTTATAATAATTATTTCAATGGTAAATTCATTTTTTTTAAATTCATTTCAATGGTACGTTGATAACCATTTTTGAATTTAAGTAAAATTATATACCAATGACCTAATTAAAGTATGTCTTCATTTACGACTCAAATAACTCGACAATGTGTTATTAGATTATTTATGTTATATGGCGTCAGAGAATCAATCATTTATTCTACAATCACAAACTTTTTTTTTTATGTGATTGAAATACGGAACGAGCCGACGGCCCACCTGGTGTTAAGTGGTAACCTCGGCCCATAACAATCGATGCGACTTGGGTCGTCCCCTACTTGGTATGACAAGACTCAAGTCGCATCGTATGCGCCCGTAACTCTGAGACGTGTAGGTGGAATGTCTCATGTGCCTGTAATTTCACCGGCAACCACACCTTTCAAACGGGAACACAGTAACGTGAATGCGTTACTGCTTGGCGGCAGAAATGGGCATGGTGGCAGTACTTCCCCGGACGGACTTGGCGTGAGTTCTACTGCTCTTAGAATCTATGCTCATTAAATTTATGCATAGTACGAGGGCGCATCTGGCGATGGCGGTCAGCACACGTCGGCACTGCGCGGCGCGGCGGGCGCGGGCGCCGGGCGGGCTGCATCGCTTGCTGTCACGCGTCACTGCTTTGTGACCACGAAAAGTGGATGTTCCGTAACTTTGGTGTCACTCTTACACCTCGACGTCTCATTGTTGAATTCATAGTGGAATGTTTGTAACAGTTTTCAGGTATTTGAAGAATAGATAGAAGAGAATAGAAGAGAAAAAGAGAACGAAAGGTTCTCAGTTATACTCGTGACTGATGACATATCCTTCAAGAAACTCCTTTCGTGCATTTGGTACATGTCTTCGAATTTTCGTTCTATGACATTGTTTGCACGTGATGTTTTCCTTCACCGTTTTTAGAACTTGGTAAAGCGGACATAAATGGTTCGTTAATTCACGTCAGGATTTGAAACAGAAATCAAATTTATCTTAAAAACTAGCATTAGCATCTGTATTTTTAAGTAAGCTCAACTGTCCTTTGTGTCCTCGCTTTAAATTGCTTAAACAGCGGTGTGCCAGTTTGAAGCTTTCTCGGTTAATTTCAAAATTTAGAGTAAGTAGGGTAAGCCATTAATAAATACCTAACTCAAGTAAGTTAGATATTCAGTAATCTTCTCTTCTACAGTCTATAACTTTTTACCTTGTTTCGCTTTTATAAATCTTCATCAATCGTAACTCAACGGATTTTTCTGTCTGATGATAAAAATATATACGGAACACTGAGTCAACCAACACTCTTGACCACGTATATAAATGCATGCGAACCGACTGTGTAGCGTGAGCTATTTTTTATTAAATTTAATTAATCTAACATGATCTAATTATGAGAATAGAAAATGCGTTGTAATTATAACTGTCTGTTTTCTGCCGATACTAATTACTCAGTACCTTTGATCCTTAATATAAATATTGAACTTCGAAAGTAAAATCAAAAGGATTAAATCAAAAATTCAGATTATTCGACGGCTCCTTAGCTTAGTTGGTAGTGAGCCTGCAAAGCGAGGGGTCCGGGTTCGGTGCCCGGTCCCAGAAGACAATTGTTTAATGAGCGTGAAGTTTCTTGTCGTGTCATGGACTTGCATTATTGATTTTGTAAATTTATATTACAAGTCATAAAATATGGCAAAGGGTGTGTGTCACTTACTATACAAGTTAAATTTTAAAGTGATTAGTGTCATAAAAGCTAACAATAAATACGACACTGAAATACCTTCTCGATTATATAAACGTTAATATCGTATGCAGAGAGATAAAAATTATTGAAGTATAAGTTAAATACACAAGTATCACATAAAACAAATACTATGTATATATGATATATATTCCTAGTTAGTTAGTCTTGTTAAACGAAAACCCATTGAAATAAATATAAACAATTGCCACAACAAGAAATGTTCTCATGCTTTGAAGTAGTAAAACTTATAAAATATTGTTAATGTACATGCAAGTATGTATATCCGTACGCATCAGTGCGAGTGCACTTACTTGCAAAGAAACTAGATACGTAACATTTAATTGCAAATTGATGGCGGAAGATAAAAATAATTGCTGCCGTTTTTGTTTATGTATATTTTATCACAGAATAATGAGAATTTATTTAAATTGTTGTCTGCATTATTCTGTCGCAAGAGTATTTTTTTCCAATTAAATGTTATGTTCTATTTATATTCGTGTTCTGTTCTCACGAACCAGTATGGTGAAAGAATCAAGTGCGCCACGAAGAGGCTCCTTTCGTGCACTTTTGGACAAACAACAGTATTAGTTCATTAAAACAAAATCAATACATATACATCCAATTATGATGATGTCCTACCTGATGACAAATTCAACCAGACTACGACCTGAAGATAACCTCTACACAGCAACACAACTTAAGTCCACCCCTATCAAAGTATGGGTAAACCCAAGACGCATCTTACTGCATCACATACCTCTGTGATGCAGTAAGATACCTTTTTCAGTAGTAATATTACCAACTAGCTATTTCTCGCGACTTCGTCCGCATTATTGTTTAAACTCCGGCTCCCAACATTGCAGCCAGTCAAAATATATGTAAGTTTAATTCCAAGCTAATTATTAACTATTATTAATCCCAAATTTCCTCATTAAGTAATATAATAATTTGTGCGTGACGCTCAAACAAACAGACGGGCAACAAAAGCTTTTAGTAATAGATAGAATTGGGAGCTAGTCATTTAACCGTCTTCTTTTAATATTCATAATATTAAATGTCTTTTTATTCTACGTACAGATAACAAACCTCAGATCAACTTATAAGTAAATCGAAACCCAATGCCCCTCACAATAATAAATACGAAGCGGGTTCCGAAGAAACTTTATAACGACGATTATGTTAAAATGTAGAAATAACCGGCAACTATGTTGCGTGCCATATCGTAACACGCAATGACTTACTATTAAACGATATTGCATCTACTATTGCGAACCAACTGCTGGCTATTCAATGGCGTTGCATACATATTGTCACTGAATATCGCCTAATCCGTGGATATTGACGATTTTCATCGCCACAACGTAATTAAACACGCAATTATTATAAACTTTGTATATTTTGTGAAGAGTACATGAAGCATACAATCAAAATTCAATATAATTTTTCTAATATGAAATATGTTTAATGCTTTTATTCAGCTCAATTAGTAATAAATGGCTTCTGCGCAAACCCACCCCGGACAAATTATTTATATATAGTTATTATTTGTTTCCTTTGTATGGCTGGTGATTTACATATGTATCAGTATTCTGTACGTTATCTAGTTCCCATAGCTCAGATCTGCTTACTTTGGCCTAGATAGCGCTGTGTGAAATGATTAACATTTTTCTGATTATATGTAATAAGCTTCGAAGCTTTATCGTTAGTTTCGGGTTCAATCCCCAGCCGAAGGAGAAGAGCATTAATTTTAACTATATATATTATATTTTAATTTCTCAACTATTTCTGTGTTTTATTCACAGACAGACAGCCTTTGCAGATTCCACATAATTATTGTAAATTTTTAAACTCTCTGGTTGATGTCAAAAGTCAAAGTCCTAAAAACTTTATTTCCATAGAATTCATAAAGAAATGGCTTGGAAATGTCAATACTCAAAACATAAGGTCACGCGTACTTATCGATAAGTTTGATGCCTGTTCAAACCCTATCCGACCCTCCATGGGGAAGAATAGACAAGAAAGTAGTGTAGTGTAGTCGGATTTAGTTGGACCTCAGATATGAGAATAATATAATAATATATGGAAATACTGCATAATTACAACCTTACTCTTAAGTAAAGTCAGGGGCACTCTGGATCTCATATCTCACTCTCTCTCTTCTCTCTCTCTCTGTCTCAAAGACACATAACAAAGAAAGAAAAATAAACTACTATTTATTTGCACGTCATAAAAACCCAACTTAAACACACGTAATAAGAATTTATGTTCAAGTGTCTGTTTGCTTGTAATTGTCGTCAACGCAACAAGGCATGGCATGGATGAGCTCTTAAACTTGGAAAACCCGAGAAAGTACTGGCACCATAACAAGAGCAGTAGAACTCACGCCAAGTTCGTCCGGGGAAGTACTGCTACCGTGCCCATTTCTGCCGCCAAGCAGTAACGCATTCGCGTTACTGTGTTCCCGTTTGAAAGGTGTGGTAGCCGGTGAAATTACAGACACATGAGACATTACTCCTACACGTGTCAGAGTTACGGGCGCATACGATGCGACTTGGGTCTTGTCGTACCTAGTAGGGGAGGACCCAAGCCGCATCGGTTGTTATGGGTAGAGGTAACCACTTAACACCAGGTGGGCGGTCGGTTCGTTCCACAACTATATAACATAAAAATAAAAACATACTTATCATATTAAACAATTCGCATATGATCCGGTATGAAATGGTTGCCGGTGAAATTACACACACGTGAGCCATTACAACTACACGTCTCTGTGTTACGGGCGCAATACGACGCGACTTGACCCTCCCCATGCTCATGTAGGACACAAGTCTTATTGCTTTATGGAGATCACTACTAGACTTTAGCCGAGCTAAATATTATTTCCCAAATTCATTTATATATTACAAACGTTATAGAAACCGAGCATAAGTCTGAATTATGCGAATACCACACACAAGGTACATTAACGCAGCAAATTAATTCTATTTATAGCTGTCTGTGTTAAAGTCGAGACTGTTAAGTCGGGAAGGTCGATTCCCATTGTGATGCCCGGGATTTGGGCGCGTTATTGCCTTGTTAATGCGAGCCGTCTCATATCTAAAGCAGTATGTCACATTTTCACTTAATAAGAGACTTAACAAGCAGAAGGCACTTATTAGCTGTTGGAACCGCGCTGGCTGACTAATGAGCCACATATTCTCTTAATAAAATCGAAAAATAACCGATCAACTCCTAGAAGACTTACCCCTAATGTCTAATTTCCTATCTATCCTATACGTTCAAGTTCAGTTTTTTTTTACTCACCACTTATCATGTCTCTACTCTCTCGTAGGGAAAAAAACCGTGAATTAAAGAAGGCTAGTCAATAGGCTGGTGATGTTTAAATAAGTTGAGTAACTTGCAAGATGGCCCAACGAGATGAACCTAATGTTATGTGGTTACCTCTTCCTGCAACAAAAGCATCTTAAATCCTCCTTTACTTACGTGTGGGAAAACCCATGTCGCATTGTATTGTGCCCGTAACTTTGGTACGTGGTAG
Organism: Chesias legatella; assembly: GCA_947359385.1. Taxonomy (NCBI): domain Eukaryota; kingdom Metazoa; phylum Arthropoda; class Insecta; order Lepidoptera; family Geometridae; genus Chesias; species Chesias legatella. Next base: position 13,391,365 of record OX375762.1, on the reverse strand, counting down.
TGGAATGTATTGGCTGTGTCACGACACCCACTGCACTTGTCTGTAATTTCACCAGCACCAATGCGTGTTACTGCTTGGCGGCAGAAATACCTATATTAATGTATACTTCCCCGAAGGAACTTTGCACATATTCTACTGCCTGATACATTTCTTGCACTGTGGCATTAGATTGTTGTGTGAGTGAGCTATCTGTCTATCTGTCTGTGTGTGCGTGCGCTTGTACGTCAAACTGAGGAGTGCGCTCAATGTTCATTGTAAATGAAAATTTATTTAAATGTTATGATTTGATAGATGGATGCTAAGATTTTGCAGAATAACATTGTGTGAAGTGGACTGTGAACAATTTCAAAGATTTAACCGCATTGTTCGACATGAGCTCTCTATAAGATTTAACTCTGACCTCTAGTTTCGTCCTGACCTTACGTTGTATAACGCGACTTTAGTAAAATCTAAAATTAAACAATATATAATGTTTCAAACTTTCAATTTCTATACTCACATATTTTGTGCATACAATGCGTCCAAAAAGAACCAATAGAATGCCCGTTACATAGTAGAACACTGTTTGTTAGATAAAACTATTTAAATATATTTACAGTTCGCTCAAACAAAATGAAACTAGTTTCACTAACATTTTGCGATCTACATTCCCATTCATATTACTCTGTTATATCATATACGGAGTATAGAAAGCAACATTATTTATGCCTTTTTCTATTACAAAGTTCTCAATAATTCTCACATTAATATATCCATTGTCTTGTGTGAAATAGTTCGTTATAATAATAATTATAGTATGCAATTGTGAAACAAATGCTTATTTCTTTTGAGTTCGTGGAAAAGTATTACGTTTTTAGGACATGTCTGACTTGTAATGCTTCGGGAACAGTCTCTAAGTCATTCTAAATTGCGAAATAGGTACACAATTAATTGTAAGTAGTTAAAAATAAGAATCGGTAAAATAAAACTTAAGCATCTTAAGTTAATATTTCATAAGGTAAGGTATTTAATAATGCCTATGTTAGTCGGCTTACGTTCTTCAGAATGTTTGTTGGAGTGGTTTGAAAGGCTTGATTTTCCGTTAAAGGAAACATCAATACGGAACAAAGAATACAATATCCTATGTTGCTAGGCTAACTTGGTTGTGAACTCGGGTTGAGATGGGCAGTGGGTTTGATTCCGGGGTTAGCTGGAGCTTGCAGAAGCAAATTATCCTGAAAACTAAATAATTGTATTAGCTCATTTTCTACAATTCACCCGCCAAGCCGTGATGTGTGTTGTATGTAGTATCCGGACTATACAAAAGGTATGTTTTACTTAAGGTAGTACATATTTACAATCTACCCGATAGAGAGTGGTCTCATCGACATCAGCGGCATAAGGAACGATGCCGATGCCTGATGTTTATTCTTAAAATGCTTCATTACACACACATTTTCCGTTTGATTTCCGAGAATTCCAGAGATAAGGAGTCGTGGTAATCTTTCTTAAAGCCTTTACATATGTCTAGAAATAGAGCCGATTCAGATATATTGTCGCGGTTTGCCTATCGCTTGACTACTCGCTTCGAAAGAGTCAGTACAGTCGTCAACATACAATAGTATAGACTGATTCCAGAAAATTCTGTAGGGATTTTATACAGATTTCAGTAGTGGATGGCCCGATACACGAGCAAGTTTTGTGTATATAATTTAAAAGTGTAAGAACTTAGCGCTACCCGAGCGAGCCGGCACCGACTGCTAGTTACATATATTATGTATTTCTGATACTCATAAAATGATATAAATATAATGTTCCTACTCTTATGAACCCACGCTATTAATATTTACAGTATCTTATAATATTTATCATTGTTGGCGAAACAATAGATCGTATCATTTGAATAATTTTATCTGATCTAAGTATACTGCGTTCCGGTGGTGCAGTCGCGTGGAAAAATAATTGTGATATTCAATATTAAATTGTATGCTGTAAGAAACGTCGTGCGTCGGGAGTATAAAGCTAAGTTTAGATGGTAGGTGGTCATGGTCATATGGCGTGGAGATTTTAAAGAATGCCTAAGTGAAATGGTGAAGGAAAACATCGCGAGGAAACCAGTATATCCTAGACGTAAACTTTCAAAGCCGTGTCAAGTGGTCAAAGAGCCTTAGAGGATGATCAGACCCGATCAAATTCAAGTGACATTCATAAACAGCGCAACTGTTAATGCCATTTCTACAGTCCCGGAGCTTTCGTAAATCACTCGCAAATCCTCTTTCTTTTCAAACAGGTGTACTGAAAACTGCCAATTTAATTAAATTGCTCCGTCCACATAGAAGTTACTTAAGAGCGATTTAGTTCCGCGTCGCACAATCCATTTTATTGACAGAGTTCAACTGATTACAAGTTAAGCAAATAGGATTTCCTAGCGGCATGTGAAATCCGTCGACTGAACGCGACATTCGTCTATTTAAAGTTGATACCAATTAATATTTTCCCACGTAACACAAACGGTCCATTGGTACGTTATAGTTGTAACTGATTCTTTTGAATTGCTTTGAAGTTAGCAGCGCACACATCGCAATAGTAAATTTAAGTCCTCCGCAACGTATCTTGTCTGTCTTTATTCGAGTAGTTTAATTACAGAAATAGTACAGAATTTTCGTGTCCTCCGGCCGTAGATATTGAGCGCTATCCGTGCGAAGTCGGGCAGATCACTAGTATGCAGTTTTCTGGCTTTGATTTTAATAAGATTGAGTAGCCACGGAGCTTAGTAAAGAGCTTTTAGATACAAGTCTGAAACACTTCTCGTCTTCTCTTCGATCTTGGTCGGGAAGCACTTTTTACACACGACTTTAGAAATTAGTTAATAAGTGAAAAATGTGAGATTCAATATCTTATTACATTTACTATGACTTGTTTCCGTTTCAATTCCATTGCACAGATTTCCGTTGTTTCAAATGTACTCATTGGTCGCCGATTAATATTGCCGAGATATATGCTCTGAGTAATCTTGTCAGCAAAATTATACTCAGCAGAGATTAAAAAGATTAATACGAGTATTTTGCTTAAATACATGATTATCCTGTGAATCCCCACACATATCCAGGTGGTTCGAAAGAACTTGTGCTTAGTTCGCCCGGAGTAGTACTGCCACCACACCTGGTAATCTGCCGCCAAGCAGTGATGCACAAGTTGCAAGAAATTGCAGGCGCATGAGACGTAACATCCCCGTCTCGGGGTAATGAACGCAACGCAATGTGACTTGATTGGTCTCGTACTTTGGTGTAGAGGACTTGAGTCGTTGCTGTTGTCTATGGGCGGCGGTTACCACTTAACATTAGGTGGGCCGTCAGCTCAAGACATGAGTGAAATCACGCAAAAAAAACAGAGATCAATGGAATTAAAAAAGTTCATGAACTCTGGTTATTTTTTCCGATTCAAATAGATTCTGATAATTGTGATTCCTCAGTACAGAACAGAACACGCAATATCTAAAAAAGTTTTGCACATAGGTAATAGAGTAACAATAAGCGATGAGCGGAAAAGATCAATTAATCACCACATGATAAATTATTCTCTTGGCCGTGAGCCCGACCTTGTTTATATTTCATTGCTGGGCTGGGCATGACAATCGTGCTACAGTTTTTTGTCTATCATCCATTATGTTCGGAACAAAATATTTATTACTGTATACTGTCATCTCTGAACACAACAATGTCATTGAACAAATGTAGACAAAAATATTGGACAAATTCATAAAAATATTTATTTACCTACATATTTACTCTTGCATACAATTTTCAAAATGGTGACATATAAAAACTTTGTTACACTTTTCTGGTCAAGTGCTCCAACGCGGCTTATTTTCGTGTTTTGCTCATCAAAATTATCCCCTGGCGCTTTGCAATACAGGCGAATTTAGAACGGCCGTATTTGCTTTCACTGCCTGGTTTGTGGATATGTTAAGTACTCGTTGTGCCGGAACTATTATGAAACCGATTTCGCCATAGCTCCTTGAATAGGTATTTGTTTCGAACTAGGTTGACCTTCAATATGCGCATTTATTGAAAAAACTACCCCGCCTCTCTGTCGTGATATTATAAACAGCTGATTGCACGCACATCGTGCAAAGATAACAACACTTCTAAGTAAACAAGTCTAATGAGGTCCAACCACTGGATCGATTGAGATATCACTGCTGGCACTGCTCTGGGAGATATCAGTAGGGAGGATAACCTTTCCTAAATAAAGCCGAGAGTCACCTTAGTAAACGACATGTGATATTTAACTTCTGGAACTCTCCAGTAACCTCGAGCTTGCATTGATGGGAAACATGAGCAAAATTTTGTTTTGCCCACTGTGTGTGACAGGTGAGGTTGTTTCGAGCGAGGCGCTCGCAGCGTCACCTTCGTCCACGAAGTGGCAATGCTTGAGGTGACAGTTGAACCCGATGCAACCCTGTCCGATACAAAATTATTCGTCTCATGGTTTGATATTAATGTATTTCATGTCGGTAATGTGCGGTGGACGCATGCGCGGAACATTTCCGACGCCAGTTTTTATGTGTTTATATATTCAAATTTTATTGTTTTCTTTATTTGCGTCCCACTTTTGTTCGGTTCGGGCCGGCATTGTTCCCCGTCGTAAACGCCGATTTAGATGATAAAATAAAATGTTGTATGGAATTTTTATTCGGTACGCGTAATATCTTTGTCTGTTTCGTTATAATTTTGTGTCATTAAAAATAAATATTGCGTCTTTTCGCATTCGCGCAGTTCCGCGGTGTTTTCTCGTTTCAGTTATGTCAGATTAATGACGGAGAGCATATTTTAAATGCTTAGTCCTGGCCCAAGGTCTCAGATTTCCATAGCATTTTATAAGCGATATTTACTAAATGCAAATCAATATGTTTTACGGTTGTCAATCTTTTTTTTATGGCATTACTATTAAGAAATGTATTGAATTACTCCGCACAGAAAGATTAGGAATTATTGATAAAAGTATTTATGTTAATATTCCGCCATGATAGTGCATAAGATAGATAACACTAATACAATTATACTCAGCGACTAATTCAGTAAATTTATCTTTATTGCATTGACTTTCGAACCAGTATGACTCAAATGGCTTAAATCGGAGATGAAAACCTTAAATGGGTGCAATGTGAGGTAGTCACTGGCAGCAGAAATGACCAAGTCACCAGTACTTCCCGTAGTACTTGCGTGCATTAGCAAAGCTTGACTTCGCGGGACCATCTAAACTAGCTCTTAGTGCAAAAAATCCCTACCAGGGCAACAGCTACAACAAGTTTGAATTGATATTCGTTTTTTTTTATTTGTGATAGGCGAGCATTTGACCGCAATCTCACCTGATGTTAAGTGAAGATGTGGTCTACGATGAAGCATGCTCGCCTAGAAGAAACCTATTCACTCTCCTCTTGAAGACTTCCATATTGTAGGTTTCAGGAAATACGGACGCAGGCAAGGAGTTCCACTCTTGGGCTGTCCGCATTATAAAAGTGGAAGCAAAACGCTTCGTACGGATGTGTGGTAATTCGACCAAGAAAGGGTGACGTGAAGAAGTTGTTTGGAGAATAATAAATGTATTGTTTTAAAATTGAAAGTATCGTATCGCGGGCGTGTTGCAAATTATATTTAGTTTGAAAGTTAAACATCTAACGAGGCCGTGTTAGGTTTCCGTCCACTATCCACCTAGGAGTTAATTAGCGGAGATTCATCGCTTTAACGGACTATATTATGATGTAAAGTAATACGAGCCCATTAAAATAGGTTATGTATAGTTTACCAGCCTTTTGCTCGTTTTCGCTGCGCGAACAACAGCTTATTCTCGACAGGCGAGATAGAGCTATAATCTACAACGTGAATCCAATTTGGATTGGTAGATATCTAAATTAACGCAGATCGAAATAAATTGTAAGACCCAGGGCTTTTTGTTAAAATCGATTGGACGACAGCGAGAAATAGTGGCGATATTATATTTCTTCTCATCATGGATGAGATCCCGATAATTAGTGGATATGAGGGTTAATTCCGTTTCTATACATATTGTATTCCTGACAATGTCACATAGAAAGAAGTGGATGACTCGCTGTATGTAAATGTAATTCGTCATTGATTCAGATCCATGGCATAGATTTCCTAAGGTTTTTGTTTACCGCTATAGAACGCCATTGTAGAACAGACAGATTTCATATGTAACTAGATAACTTAGTACCTTCGTGATCTCATTCATCTAGTTTTCCTTCACGATTCAACCATTAACAGGCAACATGTTAAACTTTGAGAATATTAATCCAAAGTTTTGTGTGACCTTTGAAATCCTCTCATTAAGCTTTGTCCCATTATAATTTATTAGCCACACAGTATTTATTGTGGTACATCGGCCAAGTCCGAACCGGTTTTTTATCGCGAATTAATTTTAATAATGAATACTTGAAACAGGCGCGGCTGTGAGTTGTATAGTTGTAATTAAGTGCGATTATAGCGGTACCTGCAATTATGTACGATGTCTGGTGCGCGGCGCACTGGGATGTGGCGGGCAGAGCGGGGGCGGGCGGCGGGCAGGGCGGGCGGCGAGCTGCACTCACCTCCGCCCGGGGCGACTACTCGGTTTTTTTTAATGTTATTGATGCGATTGAACGAGCTGACGGCCCACCTGACGTTAAGTGGTAACCGCCACACAATAGCAATACCACTCAAGTCCTCTCCATAGTACGAGATGACTCAAGTCGCATTGCGTTGCGTCCGTCACCCCGAGATGGGGATGTTGCGTCTCATTCGTCTGCCATGGCACCCACTCCCTTCCACCGGAACACAGCAACACGATTGCATCACTGCTTAGCGGCAGATTACCAGGTGTGGTGGCAGTACTTCTCCGAGCGAACTTAGCACAAGCTCTACTGCTACTTTGGGTTACTCCTTTTGCACCACCCGGGAGACACGTGTATGGATTCAAAGGGTAATCTCACATAGAGGCGATTAACGTGGTCATCCCAAAAAAAATATTATTATATTATATATATCGGCGCGAGCTTGATGTATCGTACCTACCACACTTATATTGATTGTATTTGTATTTAAATAAATTGTCGTTTCTTCAGTGAACTGAACAATGCCAAGAATACAAAACGATGCATCTAAATGCACTTTCATCTGTCACTATCTATATATATATATATATATATATATAAAAATAAACGCCGTAAAAACGGCAATAACGAAATAAATTATTATAAGAAGATTCTCGTATGCCAATGGACGAATAAAAAGCTCATGTAGCCGAGCATTGTAACTTGAGCATTTGGCAATTGTTCAGTATATTTGTATTAAATAAGATGAACTGCACCGCGGTATTGGGTCAAATAAGGCGTTCGCAAACGGCACGATAAAAAGTCGCCCCGCCAAAACGGTCGAGCTGTTACGAATGAATGAAACTACTCGAGTGCTAGACAACAACTGGTTTATTACCGCTACCCACAATCATATATAATTGTTACATGCATACCCTCAACATCTTCCCCTACAAATAAAACAGCATAGTAACGATAATCTAAACACCTACAGAATGACAAAGATCACTATAAACTAACACATATAAATTAAACTTTAGATACATACAGGCTTATAGATATACCTAACTAAACTGACCTTATCTATCCCTTACAAAAAATAATAAAACTAACAATACAGACATATATATAACAATAGGTACCTAATTATAAATCAAAATACATCAATCAGTACGTACTATTTGAATGACTTTGTGCTATGCGTTGTTCAGCCATTTTTCTAGCTTTACGTCTGACAGGCGGCGTTACAGATTGTTCATTTAGGAAGTTAGTTTTTTTTGTATTTATATTTTCTTCTTCCAAATCCGAATACTCGTTGATATCATTTAAGACATCCATATCGCTCCCTGTGGGTATATTATGTGACCCAGATTCACATTTAACTAAATGCCGACGATTTCGTCTGTATCTCCCGCCTGTGTTAGTTTGTACAATGAAGGATCGAGGAGTGTCGGCGTGTGCAATAACCGTTCCTCTTTTTCTGGATGGCCCATCTATGCAAATTACAGAATCACCTTCATTTAGACTAGGTAAGAGTTTACTATGCTGATCGTAATATAATTTCGCATTGTTCTGTTTGTTTATCATTGTCCGATATTCAGACGGGTCGATCGGTGTAGGTTTTAACTTATCAGGGTGCGCTGGTAATTGACATCGCAACCTGCGCCCCATTAACAGTTGCGCAGGAGAACTCAAACCGTCCCGCGGTGTGTTACGATAATTAAGAAGTGCCAAAGCAAAATCACTATTACTCTCAATAGATTTTTTTAATAGATTTTTGATTGTCTGCACCGTTCTTTCACTTTTTCCATTTGACTGCGCATAGTTTGGTGAAGATGTCACGTGACTGAATCCCCACGCGTTAGCAAATTTTTTAAACTCCCGACTAGAATACTGCGGTCCGTTATCGCTTATCAGCTCGCTTGGAATTCCATGACGCGCAAATATTTCTTTCATGTTCTGGATTACCGCGTTAGACGTTAAACTATTAAGTTTACACACTTCTACATAGTTGGAATAATAATCGACTACAACAAGGTAATGTTTATTTTTAAGTTCAAAAATATCAGAACCTACTTTTTGCCAAGGCAGTTCAGGAATTTTTATCGGCAGCATGGGTTCTTTAGTGGGTCTTTTTGAGTGCTCCTGGCATGTTTGACATCGCTTTACAAAACACTCTATGTCTCGTGACATATTAGGCCAAAACATCACTTGCCTCGCGCGCCGCTTGCATCGATCGATACCCATATGGCCCTCGTGAACAATTTTTAGCATATTCTTTCTTAGCTTACTAGGAATTAATACTAAATTATCTTTGAAAATGACATCATCAACTACCATGAATTCATCTTTCACAGACCAATATAATCTAGCTTCATTAGAAACATTGAATTTATGATCCGGCCAGCCTTTGTATATGTAATCTAATACTATTTTAAGTACCGGATCACGTTTAGTTTCCTTCTTTATTAACGTAAGTTTATCATTCGATATGGGTATATTTTTAACCACCATTCGAACTTGATACAACACATTGTCATGAACTTCATCGCTGTATAGATCTGAAAGCGCCGCGCGAGACAACATATCCGCGATATACATATATTTTCCGGGTACATAGGTAACAGCTAAGTCGTATCCCTGTATTCTTAACATCATGCGTTGTAGTCGTGCCGGGACAGACATCAAAGGTTTCTTAAATATGCTCTCCAAAGGTTTATGGTCCGACTCCACGACTACACGTTTTTGTCCGTACACATACTGATGAAAGCGCTCACAAGCGAAAACGATGGCTAGCATTTCTTTTTCTATTTGAGCGTATCTTTTTTGTGAGTCGGTTAGCGTGCGCGATGCGTACTCAACAGGGCGGCCGCCCTGCAGCAGCACGGCACCGAGCGCGTCGCGCGACGCGTCCACCGACAGCACCACGGGGCGCGCCGGGTTGTACAGCGCGAGCACCCCGGCACCCGTCACCGCTTCCTTCAACCGTTCAAAGGCCGCGCACTCGCTATCCTCCCATCGCCATTCGCTTTCTTTTCGCAAGAGACTCGTCAACGGTATTGCAATTTCCGAATAGCGAGGTATAAATTTAGATAAATAATTAACTGCCCCTAGCTATCCCACCGCTGCCACCATGTTACGAATGAATGAAACTACTCGAGTGCTAGACAACAACTGGTTTATTACCGCTACCCACAATCATATATAATTGTTACATGCATACCCTCAACACGAGCGACTTATAAAGTTGCGAGCATAATTAAGTACTCAATTAGAAAAAGCGGAACCCACTTTCCTTTGCTCGACAGGATTTGCTTGTATATGGATTACTATTTAACATATTGCGGACAAGTACCTATGTACGGGTCCTCTCTAGCACCTTGTTGAGATTTTGAACCAGTCTTCGTTTTGCCGATGTAGTACTTCAATATTTTTATGATAAGCCCTTTAAACATGGCACAAGTTCCGCACAGCACAAGTAATCCTTGAATTAGTTAACAAGCAGTTTAAAAAAATCATTATTTAGGTTACATTATTATTATTGTTATATTCTTATTATGTTATTTTGTTGCGGAACGAGCCGATGTCCCACCTGGTGTTAAGTGGTAACCTCTGCCCATAACAACGGATGCGGCTTGGGTCCTCCCTACTAGGTACGACAACCATCAAGTCGCATCGTATGCGCCCGTAACTGTGAGACGTGAAGGTGGAATGTCTCATGTGCCTGTAATTTCACCGGCAACCACACCTTTCAAACCGGAACACAGTAACGGGAATGCGTCACTGCTTGGCGGCAGAAATGGGCATGGTGGCAGTACTTCCCCGGACGAGTTCTATTGCTTTGAAATTTTATATAAGTTTTGTTTCTGGTTGTTGTATAGCATTTACCGTTTGTTGTGGATCCAGTCACGAACCTGAGGCAGTCCAGCTTCGAATGTAACAAGCAAAATGTGTAAAGTGAGTTGTAAACAGACGTAAAAAAGAAATTATTTTTAATATAAATACGGGACCGACTCGCGCTTTGGCCATAATAAATTGCTCGCGTTATAAAAATAAAACTTTTCTTTTTGTCGACAGCACAGTGTGCAAATTTTAGAAGGTAAAATCATGCTTCCCGAACTTAAAAATATTAAAAGTAAACAAGTTAAAATTAACTATGTTTAGATCGGAGAAATATAACAAGAATGTTAAGTGAGAGTTAACATATTGGTTTATGGCCCGCGTCACCCAAGCAAGAACAAGAAGGTGGAAGAACTGAATATCATTCAAGTTTTATGCGCTCTATGAGATTTGTACAGTGTAGTGCCAAATGTAAGCTATTAAAGTTTTAGCTAAAATAAATGATGAACTGATGAGTAGGTAGATCAAATATCGAGTAGATCTTTCTCGGAACTCACAATACGCGCTTATTGTGTGGTCGCAAGTCGTTATTAAGATAATATGTAATACTATCCAATCTACACCCACATTTTGAATGCAAGTAGTGTACGATAAAAATATAAATATGCATATTTGCGTAGATGTTTCACACACTTAAGACCACACACCTTAAGATTTATTATCAAGCTCAAAAACACGAAGAATGTGAAAAAATGCCCAACAAAGCCTGGAATCAATTTTAGGCAAAAACTGTGCTCCAAATGTACGTACGTACGAAATCAGTAAAGTCTTAGAGCGTGGTGGTCTAGTGGTACTGACCCCGAGTTTCAATCCAGAGGTCGCCGGTTCAAATCCCGACGTGCAGATACGAGTTTTTCTATTGAAAGATTTATGTGCGCAATACCAATTTCTCAAAACGGTTAAGGAAAACATCGTGAGGAAACAGACATGTCCTAGAACTAACAATTCGAAGACATGTGTCATGTGCACGAAAAGAGCCTCTATGAGGCGCACTTAAAATCCTTTCACCACACTGGTTCGAGAGAACCAGTGACTAATATAATAATAAGTAAAGTCTCAGTTAAATTTTCCCCAAAATTCCCCGGACGAACTTGGCATAAGTTCTACTGCAAAATGTTCTTGTTAAAGAAACAAAATATGCAAAACTCAGATGTTATCATAAAGAGGTTGTTAGCGTATCACCATGTGTACAATGTCTAATATAATTCCCCATTTCCGTGGCTGTTCCTTCTCACCATGAAACACTGTGGCCCTAGCGCTGGCGGTGCAAGGCCGCCCGCTAAACTTGCGAATCACCCCCCCCCCCCCCCCCCACCGCCCTCCCTGCTACCCCCTCCCCGCGAAACATTATCGTGATTCATATCGCGTATAATTTTATATTATGTTAAACGGCACGGCGATATTAAAAACAAGTACCTGAGCCATGGCAACCAAAATTTGTTTGCCGTCTATTGATCCGCATTAGTTACGTAGGGTTGCCATATCCCTCTAAAACATAAGTTGTAATGTTTCTTTCAAAATTATTTTAAACATACTGCCACGGTTCTCCAGTGGAAGTTAGCAGATCTGAAGTTGTCTGATCAAATTGAAAAACTTTGTTTTTTATTTATTATATTTATATTATTATTATATTAATAAATAAATCCATAACTCCTTGTTTGGAAGCGCATTTTGATATGTTCATTATCATCCTTAATCATGACGCAGGAAGTCAAGCTATTATAACTAGCTATAAGGTCACACTATAAAGTATGAAACAGCTCTAAATATAATAGAAAGTCGGAATTCGTTTTGGTTTTATTTTGCCAAAACCATGTTTATGAAACATTCGAAGAATTGAGCCAGGTGCGTCTTCAATTCCGTCAAACAATACTGGCATCCCTAAATGCGGTTGACCAAAATGTTAAATTCGAAGTAAGGTAAATGCATCAAGGTAAATAATATATATAACATAATACATAAATACAAGTAATTTTAATAAGACAACATTGTCGCATTTCTTGCTGTGTCGCATAGAAATCTATGTATGATGTTTAGCCGGCCCGTTTCTACTGAGCTCACTACATATAAAATATTTAAAAATGATAATATTTTATTCATATGAATGTAGTTTGTAGCCGTTCGCAACAAACTTGCTATTAGTAATTCTGCCTTTTAGAGCCTCCTGGCCAATTAAATTGTATCAATATTAGGGTACCGCTGTTCAGGGGGATTTAACAAATCCTTTTTGATAGGAAATGTGTAGAGCTCTGGGAGAGACCTTCCTCTTAATACGCATTGAATATTCGTGACACCGAAGTGCCCTTCAACTTATTTACGTTTAATTAGAAATATTACTTGTTAACTATATCCCAAGCACAGAGAACAGTTGTATTCCCATATGATTTTATCTAAAAATGTTTATCAGCGTCAGTTTAGGTAGGTGTTCGATAGATTCGTAGAGGTTCGATCAGTAATGAGTCAGAATTAGTGACGATGAATCGATAAAAAATATAAAAATGACAATATGCTAGTGATTAGTACTGACGTTCTAGTGAAACCTATACAGAAAAAATGAAGATATATATATCGGCTTTATACCCATAGCTTTTAAATGACAGTCTAATTAGTTATATAGGTAGGAAACTATCAACGTACTGTGTTAAAGTTAACGGCCTGAAACCTTATAGGGAATCTATATGAAGGTTGTGAACAAAAAAAATTGTAACCACTATTGGATACCTGTTAATATCTTTTTACGGAACCGTTAGCATCTGATGTCTGATACACACTTGACACTTTTTTATACGCCTAGCCGCGTGAAATGTAAATTAATATAACTTTGTAAAATAAGCATCTTCTTACATCACTGTTAAGAATTTCTTAACGATTAACGTTTCTTTTTAAAGACGCCAAGTGTCAGGTGAAATATATTGTTTTAATTATGGCGATGTGCGCAATTTATTCGGTAATTATAAAATGTCGACATTTAATATATTGTTGGAAAGTAATGTCGTCATTTTTGTCGGTGGATAACCGGCAGATGTTTTGCGACATAATCAATATTGTACCGATTACAGCTAACAATTAAAAACAATTATGACAAACTATAAATAACAATAAAATATTAATAAAAATTGTAACGAATAAGTTAATAATCGCTACGGATTCATATCCCTGCCTGAAACTAGAATATCCGGTAACGCAGGTTTTTTTCTCTTTACATGAATAAATTTCTTCTTAACTTCCTTGATCTACATGGGATATTAAATAGTAACCAGTGCTCATAAAATAAGCTATACTTCTTGGCCTAGGGTCCTCTTCTACTTAGGTATGGGAATACAAAAGTCGCAACGTAACCTCTGAAACATGAAGATTAAATGTGAACAAATTCGAATGAAACACATAGAAATGCGATCGTTTAATGCTTGGCGGCGAAAAGAGGTTGGGGTTACTTCTATGGACGAAAAGGAAACAAGTTCTAGAGCCTGATAAAATACACTGCAACAGGTGGCTTAGATACATTAGATAAACACTAAAATTCATAATAGAGTATAAACTTTGTGTTCCCCAATTAGCCAGTGACATGAATCGGGACAAATCTGGAAATGGGACTGATAACTCGTCTGTTTACTTCATTTATTTTCATCCAACCAAAACAGTTACGTAATTGTATTATCAAGAAAAGACTTTAGATTTATCACGTTTATAATTTTAGGTTATAAGGGGAGGTTATGAGTAGGTTCCGTTCAGGGTTACTCATAACCAACCATCCTGTATCGTAGTGTATCGTCAGAGTGAAGTCGATTGAAAGAGCAAATAAAAAGAAATGTTTTGTAGAAAGTGAATTGCCACTTCTCACACGTGGCCGGGAATAGAGCCCCAGAATGGAAAACGTTATAAAAGAGACAGCTCCTAGAGCAAAATGTTCAATGCTATGACGCTTAAATCCTGCCCATTAAGCAAATTCAGTCTTTTCCCTACAATGAGAACATTAGAGACTAGTATAGAAAAATACATAATATTATATCGCAACAGTTCTGAATTAAATACGAAACGCTCTGGTAAACAATATTCAACTTTTGTACGTTAAAATGTATAAAACAATTACTCAACTTTTTGGATATAACAGTTTTTTAAGATCCAGTGGAATGAGCGAAAAATACGAGGTTTTCAACTGAAGCAAATTGATTTAGACAATTACCTTTGTACGTGGTTCTCTTTTGTCTTGAACGGGCGTCCCTTGATTCAGCACTAATTAGAACTAAAAGATGGTTGAATATTAATGCTTTTCTGTCTCTTTGCGATCGATCTACTGCCGGCTGAACAAAAAATACATTCGACCTTTTCCCATTAATAAAACGAACCTCGCCTCGCAAGAAGTGTTTGCACGTGATAAATAGAATATTTGACAATTACATATATTTATAGGAAAAGATTAGGTTCAAAATACTACTTTTTACTTCCTTTAGCTGAAACTGCTAGCTTCAGCTTCAGTTTTCAACAATCAGTTCATCTTCCTATAATATTATAAACGTGAAAGTTTGTATGGATGTTTGTTACTCTTTCACGCTCAAACGGCCGAATGGATTTGGATGAAATTTGGTACCAAGATAGCTTATATCCTGGACTAACATAGGCTACTTTGATCTCGCAAAAGTGCAGTGTTCCTGTGGGATTACTTATTCACCGCGGGTATCACCGCGGGGCGCAGCTAGTATGAAATAGTTTTCGGTTGGCACATTATTGTAAACCTATAGTGCATCCTGGGTGGGAATCGAACCTACGACCTATAGCGCAGAAGGTAGAGTTATTGCCAACTGAGCTGTGAGGAATGGTAAAATTAAATAAATTGACGGATTTTAAAGTTATTATTCAAAGAAGTTGCATTGATGACGTCATCGAGCCGTTGATGATGTACGAATGAAGGCGCCTCGAGATCATTCATCATCTTGACGAAACGACTTGGGTCTTGTCGTACCTAGTAGGGGAGGACCCAAGTCCTGCTTGGCTTGCACTGCTTGGCGGTAGAAATGGGCATGGTGGCAGTACTTCCCCGGACGAACTTGGCGTGAGTTCTACTGCTGTTGTCCTCCATCTGTCAGATTTGAGAACAGAGGCACGGCAATAGCGGCACGCTATTAAACGATCCGACGGACCGTCACAAACAGGCGTATATTGTATGCAATTTCATTATTAGCTGCTTATTTGTGACTCGTTATTCACATCGCTTTTTTTTTCTATTTATTACAATGTATGATAATAATGCAGCTAACAGGCGTTCCGCACCGCTGCCGGTATTTTGTATGTCATTATTCTACGCTACAGTTAATAAAAACACCGTTAACATAGTACAAGTGGCAATAGTAGCGCATTTCTTTATAATTTTTTACAATAATAATGTAATAAACATCGTTCTTACAGGAATTTATTTATTTTATATCTCTCTCTTTATATATCTCTCTTTGTTGTTTAAATATAATTGAATAGATTAAAAAGTGAAAACTATGGTTCAAAATATTCTTGTTTTTCGTAGACTATAATTATTTAATGTTAAATGTTGAAAATCGTAATTTATACCAATAGATTGGAGAAAATTGTTCACTGAAAAAATAATGAAAAATACCTTTATATAAATTATATTTGTTTCTGCTGTATAGAAAATGAACACACATGACTAATAGGTATACATTTAGTTCCGCAACAAAGAATAATTTAATTATACACATATCAATAGTTCAATAAAAAACCTAATTTTCAGATGTGTCGAAAGTCGAAAGTGTCTAAAATTCATTTTATAACTACGCAATGTCTCGCCATGTTATGCTTGTGTGCATTACTTGTGCAGTGTGCATGACCCTCTCTTGTGTTTGTGACGAAGTGGGATCACTGATTGGACGCGTGTACTATGCCCAATATAATATTCTTTCCGTTCTAATTAATTTATCGTGGTCATCTCGCTGATGTACGACCATTGTAGCTTGCTTAAATAGGTGTTTTCGTTTTTCTGCTACATGATTTTGTGAAGAATGTTAAAAATAAAATTATTTATGTCGTTTTAACCAAAATGTATTTTTAGAGTTTGCGTTTAAGGGAAAGCCTCTAAGGCGTGTGCGATTAATTTAATAAATTGGCGAAATTAAAAATATGTGGCTGCTTAATAGTTGCATTATATTTATTAAGTCAGATAGATTTTTAAAGGCATACACAGTTTGTACCGCAGCAAGGATTGTCGCTCAGGCATTTTTCATAAATTTATCTATTTATCATTAATTGCTTAACATCTAAAGATCGACCAACATTTATTTATTTAAACTTCTCAAGAAACAGATCAGTGACGATTATTGTTTCTTAAATTAATATTATTCATTCTGACGTAGACGACTCATCATCTTCTTGCCCTTATCCCAACTAGGTGGGGTCGGCACAACATGTACTTTCCTTCCATTTCTCTCTGTCAGACGTCATCTCAGCACTCACTCCTTTCTTACTCATATCATCTTTCACGCAATCCATCCATCTTTTCTTTGGCCTACCTTTACTCTTACATCCATCCACATCCATATCTAGGACTCTCTTTGTAGCATGACTTTCATCCCTCCGCATAACATGTCCATACCACGCTAACCTACTGCTCCTCAACTTCTCCGTCACTGGCGCTACTTTCAAACTTCCCCTTACATACTCGTATATATACATATATATATATATATATATATATATATATATATATATATATATATATATATATATATATGTATATATATCGTATATCTGACGTAGACGACTGTCAGTTCAAAAATTATTCCGCCCATTGTACTACTAATGTCTAAGTTTTTTTTATTATTATTTGTAATGTTCTATGGTGTACAATAAAGCATTATTATTATTATTATTATTCAAGACAATTATACGAAAATAATACGATAAATAACATTTGACGTCGCTTATCTATCAACCGTTCCGCAAACCACAAACATACCGTCAAAAGACATATGTTTTAGATAATTTTGGTCCTAAAAACTTAATTTTCGACTTGAAAACGGACGAAACTCATTCCAACCATGCGGGTCGTCATTGTTGCATTAAACCAATAAAAAAAACACTACCGCAGCTGACACGTCAAACGTTAACCCCGGTTATTATTATGCTTTAGACAAAAGATGTGATACCTCGTCTATTGTACTAAACCATTACCAAGGAAGGGGGAATTAGTTACGTCTCTTTCTCCCTGACATAGTCTGTCCTGCTCCATATCTGTGTATAATGCTTTATTTGTACACATTTTACGCAAATAAACTTGGAAAATTACTAGCTTAAGAATGGCATGTTTCAAAGTTCCTCAGTTTGATCTTACAGTGACATCTAAAATCGATACATATTCTCGTGTAGTAGATTTTTTGTAAGAGCTAAAAACCCTAAAATCGTGTTATGATCAACATCTCAGTTAAAAACAAAAGGTGCCAAATAGGTTACATTCGAATCAACTTATTTTCAACTTTTACGCCATAAGATACGGCTTACACTCATCTGAGATCAAAGAACCTGTGTTTGAAATACACGACGCGTGCTCAATTGCGTGAATCATCAAAAGATCATAAATATCACCGTCTCACACCATCGAGTCTCAATCTTATGACCTCTTCATAAGGTTTATTATCTTATGAGGTTGTATAGAACAAATCCCTATTGTCATTTTTAAAAGGAAACCGTATAATATACGATTATGTACATACAATGAGATTAATTAAAGTTATGCCCGTCTGTTAAGTCTGGATACGTTTATTGGAGTAATGCGCCGTTTTTATGCATAGAATTTTATTATTATCCTG
Source organism: Chesias legatella (assembly GCA_947359385.1). Taxonomy (NCBI): domain Eukaryota; kingdom Metazoa; phylum Arthropoda; class Insecta; order Lepidoptera; family Geometridae; genus Chesias; species Chesias legatella. Next base: position 13,373,083 of record OX375762.1, on the reverse strand, counting down.
TATGCTGCTGCCAAAATTGAAGACAGTTTTATGACGTCACGGAGATGTGAAGTGGGGCTGTGTAGTGGTTTGTCTGATGCGTCTAAAGTTACAAGCTTGGTTTTGTTTGGAAAGATATATTTTGTTCCGCGTGGCAGTTCATAAACTATTGATCGTGAAATATTTTTATTACTTTTAAAAGCCAGTGACACGAGTAGAAAACAGTAGTTGTATCTTAAGATGTTCTTCGATGTAAATGTAATTGATACATTTGCGTCTTCTAAATTAAATTCTAGTCTATAATTATAAGAACCAGGCCAGGATAGATCCAGGATATATTCATCTGAAATATCTTTTGATTGATTTTGATTGATTGATTTGATTGATTGATTTGATTGATTGATTTGATTGATTGATTTGATTGATTGATTTGATTGATTGATTTGATTGATTGATTTGATTGATTGATTTGATTGATTGATTTGATTGATTGATTTGATTGATTGATTTGATTGATTGATTTGATTGATTGATTTGATTGATTGATTTGATTGATTGATTTGATTGATTGATTTGATTGATTGATTTGATTGATCTTTTGATTTGATTGATTGAGTTGCAAATAAAATATTCTCTTTCTTTCTCAATAACTCAAAGACTTGGATAGATAGGATATAGAGATAGGTAGTTAAAAGCTCAACTCTCATTATTATTATTATTATTATTATCACCTAAAGATCACGCCTAACGATCTAAAGAGAACTCATAATATATTTTCTAATCACCAATGAATAACTTAGCGTACAATGTCACCGAACGCTAATGAAATTAGCTACCTTTACTTGAGCACATTTACAATACTAATATAGAAATGAATGGTCCAATGTCTGTCGGTGCCAGCGAATTTATAATAATTGATAACACAAAACGATGAATAAAAGTGTCGTGTCTGGTTTTTAGTTGACACAATGTTGCATCGAGTCGTAAGTCGTAACTGTAATGCCATTCATAGTGTACGATACGATTTTTTGGTGACCTTGTACTATTTACTCGTGCCACTGTCTCCAATCAGTTATCTAAAGGAAAGCACGCCTTAAAGAGTTCACTTGAAATGTATTTGCATATTTTATTGTAGGACATCTCGATTTTATTCTCCGTTTTGAGAAAGGTTGTATTGAATTTTTCAAGCGAAACAAATAATATGTGCTCCTCCGGGTTTCGGGTTTGAACCAGTGACCTCCAGATAACAATGGGGTTCCGTAAAGTTGGAAGCAACCTTGTTTTGAGTTCCGAATTCGTACTGCACTTGGGGCGGTATTGTACTTATGTGTGCGTGCGTGTGTGTGTTTGTGTGTGTGTGTGCGTGTGTGTGTGTTTGTGTGTGTGTGTGGATGTGTGTGTGTGTGTGTGTGGTGTGTGTGTGTGTGTGTGTGTGTATGTGTGTGTGTGTGTGTGTTAATTAATTACTATCCTTCTACTAACGGGAAGACCTCACTTTATAACAATATGGACTTCATAATATTGAATAATATGTTAGATAAAAACTCTTAAGAATCCTTATTATTTTCCTCAACCACTGTTGAGCTTAAGCTACGTGCTGTACACAGAAATATCTTAAAATGACTCGAAATAACCAGAAACCGAAACCAATTATTTCAAACATTGAAAACTAGTGTTAATACCACGCTTCGCAACTCGACGCAACCCTCCCTTAGAAGGTACACAACAAAGTTGCAAATCGTACAATATAAAACGGCTGTGGGTCGGTGCCCTGCAAACGACGTCGCCCTCACTAATTAAAGTATATTTTATTGTTCCCCCAACTATTACTATCAGTACTAACATAGCGTTGGCACGAATGCGGGAAAATAATTATAATTATACATTTTTATTCTTATTCCTGTTATTAATAGTCGCGACCTTGCCGCTGCAACACTACAATGTTGGTAGACGTATCGATAGTGGCCCTTATTGTTAGGCCTTTCGCTTCCCCTTTATGGTTGATTTTGTAACTGTTACTTTACTGGGTGCGTAAATATAAATTAATATGATAGGTTGTTTATAAGTGGAATATAAGCGAACACTATGTGTACGCGGATTTATAATAATGGATTGGTATTGAATATGTATTTTGTCGGGGCTCGTCGTATAATACACGTTATTTGACATATCACAAGAACATTAAAGAAAGAAAGAAAGAAAAATATATTTATTCAAAGCAGATTACAATACCTTCGAGATTAGACAGTGATAAGTATATAATACCGTGTATCTGCTAAAGGAGCTTAAAACTAACATTATGATTAATTCTGTGGACTTCACACTAGGCCACGCCTGTATTGTGAAAGCCAAACTACGTTTTACCATAAAGCGAAACTTTTACAATAAAAACTCGGACGACACTTATCTAAATTATGCGTTATTAAAAACATTTACCTACAGAGTTCACCAAAAATATAAGAAAACAAAAAAGTTTTTTTGTCCCCACTGTTTTTTATACTATTGCAATGTAATAATAAATTTATATGTAAGACTCAAAGGACTTGATATAATTAGATTTAGAGGTCATGTAATCGAGCCTTAGAATAAGGCTCACGCCATACACATAATTAAATAGAAACAACAGATTGAGTGCAATTAAAACAAATACATATTGATGATTATTACTATAGAAAAAGTAGTGTTATGTCGTAATAATACCCTCTAGTGTACCCTCACTCCGCACTCCTCCTGATTTGTTTCGGTAGCATTATTATCTGCCCACCTGTCCATTGCCACCTTTACTATAGTTTATTTTGATACGGAGAAGCCCTCGGATGTTTTATGGTATTTTTTTTTTAATCATAACATCATCGCCGTATTTCGACTCGTCATCATTATTAGCCTTTTTAAAAATTAGACAAGCGAGAGTGAGTAAAAATTTGTCCATGAGTCTTAAGATTAGTAAATGTTACTATTACAGGCCTTGGTAAAGTGACCACTTAGCATCTGGAGAGCCATATGCCTGTTTGCCTTATTGAATATAAAAAAAATCCTTCTACAACAATAATAACATGTCAACATAGATACATAATAATATTGGTGGACAATTCACACAGCGCCATCTAGTCCCAAATTAAGCATAGCTTGTACTATGGGAACCACACAACTGACAGAATACACATATACTTTTGTTTTGTAAATACATATTAATACCAAGACACAGAACAAACATTCGTCACACAAATGTTTGTCCTGGGTGGGAATCGAACCCACGACCTACACCGCAGAAGGCAGAGTTACTACCAACTGAGTTGTGAGGTCTGACATTTCTATATCATTTGTGAAGGACCTATTCCGCAAACAAATGAAATTGACTCCTTATACCTACTGATTTCTTCACGACTACTCCTTAGCCGTGTTGGAAATAAAATTAAAATGCTCTGACCACTTCCCAAACTGCTCTTAGTCCATATTCGAAACAGTGATCAAAAATCACTCAGACTTTACTTTGATTCCATACATATTTTATCTAATTTTATGGGACCGTTTCGTAGTGTACTTTGCTGCGTTATAAAGTGCGGGGTTAGATTCAAGGGCGACAGACGCATTGTATTTGAAAGAAAGAAAGAAAAGATAATACGAATAGGTATTCTGAGGAATATCTCATTCTACCCACACACCCTACTGTCACTTCGTGGGAGATGAACGTGTCATTTGATACACCTAACTAAGTGGACTCTTCGGCAACTTGCGGCCCTTATTCATCCAAGCATACGACAAGAGAAAATAGGGCCTTGTCGCGAAAGTTTATTTTAAATCCAGTGCAGGCGAATACCTCAAACGAATTTTAAGCGTAGCGAACGTTTTAAAATTGTCACTTCCCAGCATATTTTCCTTGTAAGAAAATCGCAACCCTTCCTTTTAGTCGTGGCTTTGTCGTTGCTGTGTGAAAATAATCCAAAACACAAACTATGAATTTTGAGTAGTCGTCAAACATAAGACCGTGATGCTGATGCAAATCACGTTTAGCTCTCAACTCTCGCTAAACATAATCGAAAAGAGATAGAATGAATATAGATCAAAGTAAATTCGCATTTGATGCGCTTATGATGATCATTACAAAAGAAAGTGTACCAATTGAGCTATTGAAGCGACACGTAGGTTATAGGTTTGGATGAGTCCCTTTCAGAATGTAGAATCCTGTTGAGATGAAATGAAACTAATACGTAACCGATGACAGTGCTGACGTCCAATCAATAAAGGAACGCTTATAATCATCGTTGAATCAACAAATAAAAGATAAATACACAATACAAAGTACTCGGCGGAACAGTCAGCCGTCAGACTAAAATAACACATAATTATAGGTCAATAATTTATAAAAACTTTAATACACCTGCTGTTTTCAATAATTTATTGTTAAAATTATAACAATGGAATTTTCTTTACGACATCACAAATCATTGTTAATTTATTGCATTTTAAACATAAAACTGTTCTGACTTTGTTCTTTAAATAAATCGTTTATTGTGATATAAAATGCTTTATTATTTGAACACGCAGATTTTATTATTAAATATAGTCTCTGAAATTTCTTTTTCTTCACCGAATTCATATAAAATAATGTTAGACTATTAGCAAACCCAACTTTGAAAATAAACTATATTTGTTTGTTATTAAAACAAAAGTTAATGATTCGGTGCGGCTCAATAATGGAACTTTCAGATTTGCTGGTTATTCACTCAATGAAACAATCATTTGTCTCGACAGACGGACGTACCAATTTTATTTTACAATCATATGAATGCGAGCCGCATAATAAAAACGTTTTAAGATAATGCATAATGTAAACAGTAGGAATACGAGCGTTTCGCTTCTCGTATGGATATTGGGTAAAAGGGTCATTTATTATTTAAGGCATCTCCACTACATCAGGATCAATTTACTCAGATTTTTATGCTGTGCTGAAATGTTACCCATTTATTCACGTATTTATACACACATTCACACCTGTTTCTCCGAAGACGTCAGCAGGGTCCTCAATGACTTATGTCATCGACTTATGTTGACGCAATGAAATGATTTTATTTAAATCCTAAACTTCAATGAATACAAATACAAAATTTATTTGTAAATGAACATATACAGCCTTTAAATTGAAGCCTTAACTAAAACTGAAGTATCTTAACTTAGAACTGTAAAGATACTTCAAGTTTTTTTTTTCCTTACTGTACCAAACATAATTTTTTGCGAAAATCCAGTTTTTGTAAAATCAATAAATGGATCTCAGCTGATTGATAAACAAAATTGATAACGAGTAATCTTCCGATGGGCTGCAAAAAGTTAAGACAATATGGCTGAAACTGGGGGCCATGTTGCTCGCGTCCGTAGGTGATAACCCTTTGAATCTCTACACTTGTCCCCCGGGTGGTGCGAAAGGACCAACCCAAAGTAGCAGTAGAACTTGTGCTAAGTTTGCCTGGAGAAGTACGCAATGATCTTGTGAGAGATACATCCCTAAAATCATATACTACTTATAACTCCATGAAGAAGGCTCGACAGTTTTCATACAATAACTACGAATTATTTCTCCGTTATTTCCGTTCTCATGTTACGCCGTTAAAAACAAAGTAAGGTTGATTTCGCAATGAATAAACTACGTAGGTACGTAGGTACTAAAATTAGCCAACTTCTTCTTTCTTCGTTTCAAAAGACGATGTCGAAATCAGTTACTAATTAACAAACATGAATTCAAAGTTTCAAAATTAAAAAGAAGCCCTTTCTCCATTTTGTGTCGAAATATCGAAAGAAATTTTGTTTCGTAAACAAGTATTCCATTGTTTTACAATTCTTTAGTTTCGTTTTATTTATATTTAGATAATTATGTAAAATCACGGCTGTTTCGCGGAGGGGTAGGCAGAGATCACGGTTTGTCCACCTGCTGCGATCCTGACATACCTCCTTAGCTGCATCCACTCTCATCACATTCTTCATGCATGCTCGTCGGTTTAGGATACTCTTGACGTGGCCTTTTTCAAAAACGTCACCGATTTGGTCTAAATAGGTACGCCGAAGTCTACCCCTTCCACTGGTTATAAACGTTTATAAAAGCGGTTTTACTGTTTTTGTTATTGACTGGCTGAACAGACGTGGAGGAAACCGGTAAGCGGTTCTCTCTATAGTGATATCTGTCCCGTCCTGATAGAATTGATATTGAAAAGATTGGTTGACAGGGATGCAAATGAAAATCTATCTTCTACTGTACTTTTATTTACTCCGGAAACCTATTGAGATTGCTATTAACTAAATCACTTTATCTCTCTAGTTACGGTTTGAATATCCACACTTTTATTCAATTATGAATGTAATTATACATATTAGTTGAGTGGAAATAAAGGAAGAGTTTCCTTCAGTGATAAAGAAGTTATTTCGCATCGATAATGATATTTATATTTGCACTGTGATTCTGATACAGCAATTGTGATGACATTCCAAAAAAAAGCTTTCAAAAATCACCTTTTTTCCCTAAAGGGGAGCCAGTACCAACAAAGGTCACTTTTAACCTTATGGAGGTACATTATCGTAAGAACTTAGACGTGACAAGTAGTGAGCTCATCTCCGACATTATTTTCACACGAATATCTCAGCTGACACGTTCCTCCAGCAATGAATTTCAAAGCCGATAGCCAAGACACATTCTATTCTACGAAGAAAATTACCAACAAGTATGGGAGAACACTACCGGTTTTTTGTAAAAATTGAGTAATCAGTCAATTTACTTTAAATAATAATAATAATAATAATATATCTTTATTTCGGACACGAGATCCATAGTTTTTTTTACATTAATATAACATAGTCAACACAAAAATAAAATAATAATAATAATAATAAAAGAGGACACAACCACAAAGAGTACCTACCTAACTAAGTAGGTACATATGTCACACACATATGACACCAGACGCTACCTGCGCCCAGTGTCTATATGTGTCTGTCAGGTAGATTCTCTCTGCCAGACTTATAATAATGGAGTTTTTACACTTGTCAATTCTGGACATAAACTTAGCAATTCGGTTCCTCTGAATTGCCTGAAACGAATCTACACGCGCCTCAAAGTACATTCCAGAGGCGCTGCAGAAACGTTCCAAACCTAGCAGCTGCCTAAAAATATTATTATAGGCAACCCGTAAGGCCGTAAGGTCCGTTTAAGGCGTTTTTTTCATATCTACACAGTATTTATTGACTCGAATTAAGTTTTTCACCATACGAGTAGTCGAGCGAATAGGCAAAAGGTTATTTATAATGAAAATGACACATTCAGGCACACACCTGATTGGACAACCGCATGAAGAACTTAAAGCAATAACCCGACGTATGGTGCCGGGGCTTAGCCGCTAAAACACCAGATGTGACACGTGATTAAAAAGTCGAAATAATACATTTGCCTGTTTCCGCTCTCGGGGTGTAAACGATACGTTTTTATGAATAGTAAAACTAATAATTAACTGAGCACTTAGCCGCGCTTAGAACGCTGTTTACGAGTGAATTTTCTCGGTATTATTTGTTTTTCTACAACGTTCACGGTCGTTTTCTAGGGATGTCAGTGTGCGATTGAACGAATAATCGAATTTTCGGGGCGAGAGGTTAAAGTTTAATAATAATCTCAGTTAAATAGTTATGATTACTTATGTTGGTTTTTAAATATTTGAACATTATTAAAGATACGTATATGATATCAACATATCAACTTATGTTGGCTTTTATATATTTGAACCTTCTTAAAGAAACATATAGGTATATGTTTCATTTTAGTTCTTGGGATGCAAGTAATAGTATATTTGAAGAGTTTGATGGCGTTATGGTAGCGACCCCCCTGATTAGTTGAAGGTTGCACGTTCCGATTCGGAGCATGCATAGGTAATAGAGAGCGTAGGTAATAATGAGATTTACGCTCAATAATGGGGTCCGCTAGCATTCATATACATTATAGTGTAGTAAAAAAGAAAATAGAACATTTTAACATTTACTTTACGTAACTGAAATTAGTTACTCGTTCTGTCTTATCTCGATAGTGTAATCGATAATTTTGAGGACGTGAGACATCCCTAGCGTCTCGGTCCATTTTGCCCGTCGACCATTATGTTGTATCGAACGTGCGCCACTTTTACTCGACATATTTTATTCTCGGCTTTTTAATTATTATAATGAATGGTTTAGCTGCAAGTCGCTCGTGGTGCGTTAGCGCTCATTAGTGCGATGCGAGCCGATAATATTTTTGATCGGTAACTTGATTCCGTAAAGCTTGGCTTCATCTCTTCCCTGGTCGGCCACTCTCAGATTAATTCCTATTTTTGTATTCTTGTTTTGTTTTACTATATCATATTTTCGGACGAGTTTTTCTCAATTACTTACAATTTGGATCATATAATCATATAACCACTTTATTGGCTTAAAACTTAAAACTTATCCGAAGCTTTTATTCAGTTAGTATTTATTGTTTGTATGTATTCCCGGTCTATAATTTTTAATAAATATTTGAAGCACGTTTGGCATCTGACTGAGCTGTTTGATATATCTATGTACATTACTACAACTCTTCAACTAAACAAGGTACCCACCTCGTATTTCATTTCGTTGGATTTGTCTTGACAAATCTTAGCTTAGGTCTGCTAAGTCAGTCCAGTCTGATAATACAGTACAGTAAGGTGGCCATAAATTCTCAAATAAACAGGGTACTCCAGTCCCGTAGCTTTTGTACGCGCTGTTTGTTTTGTAGCCCGTGGCGGTATTCTGCGTCTGATTACTTTTAATTATTTATTTTATTTCCAGTAATCCTTATTTAGAAAGTAACATTATATTGATTCCATCCAAGAATCACCACGATTATCTACAATATCATGTTTTATGTTATAATCCCTTTCAACTAAACTTATTCAAAATATGTTTTTTCTCTTATTCTATATTATTATACTAGGTTCCAATAACATACTTTTTTATTATAGGTTTGGGCGCTTCCATCCATTAATTAATCAATAATTAATTAATCCATTATTTTTCTAATTGTGAAGACCTGTTATTAGCCTTATGTTTCTCATTAAGTTTTGTTTATTATGTTTTTATGTCTTCCTCAAATAAATAAATAAATAAATAAATTAATAACAATCCGCTTTTGTTTTTGTATCAGAAACTTATGGACTTGTAACGCAAATATCGACCTTTCTTTAGTACTCCAGCAAATTGTATATAGACGTTGAATTAACGTTTAAAGTTATTATAAAAATTCTGATGATACATATGAAAATACAGTAAGTTGTCTAAATACATATTTTAGTCATGATTTTCACATTGCCCGCTTCTAATTGCTACTTATACAATTAAATAGAATAATGAATGCCAACATCCGGATTAGGAACTAATAGGACGAAGTATTGTATTAAAGGCACAATGAGCCCGACGGGGATATAAGTACGTATTATTTTACGGTACATTCGTGTAAAAAAGTGCTACACTCAAGCAGCGTAAGCTCTACCCACTCGAGGACACTTCAAACATCAAAGATGGCGCCGGATAGAGAAGGCGCGCTGTTCCCAAACTGAAATAATAAACAATTAAAATATTAATATTTACAAAATAAAAGTTATTCACTAAGGCTTTTGTACTCGACGGTACTTATACGACAGATTCGTTCCGCCGACGTCGGACAATTAATATTAATTAAGATTTAAATTGGTCTAATTCCATAGAGCTATGCCCATCTTCGTCGAGCAAACGTGCTGGTCTTTGCGCCAAATAAATCTGTCTAAGTGTATGTAATGTTTTAAATAACTATTTTTTTTACTCTATACTCTTAGTTTACCCTAATTTTTTTGTCTTCTTTTACAGGTAAGTTTTTCGCTCGTTTCATCCGGAATATGGATATTGGTAAGCGCTCACAAGCCACAGTGTCAAGTAAGTTTTTTTCCTATAAAAATTATGAATTTTACATCTAAATCCCGTAACATACAATTGTTGACAGCTACATGTAATGTCTAATTAATGTACTAGCCGATGGGGGCGCGGAACATACAGCGACAAGATAAGATTATTATAAAACTAAAGTTAATTTTATTTGTATATACAAATAGTTTCAAAAAAGTATTTACAGTATTTTTACAACTACAAAAGATCTAATTTAGCTAAAATAATTTTCAAACAACCTATTAAGATACCACAATGATTGTGTAACTTGCAAATTCCCAATCCCTGAATGAACTTTACTTAAATGTGTGTTCAGTGTAAATAAAGTTTTTATCGCTAGATAAGATTAAGCTTAGAAATTGTCAATTAAAGTTATATTTGAACGGTATAGTTTTTTTATGTCATGTAGTTGATAGAACGAGCTGACGGCTCACCTAATGTTAAGTGGTAACAACCATGGACAACAACAATACGACACAATCCTTCCCCACCAGAGTATGAGATGAATCAAGTCGCATTGCGTTGCGTCCGTTACCCCGAGACGGGGATGTTACGTCTCAAAAGATGGCCAAATAAACTACTGTAAGGAAGTTTCGATAAGTGCATATGTAGATTCAGGCTTTTTCCTTGAAAGGGTAGGTAGAACCTCACTCGCCTAAATTCCACCTAGTTGGTTATAATATTGTGGGAACACTCACGAACGTAGTTACCAACGAGTCCAGGCGAGTGTTGCAATACGTTCTAATAGGGCGGAAAGTCTTGCGCTGACATCCCGCATTGGGGTGTTTCATGAATTATCCCCTAAATAATACCCCCGCCCGCGCCGCCTTGATGGCAGCACAGTTTGATCTCCCCTCGTATAAAACTTATTCAAATATTTGTTTTTCATTTATCGTCTCAGACACCAGTTACGATACAAAGTTAGACTTCTACTAAACTACTGAAAATTAAGCAAATCAAATTCATCAAATTTTAAGAGAGACCTTAGAACTTTTTTTCTATAAATTTAATGATGCTGTGCCTATTCAGTATGAAATAGGTACTTAATCGTTTGTTTATATACCAGTAGACAAAACTGGCCCACAGACCACTTTTCATATTTATTATGTACGAAAATAACAATATGAAGAAAAAAACCAGTTGCTTACAAGTCGCCAACCAAAATGATTTCTTATTGGCATACATTTACTTTTTTGATAACGTTCTTAATTTAGAACTGTGGAATAGAATATGATACGAGGACATTATAATTAAGATTTTGCGAATATTGCTGCCGTTGATTTAATCAACATTCCACGGATGAATGCCACTGCGGCGTTTCGTACTGATCTACCGCATTTCAGACATCTAAAATAAATCTCTCGACTATCGGACTATGTACCACTGAGAAAGGATACTAATAAGAAATACATAAAAAATAGACCTATATTCTATGATTAACAAGCAGATTATTAATGAAGAAAAGCTTAATAATATTAGTATTAGTTTATTTTTAGAGATCCCTTAAGGGTTGAAATAAAATAGGGCTAGTAGGTATATTTCAGAGACCATGTATCGCTATGACCTTGTATCGATGGTGGAGGTTCTCAGGGCCAGATTGATTCGAAAATAAAGTTATTATCAGAGTTCATAACAATCTGATAATTAATCCATCAAACTACAGTTTTCAATTAATTCTGAAGGTAAATGTTTCAAATAAATGATTCCACATTATAGACATATTTAATTTTCGTTGATCCTTTTGCTAACTTTTTTCTCGCAAACTGCAATGTAGATCAAATTATATTCTTTAAATAAGCGTAATAAGAGAAGAATCTACAAGTAATTAATCCATCGAAATACAGTTTCCAATGAATTATGTAGGTAAAGCTTTTGGATAAATGATTATACCTTACAAATAAATGAAACACTGAATAAATATAAATCATTCCATAAAAACCCAGCTACATATGGTTCAAAACAGAAGGGAAAATCTTTATCCAAACGTAACTAAATATTAGCCATTGAAAATTATCGAACCTAAGACTATCGAGCGACCTTAGGACTATAAATAAAACCTAAGATTGATTGGCAACATTTGAAAATAACGAAATATTGATTTGACCGCAAATCTAGTCATCTGACATTCAATTTATATATGTACATTATAGTTTTACTATTTAAACCATATACAGATTTATAATTAAGATAAGTCTTCTTTTTAATTTTCGAAGCACATTTAATGAGCTTTTTTTATGATGTGACAAAATAGAAGATGTCCCAACTGATGCTAAGTGGGAACTTCTGCCCATAATAAGCAATACGACTTGGGTCCTCCCTTACTTAGGTACATGTTGCATCGTAAACTGTAATTTCAACAGCAATCACACCTTTCAAACTGGAGTGCAATAATGCTAATGTATTACTGATTGGCGGTAAAAATGGGTATGGTGGCAATACTTCCCCGGACACACGAAGCTGTATAAACACAGGCAGCACAACAAAAACATCTGAAAGCAAACTTTATGCTTATCACACAAATATTTGCACCGACCTGTTATCGAATCCAGGACTCGCTTTGTAGGACAACCTTTGCTACGGCGCCTCGAGACTATTAAAGATATAGAATACATGTATTTCTGCATGATCTTTATAAGATAGAGCCAGGATCAAAAGGAGCCTATCTATTATTCTCTCAGCCTAGGTTCAAAAGTTTAATCAAGAATATCTGAACATCTTTGTTATTCATAATATTAGTGCTAATAACCAGATATATCTAAACTAGCCGTAAACGCATAATAATTTCAGAGTTAACGGTTTCATTTACTTGCGAGGCCGTTTTGTAGTCTCAATTACCCTGCTCACATCCCCGCCAAGTCTTTTACAGACTATATTTTATCCTTTTCACACGGAAGTATTCTTCACACACATACTTATATCTACTATCTGTATTTCGCAGATGCGTGTTGACGCAAAACAAGTTCCAAAAACTGCTTTAACGTGAATTTGTAATCTTATTTTCTCAATACTAATGTGGGATATAAATTGCATTAAATGGAAAACGTTAGTAAAACTGATTTTAGAAGGCGTCATAATTTAACTTAGGTTTTTAGAGGTTAAAATTATTATTGATAAAATAAATATTGAAATTTACAACAAATAAATCACTTAAATTACATGCAAACATCATTTGGCGGTGGAGAAGGAATGGAACTATGAGTCCGATTTTCGGCGATTTTGATGGAAAATGTACACGATAAGCAGAAGTTAGAATTTTACAGTTTTAGTAAAATTCTAATAAATTGTATAGTTTTTATAATTCTATAAAAAATACAACCATGAAGTGATACTATGAGATCCAGTTTGGCATTATGATAAGTTAAAATCAGCTTACTCTTCAAGTGTAATCAAATTGACAATTTATTGTATAAGTGATTCACAGAGCATCAAAGAAAACTGATTACAATATCCAATTACTTTATTCCATAGATAAGTTAATGCATTCCATTTTTGTTGATAATAGACAATGAGGACGGTAGACTTCGATTTGGCTTTAATATTTGACGACTCAGACGATATGAGGTTGCATGTATTAGGCAAGGGCACGGGTAGCCATAAGCAGCGGCGTATACACTTACAATAAAATAATAATATCACCAATAAAAAAAAGTGAATGTGGCAGATTTAAAAAATGGGCGACAATATTTATTTCATAATCAAATGAAAATGTTAAAAATAATAGTTAAAGAAATAGGTCGTGGGTTCGATTCCCACCCAGGACAAACATTTGTGTGACGAACATCGGTGATTGTTCTGTTTCTGGGTGTTGATATGTAGTAAAATGTTTTTTTTTTTATATTTGAGTTTTATACCAATTCTCTGGTTCCCATGGTACAAGCTCAGTTAGCTTACTTTGAGGCTAGATGGCGCTGTGTGAAATGTCCACCGATATTTATTTATTTATTTTGGATAATTATGTTGGAAGAACCTGTTTTTATTCATAGTTGTCTTGTAATACAAGAAGCACCCCAGAGGTTATTCGCTGCCATCGGCGCTCGTCGCTCCGCTCCCCTAAGGATGGTGCATTGATAAGAATCAATTTTGTTAATAAAAAGACGGGAGTCTTTGTAATTATATCGATCAAGTAACTGCACATTCTTTGTAAGCCGGGTAATGACGGTCCAAGACATTGAACATGTGCAATTTTCTCTCAAATTAATAACTAAAAGTAGAATTAGCAATATACTTTGAATAAAACTATAAGTACGGGTACTTCGGATTGAAATCGATTTTAAGCATATTTAACTAGAAGACATATAACTTTGGTATTTACATCGTCACTCAACATCACGATATTCTTACTTATCATTATCATCGTCACATAAATAATAACTAACTATTGGTGGAAGTCACTGTTGATAAATTGTGGACAGCGCCATCTAGCCCTAATCTAAGCAACTAGGAGGTAGTTAGTAACTACTATAGAAAAAAGATAAGTGCTAAAATAATTAAGAACTGTTTTGTATATGTATACATATGATAACATCTAATATACATCATGCTACACATTGTATATTATGAATGTAAACAAGTGTAAATAATACTATATAATATATAAATATATATATACTATAAAACATAATCACTATTGTTCATTTACTCGAATCAAATGTAGTAGAAAATAATTCCTTATTGACTTACAGCTATCGCTAGTTAAGGAATCTTTATTTTTTATTATGAATATATTCATATCACACTAATATGAAACTATGAATGTGTTTGGTTGTTTTTAATTTTTCACGCCCAATTTACAGAACCAATAGGGTTGACAATTTTAAACTGTCAGTTAAGAAAGACAAAAGCAGATATTAGTACCAGCAACTTTTATGTAAATATATCTATCCAGATAAATATTTCCTTCGAACATCCTAAAAGATTGGAAAATCAAAGTAAATTTAACGGAGAGGTTCAATAAATGAAATGTATTAGTAATTATGATATCCACTGTAATTACCATGTGCCTCTTTAAGTTACATTTACGCATAAAACACCTGCAAATGTCTGATCATGGCGTGGCTCGGTTTGAGAGACCGCTTTGGAAACAAAGTACTGCCGCAGATTACACACGGCACATTAAAATGCGTTAAAACTGCGTTGGAAATGTACTTACTGCCTTTGTCGCCGTCGATTTAACAGAGCGTAATACTTCCGTCGATTACGTGTTTAATTTTTATGGAAGTGACAACCCTGATCTCGGGGAACACCTCAGCCTTTGAATCTTTAAACTAGATGGAAGCAAGCGTTGAGTTTATCTCAGGTTCCAAATTTTGCATAGTGTTTTGACGCGACTTTCATAAACATCTAACTTGATTTGCGTGCGGTATTAATTTGATCAACAATAAAATAAGATTTTGCAAATTGATAGTTGCCAGGACACAATATAACGGGCAATCAGAATCGAGAGTATAATTACCGTTGTAACAAAAAACAATTGCTTATCAAAATGAAGTTTCAGACAATACGGTTCTTATATTTTGTATGTATCTATTATTGTTTTTAAACGACAGCCCTACGCTGACTTTGATGACACCTTCAGTTTTGTGAAAAAATGCGAACTGCGCTAATTAAAGTAGAGTGATTTTGTCGAGACGTAATATCCGGTACTAGTTATTTTTAAAGGGTTCTGCTGCGTGAAACACTTTTGTGATTCTCTCTTAATACGTAACTCTAAAGGTGGCTTCTTTGGTTTAATTTTGCTGCTGTTTGAAGATACTTTTTAGTAATTCTTTTAGATTATTTTCTATATAAAACAACAGATGATCCAAGAAATCGAATGCAAAATGGCAGAATAGAAAGAAGAAAGAAAGAGTATTTATTTTGGCATAAACAACACAACACAAATGTATATACACATATTCAAATCTAAAAACAGAGAACAGTATAGCTTAAGACTACACAATCAAACGTTTCGTTTCAGTCATTGCTAAGACCACTATATAAAAAAGATATCTGCCAACTCATATGCACTGAGATGATTCAGAGATTTTTATGTTATTTATTTACATCTTCGACCTCAAGTCACTCTCAGTCACTCACAGCAGTGAAACGTTTGTCTCTGATTAATAAAACATGCTAGAACTACAATTAGATTATATTTGAATTTAACACCCAGAAATTGTAATCAACGGGAAAGTAAACATTTTTGAGTGTCAAGCACTAAATTTCCGGTATAATTTTCGACAAAGAAATAACACAAACAAGGGGTTTGTTTTTGTTTTTTGTCCTTTACAAATCTTTGAAACAATTTGTTCTCGTATGCTCATTGCCTGTAGAGGGCGTATTCAGGCAGTGTGCCGGTTCATACGTCAAGTGAGCGAGTTTCACACTTACGCCAATCGACGCGTTACTCCAACCACAGTGCTCCATCCACTGGACTAATTTAATGAGGGCGGCTTACATCCGCCATCCTTCTGCCACATTAAAATGTGTTTTACACAGAAATGACATAATTAAGGCACTATACGCCATATCTTAAACGTTTGAGAGGTGTCGCTTATGCTTTTTAACTTTTACACAAATGTACTACGATTTCGCGATACTATTTGAAAGGGGGCCTTTGTTGTGAGCTATGGCAGGCGCGAATATATAGCCTTTTTGAAACGTCTAAAGTGTTTTAGATTTTTATGAAAGTGTTTTATAGTGGTTATGAAAATGACACTATTTTGTCCCTATTCTGAGTAGCATTTTTACAATTACTACTAGGTTCACGCTTTTATTCCCGAAGGAGTAGGCAGAGCCTCAGTGGGACATTTTTCACCTTGGATTAACACTATCGTGGGTTACACTGTCTCTTAATACCTTTTGGTTTTATTTGCGATATATGGTTAGCACGATGTTGACATCTCGTGAGATTATGTATCGTTACGTATTTTATATTCGTAGCATCATCGTCATATAGTTTCATGGTTCAAATAAATTAAGATAAATATACTGCTTTACTTTGCTTCAAATTGAACTAATAAATTATGAATAATTACCATAATCGGTCCCGTTTATAGAGGTCTCAATTTAGTCAAATAGCTTCCGTTTGTGGCTGCTCAGGTTGTTGCATAGGGGTAAGATCGACTGACTTTAGACCCGAAGAGCCAAGGTTCGGAATTTGGAGCACAGTGAGAATTAGAACTTTGTGATAATCTTTACGCTTCTCTGTTGTATTTTAAGTCAGCGTTGATAGAATAAACAAAGGGAACAAATAAAAAAAAAGTAGTTATCTTTAAAGGCAAAAATTCGTACCGTTCCTACGTTACTTTACCTGGCATCAGTTCAACATATAACCTCTTTTCAAACCGTTCTTAAGCCTTTCCGCATTTTATCACATTTTTCATTTGGATGTAACGAACGTCGACCGTAAAATACCGAAAAACTCTGCTATCAAAGTTCCGTCTAAGCCATTTATATTTGCTTTTTCGAATATATAAAGTGAGCATCGCTGATTTTCCGCGTACAAAAAAGAGAACTTAAAGACTCTATTGGCATTTGCTCAAAAAGGTTCTGCAGCCAAGAACAAAAATAAAATCAGTTAACGTCGAAAAAGTAAAGGGTGTACAATTTAGAATTTAGAAGCTGAACTTAATTTTGGGACGTTCCCTACAGGCCTACGTACCCTACGTTATAAATGTTGTACACAAATGAATAACGGCCTTGTATAATTGTTATGGGTGAGAACAATGTGCGGGGGTGCAGAAAGTGTTGGGGCGGCCACGGTTGCTGCACGCGGTTGCGCCAGCGCAGCGCCCGCGCCGAGCTCAGCGCGCGCTCCACAGCTGAGCAAGCGGGGTTGATTCTCGGATATATCTCGTACGACTTACTTTCTCGTACAGTCTCAAACACATATTTGTTGAACATTTTTATGGAAACTTTTACTGTTAAGTGTGCGCTATGCATATTATATTTATGTATATCATTCTTCTGTAAGACACTTATAAACCGCTGGAGAAGTATGGATGTTTTGTGAGAATGGGTCCCTGGATGGTTTAGATTCACAATTGGGACCCTACAGGTGTCGCTGCTATCGGGTTCCATGAGTCTCTTGAGTGCATTAATATTTAATAATTGTAATGAACAAATTCAATAGATCAGTCTCAAACTTTAGTAGCGATATAACATGTATGATAATGCTCCTAGGCTAGTTTCAAGCAGGACCTTCAAAAAAATTGCTTGTATATATATCAATTGCTAAAGGTACCGGGAAATTTATTTTTTAGAAAAGCCATTATTTCAGTTGAGATGGAAATATTGTTTCAATTTTAGAATAAACACCCACATCGCATAAATTTTAGGGAAAACGTGGTATTATCGATTCGAAATGTGGTCACGTGTAAGGGGTGCATATTTGGGTCAATGGTTTTTTTGTGATTTTTCCCCTGCAAGTGCATTGCTTATTTACATAAAATAAATATTCAAATTTTTCAATTCATAAAACATGAAAATGTTTCTCTCGTTCATTAAGCGTGGGCTATAATCTATCAGTGAATTCAATCCAGATTACTTACACATAGCCCGACTAAGCTTTAAGCTTCAGCTTCAACTTCAAACATTTACATAAACTAAACTCAATGCAAGATAGACTATTTGCATACTGCTCAAATTAGCGTTTTGGGGGATTATTTGAACAATGCATTTGCGGCCTCACAGCTCAGTTGATAGTAAGCCAGCCTTCTGCGCTGTAGGTCGTGGGTTCGATTCACATCCAGGAAAAACATTTTGGTGAAGAACATAGATGTTTATTCTGTATGTGAGTGTTAATATATATCATATCAATATGTACAAAAAAGTATTATTATATCAGTTGTCTGGTTCCCATGATACAAGCTATGCTTAGCTTATTTTGGGGCTAGATGGCACTGTGTGAAATAAAAAAAATATGCAGACATACATTGTTTGTGTAAAAGTCATAACATTTTGTGGGCACTATAAAAATTACACTATTTTTTATGGTTTTATAAATCAGTCAAATATCCTATCCTATAAAAAAGTAGATTCAACGTTTGATTTGGACCGATGTAAACTTATTCATTTTAAGTGGTTATTAAACAAATATTTAAAGTGAACAGTAATGTACATTAGTCATGACACAATATATCAAGTTCCGACAAAAGCCAATTTCAACTACGATGGATAATAATAATATGTAGTTACGTAAAATAATTAGCTGCTTTGTTGTTTATTAGCTAATTGTGGTGGTTGTGTCTTTGAAATAATAGTTTACGTAGGGCTGGTAGATATGGTTGCAAGAGTTCTGAAACGACTCGACTACGAAATAGACAAATGGCACAAATGTATAATCATCTTTTAAATGTACTTACAATATACCTTGAAATGCACATGTATTATTATATTATATAAAATATATATTATTTATGTAACGTAACTTTCTGTTTATTGTCAATATTAATTGTGAAAGACTCCTGAGTCAAAAACAACTGTGCATTATATACACATATAATAATATTTTATTAATGTTTAGTTATGGGCATTTGTGTTTAGCTTTATTCTTTGTATATTTTCTTATATGAGTCTCATGGGCTTAAAATAATTGAATTATTATTATGTTATTGATAATTATAAACATATAGCCAAGAAAGAACTGCAGGTAAAAAGAGTATGCCAACCTTGAGTATCTATCGAAGAGCTATCCCTATCGTAGGGAGTCCTCCTCCCTTCACTTATATTTAATAATTGATAAGAATACTGATATGTAAATAGAAATGTTTTGTTAACAGTCAGTTTGGGACTATGTAATTAAGAGTAATTAAAGTTTTAACCATACCGTATTTAACATATCAGTAATAAGCTGACGTCGAAATCATTAATTAAAACTTATTAAGTATCACATTCTTACTTTAGTGTATTTGAAGAATTTCAAAAAAGGATTTTAATACATCCTAATACTGTTGTTTAGAATATATGAAAGTTTGAGAGATGGTTGCGGCATGAAAGACCTCTGAATACGCGGGACTCAATACGTTTTTGCAAGTTGGTATAGAATGAGAGAGAATGAGAAAATATGTGCGTAGATGTCATCATGTCGGCCAATAACGCATTTGACTTCAGATGATGATTAAATCACTCTCATTTTTCAAGACTGGACTCAATTTTCAACATTAGACTCGGGTACGAATTGAAGTGTTAAATATATTTGAATGATATTCTTTCCCCTTCCGATTAAATCTGATTTCTTTTTCAGTTTCGTCAATTTGTGGTTGATCTACAATTTCTAGAAATATTGAATTCTAAAATACTTTGAAGACCACTGCGAACCTGTGTAAAACTGCAAACTACAAAAGAAATTCAAAATTACATAGAATAATTCATTCGTTAATTCGTATAGGGTGTTTTACGGCATCTTTCTTTAATTTTTAAGTATAATAAAAAAAGGAAAATGAAGTCGGTATATGAGGCGAAAAAATAGGCAAGATAATTTTTTTTCGCCAAGATTGATGATCTGTGTTATAAAGGTTTGACTTAGAATTCAAAATAACAATTTGATAAAAATATTAAATGATTATTTTAAATATGACATATTCTATTTTACTAAATAATGTCTGTAAGAGTAAAACATACAAAGTACAGGTTACCCTTAACAGTTCCACCCAGTTGCGACATCCTGTATAATAGACATATAAATTATGCACTGCAATGACTGATTCAGTCTGGAAAATGACAATTGCATGTTCGATTATGATTATAAAATTAGACATAATGCCTTTAGATTATTCACATCGATTTACGACATTCTTGAACATTATAAGGTATTATGGAAAATAAACTGGACGATTTACTAGTGATGGTACTCGTAGGAGTTAAAGTTGGAGAAAGTAGCAACTTATTTAACTTCAACTTAATCCCCTACTTAAAAACCTTACTTGGAAATTGAATAACTTCTGTCAGCTCGGCTTTAGCCACGTGGGCAAAGCAAGAAAATGCAGAGGGGTTTTCAAATATTGATGGTAAATCTACCTTTTGCGTGTTGGTAATGGGTTCGACTCCCATACAGGACATACATTTGTGTGATGAACACAAATGTTTGTACTGTGTCTAACACCCAGACAGTACAAACATTTGTGTTCAGAATGTATTTAAATAGGTATTTGCAAATAAGTATAAACATTCTATCAGTTATCTGGTTTCCGGAGTATTATAGCTGTACCCGCGGCTTCAGCAGCTTCGTATTCAGCTTGTGACTAAAGGGTAGGCACGTTATTAAGTCATTTTTATCAATTCGTGAAATAATAAAAACCTCCGTCTCATCTGTGTATTATGAGTCAGAATTGCTGTACGCGTCACATCACTACCGTCTCACCAGTGCTTTATTAATCAGAATTGCTGTGCGCGTCACATCTTTAGCGGCTCACCAGTGTATTATGAGTTAGAATCGTTCGCGTCACATCACTAGCGGCTCACCAGAGTATTATGAGTTAGAATCGTACGCGTCACATCACTAGCGGCTCACCAGTGTATTATGAGTCAGAATTGCTGTACGCGTCACATCACTACCGGCTCACCAGTGCAATATAAATCAGACTTGCTGTGCGAGTCACATCACTAGCGGCTCACCAGTGCATTATTAAATAGACTTGCTGTTTACTCCAAACGGACTAGACATTTGGCATTTTCCGTTCAAATTTTGTTATGTGGGAATTGATAATGTATATTTGCTTCTACTTTCAACTCCATTCGATTTCGTTTGAAGTGCAAATATGAAGTAATTTATTAGAAGTCGCAATCAATAAATTAAATTGAATACTGAAAGCCTAAGTCGCAGTGTTTTTTTTTCACTAATAAACACTATTTATGACCATACATATAATATACATATAATGTTATATCTCATTGCTCTACATTCATCTCCCGAGTCTACATTACGCGTCTCTGTAGAGAAAACATAAGTGAAGTATTTTTGTACATAGTTGAATGATCTTTTAAGAAATACTATTAATAATACTAATACTCCATAGTTTTTTCTACTCCCTCTCCTTGAAAAGTTCTCGAGTTTGAAGAAATATTTCTTAATTGTTTCTCGTAACGCGTACGTCCCAGAGTCAACAAAATACTTAACTCTTTTTCTCTTACTTATTTTCTCAATCTTCCAGCGACGTCTAGATTTATGGTTTCCAATTGTGCAATAAGTAGTGTAAAAAAAATACTAGAAAAAAGTAATATGATCACTAATATACCTGTAGAGCACATACGGTATAACGAATTTCATAAACTAAAACAAACCAATGATGTTATGATTCATTACATTGTGTTTTGTTACTTGGTAATACAATATGTATTTACGTATACATATTGTATTACCAAATAACAAACATGACGATCGCAGAATCTCTTCATAACGTAGGTTGTAGAAAAATACAAATCTAATTACTTACAGATAATTAAATTGTCTGAAAAGGGGGAGGGAATTCGGCCAGCTTTAGGAAACAACAATAAAATATAAATATCAAGGACGATTCATCGCCATCTAGTTTGTAAAATGAGAGTCGGGAAACTGATAGAAATACTTATGGCTTTTTTAAATGCATACAAAGTATATTATACACGGAACAAACGTATACGTTGATCATACGAATGATTGTATTGGGTGGAATAGAACCCTGTGGGTCGTGGGTGGGAGAAACGCAGAGAGCGAAATGACTGCTAATCGAGCTATGAGGAGGCGACCCTGCCTGCAAAGCCGAGGTCCCAAGTTCGATCCCTGCCAGGACAAAAATCTGTCAGTGTGTCGGTTGAGCATGAAGTTTGTAGTGGATAATTGTCTCCGCTCCATGCCTGTATGCGAATGGCAACGCCTAAGTCCAAGTCAAATACTTTATTTCCATAGAGTTCTTAAAGAAGGTCACATATTCTTATCTGGTCTGGTGTCTGTTCACTAGAGTACAAGCGTTCACTATGCGTTTACAATCATTTTCCAATCATGTGTTTAAAGTTGTAACATCAGGTGTTCTAGACGATTCGCCTGATACAGTCAGCACTTGAAAATGGTCTATTTATGACAACAAAATGTGACAATCCCATTGAACTCGTACCATTGCCGCTAATGAAGCATAATCGCAAAACATTATCGCAAACGGACGGAAACGCCAGCAAAAAGCGTCAAATTGAGTAAATTCTGTGTGGGCCAGTTCCTTCATCTTTATGTTGTACTATTAAATAACTCTAATGGGCACATCCTCGTCCCGTCAACGAGGCTAGTGCTCCATAATCTGTGTTCAAATTGACGCAAGTGGACCAACATTCAAGGACATGGCATGTCGCATCTAGTTAGGTTCGACGCGGAGTCGGAGGATACGCCTGCTGTACGTTTGGCGTTTCCCTTTCTCAATTATTCCGTTAACACAATGACGCTACGATAGATATGTTGCGATGGACTTGGGAGATATAGTTCTAGTAAACGATTTAGAGTAAGATTTTCTTCATGGATGTTGGATGGATTTGACGGAGTAGTGAAGAATCGTGACCTTATATTTTGAATATACTAGGACATGGTATCGTGTGTCCCACACATAAATTTCACTGTTTTCCTTCAGAATTGAACCAGCGCCTTCCAGATTGTAACGCCGGTTTTCTACCTATAAGTCACTAAGCTTTCATTGAAGATAATTTCACAATATATCACTAATCTAGGAAGTTCCACATACGAAAAAATATAACCTGTATTATAGCAAATAAATATATTCATTCATTGAACAAATTCGTTAACATTTATTTCCAAACGATCTTGTGACATTGACTTTTTGTTTAAACCTTACTGTTATTTTCGATACCTAAAATTCTCTTGCAAAACCTCACGACTTCCAAAGCCAAAGTTTTTCAAAGCCCACATAGGGAGAGCTGTTTTTACATATTTACAAAAAGATTCCACTGTCCCACGGACAGTGCATTAGTCTTGCAAAAACACGTTATGGCCCGAAAGTCCAGCTTCCATTAGACGAAGAGAAGTTGCACTGTACAGGGTTGCTGCGCTACGCCTGAACCTTTCTATAAATCCGTTGAGTAGGAAATATCGGTAAATCCGAATTTTAACGCAGTATTCCTGGGTGTTTCTCTTATATTTTAAAAGTAAATTCAGCTATGACTTAAAAGAATTGAATATAATAACGCCACGGTAAACTTTGTATAGTTAATAACTATTTACGAAAAATGAATTGAAAAATGTAAACAAACTGATATGAATATACCTGTTTACTAGTAATTTTTCACGTATATAGAACATGTTTTATTATATACATTCCGTAGTTTCAAAAATGGCGACAGGAAAGGTTTTTAACGTCTTTTAAATATGTCACAGCCCAAATGGGTTTTTCGTAGCTCGCTGTATGTATTTAAACATGTACTATGTCTGGTTTCTAGTTTCAAAGAACTCCCGGCTTTACATTTGTGCCCTTCAAGGCAACGGCCAAAAAAGTTGCCACATGCGCACAAAATAAAACAACAGAACGGGTGCCAGTATTGATTTAATACACGGGGCGCTTGCAGCCCGGGGGTGAAACAAAAAATAAAATTAAAAATATGCATAATAAAAATTTGGTCGATAACGATGCGCGGCGGAGCCCTAATGTCGGAGGGGATCGATTTGTTTAGTTAGACATTACGCGCAGCGCGGCGGGTGCTTTGGAGCGTTTTAGTCGCACCCTCTATTAGCCGAATTTGGGTGATGCATATATAATATAATATGATATTATAAATGTAAAAAATAATAATTTTAGCCATAAATAATAATTAACTTCATTATTAATTGAACATAAGTGGCGACTGGAAAAATCATAAAAATATAACTTTTTCAGATTTTCTACCAAATTTGTAATTTTTATAATTTGAGCATATCTATAGCATTACTTGAGCCACTTAATGAAATGGTCCTTCGACCAGTTTATTAACTGCTTGTTAAAACATAAATTCTATCTTTTATTTTATTTTTATTATATCCTCACAAATCCTACCAATCCCTGAGTTTACGAATTGTTTTTTCTGTGGACTTCTTTTGGTTTTTTGTATTTCAAAGCACTGAGCTAATATAGTAATATTAATTAAAGTAAAGCCGAGAACACATTAAAATACTTATAACTTTTCACAAGTTTCATGCGTTTCAAAGGGTTTTTGTCAAAGTAAAAAATCCATAGATTTCATAAGGAAATGGCTTGGAAACGTCAATAAGTAATATAATCGCATGTTGCATCAGACACTAGTACCATCCCCTGAGTCAATGTGCTTGATCTAAAACGTGGCAATTCTTTAGACTGTAAAATACAAAACCACAGTAAAGAACATTTCCACTTGTAATACCGACGGGCCACTTGACGCTTCAAAGGCAAGTCGAAAGACGCAATAAATACGAGTATCAGTCTTCAGCATTATTATATTATTCTGCATTTGGCCGTGTTTTGATGAGTTTTATAAACGTTCTTCGTATTTTCCATTTTATACCATAAAACCGCAACTTCTCTTTGAGAATGCCATTGAAAAGAAATGGATTCATGATTGTTTGCACATTTATTTGAAGTATTTGCGGTCTATGTGAATGTCAAAAGTCTAAATCTTGAAATCAGTAACGCTTGTGCCAGATATTTGTAAAACATGTAATAGATTTGTCTCATATAAAATATATTTTGTGGGACGTTGGAACTGGCACAAAAGAAGCTTATTTCTGGCACACTTTAATCGTTCTTCCTTGAACCAGTGAGGTTCAAGAGAACTACTAATGTAGTGGGGATGTGACAAAATAACTCGGATTTTGTCATTACTCCGTCCTAATTCCTCCGTATAGATGAGCTCTAATCCAAGATGTAGTGTAAACTACAAACAGACAGACGCTTAAATATTATATGGATACAGAGCGCGTGGCCTTGTGAATCTGTGAGGATCACAGTTGTATTGCTCCCAAATACTGGTATGGTAATCTGCGGCTGCATCGGCTCGTTCCATTAGATCACCCTACAGAGGGAGGCGGGGACTAGTTGGGGTAATAGACATTTCTCTGCTAATAAGTATTTACCTATATCATCGAGTTCATGGAAGTAAGAGTTGTTAATTAAGCTCATTATTTGCTATAGACAAAACTGTCTAGAACTGATCTGTACACTCATGGTTGAGTTAAGTTATCTCTAGCTCGATATAAAGTGCGCGCGCATTAAACTAAATATTTTTTAATAAATATAAATGCGGTTTAATATTTACATAGTTTCTTAAACAACTGCAAAATATTTCCTCAATACTGAAAGACCGGCCTAACATCAACTTAGACGTATGTTG
Source organism: Chesias legatella (assembly GCA_947359385.1). Classification (NCBI taxonomy): domain Eukaryota; kingdom Metazoa; phylum Arthropoda; class Insecta; order Lepidoptera; family Geometridae; genus Chesias; species Chesias legatella. The sequence goes on along the minus strand of OX375762.1, from coordinate 13,346,869 downwards.
AACTATATTTGTGGATAAAAAGCTAATTGATCGCACGCATAGTCTTTCACGGAATGAATATTATCGGAGCCAGCGGCGATCGCACCCCTTGCATTGCGTTTAATGTCAACTTTATTCCTTTTGTTTCGGGCCTTGGCTCACCCTCTACTTTTGCCATTGGCGATCGTTTTCCTCGCTTTTTTGGAAGCAAAAATCAAAAAACGAATGCAATTTTTCATGGTTAGTCTCGGTGCTTACCCATATGCGCCATTTTCTTTTCAGAAATATGGTTGTCGAAAATCCCTTCACTGATTTGATGAAATGAAATGAAATGAAATGAAATTTATTTTCGCCAACAAACATTATTAAATTTAAAAATGCATTAAAAATACAAACGTAGCATACACATAAAACATTTAAACATTTTTTTGTTTGGAAACACATTGGTACCCAAACTAGGATCACCTGTGTTATGGCGTACCAATGCAACAATGATTCACTTCTACTGTGTATTTAGTGTGTTTAAAACAAACACACTTTCAGGAGACCTTTTTAATAAATATCCCGCACCAATCATTCAAATATTTCGTCCGGTCACCGACGAGTTCTGAAACGTTGAATTATTGAATTTTTATATAAATATTTTCGCTGAGTCCTGTCGTCCGGACACGCGGGCGGAGTTTAAAAAAATATTTTCAAATTTTTTTTTTGCCCAACATTCTGTGTTATAACAACGATTTGTCACGTTGCCATTTTGTTACGACGATATTATTTTTTCGTTGCGAGTTGGTTAGGGAGGGAATACAATGTTGTTGTCGGCATAGATTTGTGGGCCCGCCATTATTGTTTTGGCTTTGACACTTCGACGTATGAATTAGATTTTGTTCTCTGATCGATCGTATTTTAAGTTATTATAAATAAATATGACGAAAATAATAAACTTATTTATGGACATCCACATAGATGTAACATGAATATCTCCATGTTCAGTAAATATCCGTCCGAAATAATGATTACTGCACACTAATTCACAGGATCCATAATGGGTCCAACCCCACTGTATATGCCGTGAAGACCAAATCAAAATCTGTCCTGACAGGCGGATCGTATTATACAATTATCCGACGGTGTAACTGAAAATTTGGCGCACATTTGGTTTAGTATGAGTTCCTGATTAACGTTTTGGCTTCGTGTTTCGATCGTGTCTTTCGTTCTGAATACTTCGAGCTAAGTACATTGTGTAGTACCGCTGGAAAATAAAAAGATTTAAGTAGCTAGTATATTATCGCTTATATCATCATTAACATGATTATTTATAATGTATTTATATTTATATTGAGGTTATACTGAATTAATATATCACTTTGATGTCCTTGAGTTATAGCATAATAATGATACGTTATAGCATAATAATGCTATTTAAGATCAAGCATTATAAACCTCTAGGTTTATTTTTTAATCTTACATTTTTCAGTGTACTTTCAGACGAGACCAATGTTGAAAAAAGCCATATCAATAATTTAAATTTCCTAAACTGTCCTGTTATAAGGAACGTTCAAATGCTATGTTGGCATTTCGGCCGCATATCCATCGACTGGTTTAGAATTTAATTGATACGTTACAGGGATTTGTAATTAACAGATAGTTCATTATGAACGATGTCATATTTATCTGACTCTCATATATTTGTTTTCTACAGCTCGGAATTTTAGGTTATATATGAGTTATCATGTATCCAGGAACAACAGAAATACGGAAAATGAAAGAAACTATGATTCTATGATTATTTATATGTTATATTATATAATATATCATATATTATTCATATAGATTTATAATGATGTAATAATATATTATATTTATATGTGATATGATTCTGCTGTATATATCATACAGCAGAATTTACAGAATGAAGAAAAAGCCGAACCTATCGTGTCTTATTAAATTTACTTTATTTAGTTAATGCAATATAGATGTAATCAATCGCTAAGTAACTAAGTAAGGGCCTTGTGTTTAAGTATTCATTTAGTATTCCAACGCATGAAATCACATACAAAAATTGCTAGGTATAATTAAACTGATAAATAAATACGTGTGAATCTCGTCAAAAGCACCGATTGGATTTTCATTAGTGTTATTCGATGAAGAATTCAGTATCGACTATTTAGCTTGACACCACAATAACGAACAGTTTTAGCTGTAACATTCACAACACGTCGAGTGACAGAAGTGCGTCAGGAATTCTACACAGCTATCAATATAAATTGTTCAATCACATTTACGAATCGACAGTGGCAAACACGCAATCCTTGATATTTTAATTCAATCTACCGCGTTGACGTCAACTGTCGTATTTTGCAGAATAACCGCGATACATATATCATCATGTTTATGAATATTTTAATCCCCCCTTATCAAAATGTATCCTCATTGATTTAAAATTTACAATATCTTACATAGTGAAGTTTCTCGAATAAACAACTAAGTAGTTAATATCATATTAAAACTAAGCTTTTACCCGCGGCTTCGCTCGCATCAATGTTGAATTTGTCAACCAATCGGAAGACGCAATAAAAAGTTTCTAACAAAATTTACATCTCACCTCACCCCAACCCCTTTTAGTTTTTAGTGATAATAAGTAGCCTTTAACCATTTCCCAGGTTTAAATTAAAGTTCACCATAAAATTTACCACTAAACATCACATAACTATAGTTTGATAGAACTATAAATATGTATCATTAAATAATATAATATTTAATGTCTCATACAATCTGGTCAGACTATACAGCGAATTTAATTCATCAAATCAATTTTTAACTGACACATTGACGGGTGTACGTGCAGAAAATTGGGCGGTTTTTGTGTAGGTATTGGTTTATAAATTACCGAGCCTACAGGACAGAAATTTATCAAAATATACTAAAATAAACAAGAAATGAAATGGCAGGTTTTTTTACAATAACCAATATTTTAACAGTTTATTTTAACTAGATTAACGGAATTGATCAAATAATTCTTACAACAGCTGAACGCTTTTACCCAGCAAATAATTTTATAGTAAGAAGAGCCTGGACAAAATCTTACACAATAGAAGTTTGAACAGAAATATCAACAAGTCTGGGCAAGATGAACAGGAAGGCTTGAGTAAACACGTTTGTTGTTCCAACTCGTTTCTTCCGGTTAGCACATACTAATTAAACAAGACCTTTGACGGCTTTTAGCCGCTCATCAGCGTTATTGGACTTGCAAATCAATACCTCAGAGGAAACGCGTACAGGATAATCAGAAACTGGGCTTCACTGTGCTTTCATGAATGCATATTACCCAGGTGTAGAGGGAAAACTAGAGTTATACTTCAACAATGTTTAGCAAACTTATATGTGTAGGTGGCAGCTTTAGGATATCATTAAAGTGCTTCTCGATGATTTCTTTAACAATGGTTTCAATTGATATGCAATAAAAATGAATCTGAGACCATGTTGAAATAAAATATTGTGAGATCAAGCACTTTTTTTTACTTTCACTTGCATTTTTGAAAGTCAAGGTTTGTATCCTGTGTTATTGGGTACCATCTAGATATTTTCTTCATTGAATGTCTCTAAGTTAAAAAACAGAAGAGAAAAGAAGAGACTTATTTTCTGTCCGTCCATAATTCTTCTTAGGAGGAGTTCGATTCTATTCGCCATTAATACTATGTCTACTGTTTAGGTACATTTTCGTCAAATCGTATGAAATGAGACTGAACATAACTTACTATCACACATCACAGATTCAAATGAAAACGTCAAACAAAAACAATACAACACCATCGCACCGTAAATACAAAACAAATCGAGATTACACTTAGTTGCAAAAACTATTATGCATACAAAAATCAACAGTTGTTTGCGCGCCACTGTACACGCGCGATCAAGTTAACTGGTCGACATAATTCGGCTCAAATGTGCGGGTGTAAAAACCGTTTAATTGGCCCCAGATAGGTAGGTGTGTATCATTCGCAATCACTGCGGTGTCGCGGCTAGTGTTGCCCGTCATACAATATCGATGATTTGTGGAATTGACGTCAATTAACTATATTTGACGTCAATTCCACAAAACATAGAGAAAAGTATGAATATCAATTGAAATGCCACTAGGCAGTTCAATTGTTATTCATACTTTTGTTATTACTGGCTTCAGCTCAGTTGGTATTAAGTGCCATCTGAGTCTGGTCGTAGTTTCGACTACCGCTGAGGACAGACATTTGTGTAACGAATGTTTGGTTTGTGTATAATACATATTTTATTATCGTATGAATGTGTTTGCAAGACAGTACCATCAGTTGTCTAGTTCCCACGGTAGAAGCTAAAATGAGTTTGGGGCTAGATGGCGCTGCGTGAAATATCCACCACTATAGGTAGTTCATTTCAGTCAGTTTTAAGGTCATTCATAGAATTTGTAAAAAATGGAAAATAATTTTTTAGCAACAAATCACACAGATTATATTTTTTCACAATAAAAATATATAATACTGTTTTTGTTTGCGCTACTTTTGTTCTTTACACGAGCCTGATAATTTTGCTTCGAAATTTGTATTTTTAGATATATATTTAATATAACTTTAACTAATTTATTCTTTTAATTTTTTATAATGTAACCAAATTAACGCTATAACTGAACTGAAATATATTGCTTTGGTATAATATTTGAATTTGCCAGGAATACAAACAAGCCACAATTAACAATATCTTACAAATTGAAACATAACATAATGTGAACCATTTCCAGTCTAATAATCAAATTTCAAAATTAACTGTACACAAACACCGGTCTATATTATATTATTACTATTCAAATTCAAACATTTGCGTACCTTTGTTGAGAACTAGGTCACTTGCAACTAGCTGGCTGTTCTCAGTGCCAGTGCCGGTCTAAATTACTGGGAACTTTTGCGTTTGATTAAAAATTTACAACTTATACGCATTTATACAGAACTATGTTTCCACATAGTTGTTAATTATCCACCGGGTAGCGAAGTATTCTATGGTTTTTTTTGAACTCGCACAGGCCTACAGCGCAGACGTCCCCTCGATCGCACAACAGGTGACATGTCCCATCACTAGGTACAACGTAAAAATAGTGGCAAATCTGGCAACCTGTTAGTATAGGGATGACAGGCGCAAGCCGCGCGGCCCAAACCGCAACTTTTACCACTGTAGTTTGAACCCTCGCGTCCGATCCGACCTGAATTGTTAAAACTTGCGACCGGTTTTTGGTGGGCCCTGTTTACTCATGTCGATGATGGTACGTGAACCGCCCCTGCGGCTTTTAAATCAGTCGGTTTGTGTTCGAAGTCACCGAGCGTGGGAAATGCGTAGCCATAGCGATTTCGTAGCGTTTTCGAGCTACGACGCCGAAGGCAGCGTCGGTCGTCTTATTTCTACATTACATACGTTTTCTCACTACTGCAGTGTAGGGCTCGAAGCGTAGCTTTTCCAATAAATGAATGATATATAATATGAATGCTGATAGACAACAATAAGGCAGAATTTATTACTGAGCTTTCTCATGCTTTAGATGCCACATTCAATTGTCTCTAGTTCATAGTAGTTAACCAACTGTATAGAAAGTATACCACAGGTAGGTAGGTACGACTGACTGGCCCGTGAAACGATACAATAATTACCGAACTAACTCTCATTCAAAACTGCTTACAATTGATGGTATTTTTGAAGTTTTCTGAAATTTGTATCTGACTTAAATGCAGTTGTAATGCAACACAATACGTAATTGTTTTGATCTTTGATTATAAATGACTTTTATTATGAAAATGTGTTTACTATTTATTGCTGGGTTTTCATCGAATGGTAGATTTCGTCAACTTTGCATTTCAAAATAGTTGACTTTTTGGTGAACGACACTTTGCTAAGATGATCTTACCCCGTCACAGGTACGAATCCGTATGTACCTATATTACAATAACCAAGCATAATAGCATTCTTAGTTATGCCACAATAATTTTATAAATACATACTTATAACACCCAGAAACAGTACTTAAGCTGGCCAAAACATAATCAAATACAACGAGTAGGTACCTACCTACACATCGTCCACTAACGAAGCGAGACTAAACTCCAAATCGTTCGTCTAATTTCTCTCATAGTGCATGCACAGCCCAACAAATCAAGTTTGGTACGATGCATCCCTTGATAATTTGTTCTAATTGAAATTCAAGTCATTGACATGGCCAACGGCTATAATCGAATTCTCCGCACTCGAAACGTCTGTTTGGACGGGAAAAGCAACGTACCGTGAATGTGTTTCGATAGTATAAGATTTGCTTGTTCTCAAATCAGAAGTAATTTAGAGTAAAATACTGCTACTTCTCTCTCTCGAAACAGGGTGATAAAAGGATTAAAGTGAGCTTCAAAGAGGCTCCTTTTCTACGCTGTAAGTATACCTGTCTATTTAATGACAGTTTTTTCGCGATGTTTTTCTTTATCTAATGAGAACGTGGTATTGCAGATATACATGTTTTTGAACGAAATAACTCATTGGTTAACCAGTGACTTCCTTTGAAACTCGGGGTCTGTTTTACTCTGTAAAGAAGATGATGCAAAAGTGGTTACGAAAATATTTGAAGAACAAAGAAACTGTTGAAGTTTGTCCTTTTCGGGCGTAGGTACAATAAGTTGCCTTATAAGAACAGGGCTAATACAGGGTTCTTGGTAACTTGCAACAACCGCAATAACTTGAAACCAATAACATTTGTTCGAGAACTTGTGCAAAAACATTGTTTCTTCGAAAAATTTGTATGTATTTGTTTATACTACAAAATCGGATGTATTTTGGAGTTCAGGCTTATTATAACCCTATTTTTGTCGCTTATAGAATTCGAAGAATAAATCTAGAGTTCAGCGATCCTAACACGCGTGAACCGGCTGATTTTTCAGGAAATATATTCTCAAAATTTACAAAAACACATTCATTGTGTCAGTATTTAGTAATATGTAAGTTATGTCCCAGAACAAATATGTTGTTTATGATATACAGAAGTTATGGCATTATGCCTCGGGACAATTTGTTCGCCCAGTGTGACTGATCAAAGATATGAGATGAATTAATTTAACTTACTAACAACTATGTATTAACTTCAAAGAATTAATTCAATAAAAATAAAATAAAAAAAGAAATAGCTGTCAACAATCCACGATTTCAGTGGCGATATTAAAAATAAAACTCATACAAATTTCGACTCAGATATTGACTAATATTGAGTGACGCGGAGCAATCGCCAAAGGAATTGATAATTTGAATTAACAGACAATACAATTTGGGACATTGGCTATATTCCTAAACGTAGTTTCGAACGAATCCCAAACTACCTGTCACTGAGAAAGACACTAAACACAAATTAGCTAATCTATCGTATGAATAAGGCCTTATCTTGTACACATGAAATTTACCACCGAATTTATTGAACAATTTAACCATTATAACCGAAGAGTACCCGCTCAGGTTATTTCTCCCCGATGCAAATCAATGTCGAATGCTAATAGCCGCATGCGTTTGAACGGACCCGTCCCAAAGGTGGGACGTTCTCCTGACTGGAAGTGTCCTTCATAGTTACCCCAGGCAGAAACGTTGCCCATTAATAAACACTACTGAAACAGCTGATAAAACTAGAGTTCTCAAATGCAAACACGTAAGAATATGACGCGCAGATTCAAGGGTAACATCTGAACCCATAAACCCAAGGCACATCCTTTTCATGCCCATCATCATATCAGGCATGACATTTAATGAACGGTAATTTCATAAAAACAGACATCAAGAAGATCAATTATATTGTAACTATATTGTAACTGCTAAAATATTATATTGCAAGTACATACTGATTTAAAGAAGTTATCTTCTGCCCATAATTAAAGTCCCCTTCCTTCCTTCCCTACTTAGTTATGGGAAAACCATGTCTCATTGTATTGTGGCTATAACTCAGAGACGTGGCACGGGCACGTGAGACATTCCCCTCCTCTTTTCATTTCACCGGCAACCACACCTTTCAAACGGTTACAATGTCATGCGTATGCGTTACTCTTGGCGGCAGAGATAGCTAAGGTTGCAGTACTTCCCGAGACGAACTTGAGTCTTTATCTATTCGAGTCACTGGTTCTCGCGAACTAGTGTGTCGAAAGGATTTTAAGTGCACCTCAAGGAGGCTCCTTTCGTGCACTTGACCCATGACTTCAACTTATTTCTAGGACATGTTTGTTTCCTCACGATGTTTACCTTCACCGTTTTGAGAGCGTGATATTGCGCACATAAATCTTTCAAACGAAAAACTCATAGGTGCGTCTTGGGATTTGAACCGGCGACCTCCGGATTGAAACTCGGGGTCAGTACCACTAGGCCACCATGCTCTCAAGGCTTGGCTAAGTGTTAATGCATGACCATCAAAAAAGATATGAGTAAAACAGTTTGTCCGAGGAACCAAAATAACACAGCTCTTAATGAAAAGATTCCGACTGGTCGCATTTACCACCCGGGGGTAGCTTGGGCTGGCCTTGACCGCAAACGCTGTCCCACCCGTCTTAAGCGTACGTTCCCCTTTTCCACAGAACATCTAATAATATTAACTGGTTCTATACATACCATATAAACATTGATGCCATTTCGGTAATATTTATATAATTTGCAATTTTGTATGTCAATAACTTTGTGGAGTCAATAAAAACTTTTTCTTTCTTTCTTTCAAATATCACAAATGGACTGGATTGTGAAAGTGTAACTAAATCGTAGCTGGACTGAAACATTGTACAGAGAAATAATCCCGCAGTAGTAATGTAAACATCTAATGCGGAGTGGGGGGTGGGGGGGTAGGAGTGGGGGGGTTAGCCTTGACCGACTGCCCTCCCCGTCTTAACGCTATCAGGGGGACGATCGCTAGATAGAAGTTGTGTTTGTTTACACATTTTACCTCCACCATATTTGTATACTGGACATTGTTTTTAGATCTTGGAGCCTTGAGTCAGTGCCCACCTTAACGTTTTATTAAATTATTGTTTGTTTACGACTGTCTTTTAACATTTCTAGTTTGCCAAACATTTTCCAGAATTACTAGTAAGGTAGCCCGAATTGCTTCAGACTAATGAGTCTTAAACAAGTGCACGAAAGGGCCTTTTTGAGGCCTTTTAATTCTTTTATTACTGTACAAGAGAGACAAGATTAATAGTAGATAGTAGTTAGCATAACGCCTTTGTCACATAATGTAACATACTTTTTGTACTTTCGAAATTCGAACTGTAACACTCGAAACATTTTGCGTGATATTCAAATAGCTTACATTCATTAAACAGTGCTACAATTACTAAAATTGATGTGATTCGGCGGGCCGAGCGCACCGCTGTTTGAGAGTTCGGGATCCAACGCTAGATACTCTTCACGCACAAATCATACACAAACATACTTGGGAATATTATGAACTGGACGCCAATTTGTTAAATATAAATTTATGGTCACAAAACGCAATTAAAGGCATTAATATTCCAAAAATAGTTATATTTCAAGAGTCGAGAATGGAGTGAGTGAATATTAATCTTCAAATAAACAAATTTAATACAATATAGGTACAAGTGGTCTACAAAATGAAGGAAGATTTTATGAGCATTACTCTTATATGAACAAGATACCACTTAAATATGGAGAGAGTAAATCACTTCACTTCAAGTTATATCGTTCCCATAGTTACAAGTTTTACTTAGTTTAGGCCTAGACGGCGTTATGTGATTACTTTTGACTTTGACTTTGACTTGACTTTGCTTCACTCTCATATTACCCATTTATTTAAAAAAATAACAAATCAGATAAACTGTCCAGTGGTTAGTAAGTTCGACACAGCCGTAGTACCGTATAGAAGCAAACATTAAGAGAGAGTAGGGAGCATTTTGCAATTCAGATTCGTGCACACACGATGCCTCCTGTGTGTCTTGAATGTTTTGTATTCATGTGGACGTATATGTCTAGTTCATTAGGTTTAGTCCATCAGTCTTGTTTCTGCCGGCTTTGTTTGCCTAACTTATAATAATAAAGCCAAAATATGTTCGCTTGTTCATCGTCTTCTAATATTTTTCTCAAAGTTTTGAATGTGCTGCGACGTCGTTGTCAGGGGGTGACAATGATCTATATATATACTATTATTTAGATTAATAGTCAGGTGTTAGGGCCACAACAATAAAATATTTATAATTTGACCCCCACAGTTTCCACATAACATTTAAGGTGCTATAATATGCTATATTCATAAGATGCCATAATTCCAGTCTGTCAAAATGTGCGGTTAAATAGGACGCTGTCTCAGCTTGGAGCTGGTCCCAGGCGTGAAAATAAAGTATTCACGCTGGGGACATCACTGGGTTTCAGACAAGGTTATATTACACGGCCAGCATCTACTTGACTCATTACAAAAAATATTCAGGTTATGATACGCCGCCCCCCTAAATAGGTCCCGGATAAGTTCCGTCAGTAAGCGGCAGAGTAAAGATAGAAGATAATTTATTTACATAAGACAAGGTTAATAACATGGATGAAATTTTAAATTAAGGATCGCCATATCTTGCCACCGTCAGAGCATGTGAATATTGTGAGATAGTATTGATGAGGACGCCTAAAGGGTGTCTCGGTGACTTAAGGGGTTTGCTGCGGTTTCTCTTAAAGCTACTCTCTTACCACTTCCATTGTAGTGACTTCCCCGCGAACGGCAAATTAAAGCAAGCTGAGGGTCAGAAGTCTGTGTAAACCACGGGGAATATAAGGCAAACTCTCGCCGCGAGCATGCCCTTTGGTATAATTATTTTTATTATGCGGCGTTGCTGACGTCTATAGGCTGACCGCTTTACATCAGGTGGGCCGTTTGGATGTTTGACTAATCATAACATGAACTTTTAAATGTGAATAAGTTACGGAACATACATATACCTGACTGATGTACAGCGGTAACCCTAAAATAAAAGCAACATGTGTTTCGTCCTCAACTGCTTAGGCACGGAAAGACCCAAGTCACACAGCATGGCTTCCGCAACTTTGTGATTTCATCTAGATCATTATGCTAAAAAGCCAAATTGATCCAATAGTTTAGCCTTAAAAAAGCAGTAATTTCCAAACACACATTATTTTCACATTTATTACACATTAGTTGAATATGTTTCTTACGTCGGAATGTTGCCAACCGCCAAAAAAGGCTATTCCTAGGCTGCGGCTGTGTACCTATATTCTATATCCTCGTATAGGCTTACCACCGTTCAGGAATTATTCGGACATGGCTGGGCTCGAAACTTTACTACATACGATGAATATCCTTTAACTTGCTTTGTAATGACTTTTAAGTTGGTGCTCAATAAATAATCTCCGCACATTTTCCTCAATGTCGGTGTTTATTGGGGTATTTTATTTAATGGGACTTTTAAAACTGCGGTATGGTAACCCTACTCGCACAGCCGAGCAGATGGACGTATCACGTATGTTTCAGCTCTGATTAGAATCGGCCGTACTCGTACCTACCAGCAAACATTCCCTGTTTACCGTCATTCCGAACTGTACGAATATTAAATTAACTTGATGCGGATTTTGTGCGTGATACGATATTCGTGATGACGTCTATAACAATTTGAATATTGATTTCAATAAGATATTGCTATTCTTGTTTAAAACGGATGCCTAAGGAGGTATTGGATTTAAAGTTACGAATCAGTAAGTCGAAATGGTCGGCTAAGGTTTAAGCTAGATAAATTTTATGTTTCTATATATTGTTTTTATTTTTAAAACACAAAAACACAACGAAATTAAAATATTGACAATAATTAATAAATCAATTCATGTGCAGTCTTGATTGGTTACGGAAGGTATAAAAAATATCATAGTTATATTCCTGAATCTAAAAAATACATAATACTAATTAAACTTTCGTATCATTTCATGATAAAAAATAAACGTGAATACAATAACTTTTTCAATTTATTATTATTATATTATTATATTTGGATCAAATCCAAAATAAAAACAATTCTGACATAAACAGAGTTTACAAAAAAGAGTTTAACAGAAAAAAAACACATCGACATCACTTTGAATAGGTTCCCACCAAAGTATTTGTTGAGGTTACCTTTATATGATAACAACACTTTACCAATAGAATGGTCCGAACACGAATGCCCTCCCGTTGCGCACGCATCATTCGACCGCAAACAAGTCTCCAAGTAAAAGCTCTAGACTCACAATAGAAACGTCATTGGACGTCAGTGCATTCATTGAGCTTTATGCGAAGTTTTCATTGACAAAGTTTGAGCTATCGACAGGCAGATAGCGCCACGGACGTTTGTTCAAAGGACCTCTGTGATGAATGGACTAATGTTCCCGTCTAATGATTAGGTTCTTAGTTGTGGGAGTTGCTCGTTGTTCCAGTTCGATTGTACGTTACAATGGTTTGTTAAAGTTGTCGCTGACACAGGTTATCGTGTGCTTCAAAATAAAATTAACACATATTATTTGTCTCTGAAAATATCCTGTTTGATAAAGAATACTTTGCACAAAATATGTTTATGTATGAACTATTTCAATTTATCGCACCCAAGTCATAATTAAGGATTTCTCATTTACGATAGCGTAATCCCCTCGATCTCTAAAACAAAATAGTAATATCATTACTTTTATATATGTGGGAAGTTGCGTCGTCAACATAAGTTAAGTTAAGTTAGTACTAACATAGGTTTAAATTATAGTTGCATTAAGTACTAACAAAATGGATGAAAATCTGAATTTTAAATAAATTAAATTAAATAAAATAATTCATAATAATTCATAATTCATAATTCATTTATTTGCGGAACATAGGTAAACAAAAGATGACAGCAAAGGATAAAGTACAGCTATGTTCTACTTTACAGCATGCAAATCGATAATACACGTAATAATTAGTAATTTTACTTAATAATAATATAATAATAATCAGTCGGTTAAAAATAAATTGTGAAATGTAAATTAAATAGAAATAACAATAACAAAATTCATTATAATTTATCATCCAAGTATTCAGATACACTATAATAAGCTTTTCCTATCAACAATCTTTTAACCTTTAATTTAAATAAGCTTATTGAGTTGATTTCAAGAATATGTTTAGGTAAATGATTATACATTCTCGGGGCCATGCAAACAATACTGGCATTCAATAGAGTGGAATGACAAGGGGGACAACATATTCTTGCGTTCAGACGCTTGCTCCTAAAATTCACGAAGAGATCCTTATAACATTTTACAAAAATTAGCGTCTCATATATATACATACATGGCAGAGTCATTATATTTAAATCTGTAAAGTGTTGTCTACAACTGTCCGTTTGCTTTAATTTACAAATAGCCCTTACACATTTCTTTTGTGCCTTAAGTACAGATTCCTTGTCAGTTGAATTGCCCCAAAACAACACTCCATATCTAAGAAGTGACGCTACGTAACCGTGATATGCAGTTAATGTTGTGGAAATGTTTGCTACTTTAGACAACATATATATTGCATAGGAATATCTGTTTAACCTTGAACATACATATTCAATTTGAGGTTTCCATTTTAAACTGCAGTCAATGAGCAGTCCCAAAAACTTTGTCGTATCTGTATGATGAATTTTATGTCCTAAATAATTAATGTCAAGATCGTTTATTCTAATTGCTCTATTCCTAAAAATTGTCAATTTTGTTTTATTTAAATTAATCGTTAAATTATTGGAATTTAGCCATTTAATTATATTCCGAAGTGTATTATTAATGTCAAGTTCCAGCACATTTTTGTTTCTACCAGTGAAAATGACTGTGCTGTCATCAGCAAACATAATTGTTTGGTGTTTGGAAATTATGGGAAGCTCATTAACATAAATAATGAAAAGCAGCGGGCCAAGAACACTGCCCTGTGGGACACCAACACTAATTTTCTTGGTCTTAGAGAGATAATTGCACTCCTCTTTTGACTTAAGACATAGACTTGTGATTTGAGTCGACTGTTTCCGGTTGGAAAGGTAGGACTTCAAAAGTTTCAAAATATTGCCTCTGACCCCATATGCGTCAAGCTTTTGTATTAAAATGTCGTGATCAACATTGTCAAACGCCTTAGTTAAATCCATATACAGGGCACAAGCTGTAGTATTATTGTCAATATTTGCCATGACTGTTTCTAGAAAACTATATATTGCTATATTTATTGACTTATTTCTTCTAAATCCTACTTGTTCCCTAGCGAAAAGATTATGGGTTTCAAAGTACTGATAAAGACTGTCGTAAATCACCTTTTCAAAAATTTTTGAGAAGACCGTTACTAACGCTATAGGACGATAGCATGACATTTCATTTCTATCGTCTTTTTTGAACAATGGCTTTATAATAGTCTTTTTTAGCTGTTCAGGAAAATAGCCACTTGATTTACATAAATTGATTATATGGCTTAATACACTTGATATATTTACTGAGACCTGCTTTACTACTTTAGACGATATGTCGTCGTAGCCCGTGCTATTAGTATTTTTCAAGTTACTTATGATTTTATGAATATCATTAGGAATTGTGGGGGCCATAAAAAAAGAGCCACATTGTTTGATGGAATTTAAATTAAAGCAATTCTCAGTAGCTTCCTTTTTTCTCACATGCTCAATGAAATAGTCATTGAATGCATTGGCTATTTCCAAGGGGTCACATAATTTTCTATTATTCAGATTAATTTGCTTAATTTCTTCTTAAGGCACATTGTGCTTGTTACGATTGATAACGTCCCAAGTAGCTTTACATTTATTAGGTGCTATACTAATGTAGTGCTCATTTTGAGATTTTTGTGTAAGTCTTATTATACGATTCAGCCTGAACGAAAGAGAAACGAAGCTGTTCTTATCGGATTGTGTACGACTAGAGCGGTATTTCCACAACAATTGTCTTTTTCTTTTGCAACATGTCCGTATGCCTTTTGTAACCCACTTAGGTCGTTTTCGTGCATAAATTTTAATTTTATTAATTGGAAAGCATAAATTGTAAAATAAAGTGAATAGCTCATAAAAAATGTCAAACGCCATATCAGGTTTGTCACAAATAAAAACATCACTAAATGTCAAGGAGCTGATACACTCTTTAAATTTGTCAACATTATCTTGACTATAGTCACGTCTCCTTATATACCAATGACTAAGTGTGTAGCTTGGTTTAACAGGACAAGTTAATACCTGGGCGGTGTGGTCTGATAAAGCGAGTTCATGGATTTTGCATTTACTATGACTGATATTGTAAATAAAATTATCAATGCATGTTCCAGATTTAGGCCGGGTAGGTTCGTTCAATGCAATAAATCGAGTTTAATTATATTATTCTTTGTTTCATAAAAGTATTTGCATCAATTCGAGTATATATACGGGCATACTTTAGCAAGTTGCCTATTGAGCTTGATATTAAGGAATTCTTCAGCATTAGCGTAGAATAATTCATTTATTCTTCATTACTCCCCTTTTTTAAAGTCATTTCTTACTACCTTGTATTAGTTATATGCTCGCGTTAATTAACACAGTCATAGCGGTTAATAACGTATGTATGAAAGGGTCACTGTATTTTTTACGTGTCTTACGGCATTTAAGACCAACGCAAATACCATTGTCGTCCTGTTTACAACGGTTTCATACAAAAAATGTTTTCGCATATAACAGAATATCAGTAAAAATACAAAAATCTACCGACTTAAATACCTATGACAAGCGAATTTAAAATTAATTGAAAATAAAAACATGTTTCGTGGCTTTTTGTGAAAAACAAGACTGAATAAAAGATTTTACATTTAGTACAATTTGAATAGTTTTAAAATTCATTCTCAATTTAATCCATTTTTATCACAAAATAGTTTTTAAACATTTCTGTTATTTATCTCTAAGTTATGTCTTGTGCGAAACAAGAATAAATAATAAAAAATTAGCCATGGACGTTGTTTTTATAATCACCCGATGAATATACGCATTTAGTGTACACATAAAATTGTTTTATTTTATAAGTATTCATTTGTATTGTGGTTTGGCAATAAAGTGTTGTTGTATTGTATTGTATTGTATACGGTTGCGAAGAGACTCCATCGTAATGAAGCCATATCGTCTGCATCGTCATAATCACGCAATAAATATAGTATAGCCTCGTCGGCACTTTCATTCATACAATATGAATACCGCCGAGTATTAGTGTTCCCTGTAGATTAACAGCCCCCCAGAAACACACTCGCTTACTTATGTATTGTAAGGGCGAGTCCATGGGATAATGTTCGCTAGAATTATGTAGTTTTGAGCTTAACATCTTCTAAGCTTTCAAATTTATTAATTTCACATACCAGAATCTAATAAATGCAAACATCAGAATTCAAATAAAATTATAATTAATAATAGTATTGGTGAACAATTCACACAGCGCCATCTAGCCCCAAAGTATAGCTTATGTATATATAATTATGAGATTTATTTATTTATTATTTATTATAACTATGGGAACCAGACAACTGATAGAATACATAATATACTATTTGTAAATACATACATATAATACATATTAACACCCAGACACAGAACAAACATCTATATTCGTCACACAAATGTTTGTCTTGGGTGGGAATCGAGCCTATGACCTACAGCGCAGAAGGGACAGTTACTACCAACTGAGCTGTGAGGCCTGTCACACTATTACTAATTAAACACTAATCTAATAAATTCAAATGGTTGATACGATCCGACTTCCAAACAATACTGATTTCAATATCGAATACTTGTATAGTCAAGGTTTCTATTGAAATATTCACTTGGATAATAACGGTGTTGAAATGGGCACCATCGACAATATAGCAAAGTTATCACCTCGATGTTCGAATAGACATAGACATACATTTATTCGATCGAATCTGAGTGAACTGACATTATATCAATCTCAATTTTAATATAGTAGTAAAGTATTATTAAAATTGGTATTTAGACAGGGATGCTGTATTGGATTCTATTACTCATTTCTCCAATCGATGAGCCCCGCACACAACCGTCAACCGAGATGACTTATCCTAACCTGATATTAGGTTTTGAAATATAATAATAACATTTCGTAAAATAATAAAGAGAATAAAATTACAGTGATCTGTTTATATAGAATCAACGTTATCAGCGGGCCGTGTGCTCTCACGTGAATTCTTATTACTGAGTTTGCGCCTTGCTCCAACGTACTTTTCTCGGACTATATTAATTAACCAGTCCGAGTAATGTGAAATCCCTCAAAGATATTATTAAACTTCAGAGGAAAATTGCAGTGCCTTTAAATGCTGGTTCTCAGTGTCTTTAAACCTACTAAATCTAATTTCATACGTCCGCTCAGTGAAGCCACAGCCTTAGTTCTCTACAGATTCCGTCCCTCTTGATATTTCGTTAATCATTAATGAATATTGCAATACATATACCATAGCGCTTTAATATTTAATTCCGTAGTTCTCCTTGGCCCGGCTCGGTATAATGGCGCGACTGAATTATTTATTACAATTTTATGTCCTGTCTCGCGCCCCTCTCTGGTAAATAATACTTTTTGGTTGTAGACAAATCTCCGTAGTGAAGCAGTATTATAATATAATAATGTTGGTGAACATTTCACACAGCGCCATCTAGCCCCAAACTAAGCAAAGCATAGCTTGTATCATGGGAACCAGAGAACTGATATAATACTTATATACTTACATATAATACATATTAACAACCAGACACAGAGCAAACACCTATATTCGTCACACAAATGTTCGTCCTAGGTGGGAATCGGACCCACGACCTACAGCGCTGAAGGCAGCGTTACTACCAGCTGAGCTATAAGGTCAGTCAAGTCAATTATGTTTTCACTGCTGCATCATTGACTAGTTCTAAACACGTAACTTCAGTCTAAATCAGTAGCTCAGGCCAGAGAAATGTCATTTACTTTCAGTTTTTTTTTGGACTGAATATCATGCCCTTTGGTGCCCTACACCATGTAGCAAGGCGCACGCATAAGGCGTTAGTAATAACCTCATTGTCACAAGCCTTGTTCCAAACTGAAACAGTGAATACAATCTACCGAGATACAAAGCTATGAAAGCAATTTTCAGAGGAAATATGCACAGACTAACGCAATTTCCAATTTTATTATACCCCGTTTTAGCATCCGGCTGCACGGCCGTACCCCCTCAGTGAAAAAAATAAAGTATTCGATATAAAGCGGTGGTTTCTAAAATGCATCAGGCCCTAGGCTTGGCTATCTATTAGCTGTTACGTAGACTACGGTAGACTATATGTAACCTATCCCCTATCTAAAGTATTTCTTTTGTCGCCATTCAGACATTTCGCACCAATGAGTTTTTCGCTTTAAAATGTATGATAAGACCAGGTTTTTTTTTATATGCTGGGAGATTGCGTGACAGAAATTAAAATATGAATAAAAATAACGCCTTATTACTTCTAGTCGTGTCACTAGATCTCGCGAACTATTGTGATGATAGTATTAAAGTGCGCCACAGAGAGGCTCCTCTCATGCACTGATAGATGACAATTGTAGCCAGGTTTACTCTCACTGTTCCTAATATTGGACAAGCTTTATGAATATAAAGTTATCTCGGGATGATGAACATTTTTGTTTATGTATCCAATTCAACCGAGTCACAGGGAGTCCTAGTGAGAGTTTGAAGGTTTGAAGAGTTTGAGTTTGAAGTTAGAACCAGTGTATTTTGATAGAACTGAAATCTACATTTCCTTTTTATTCTGATGTACCATACGTCATGTATAATACGTCACACCCTCCTCTCCTCCTCCTCCTATCCCGCACACACACACACACACACACATACACACACACATACACACATACACACACACACACACTCACACACATATACACACATACACACACACACGCGCGCAAGCGCACACACACACACACTCACACACATATACACACATACACACACACACACGCGCGCAAGCGCACACACACACACACACACACACACAAACGCACACACAGCACACGCACCCATACGCACACACGCAATCACACGCACGCACGCACGCCCACACGCACACGCACACTCACATACGCATTACATTACATACGGCTATAGCATACTGTATACTGTGTTTCAGTAAATGCATGCAATGTGTGCAATGCAGCAATGCCTGGGTTCCTTATTAATTTAATTTATTTTTCGTTATATTAAATATCACATTTTGTTGTAGTATTTGTCCTGTACACAATATAAAAAATGGTAATCTTATTTTTTGTAATCCGGTCTCCCGCGTCACAGGCTTGCTCTAGTGCGGGGACCACAAGTAATCTATGTTATGTAATGTTTACGGTAAATAAATTTGATTTGATTTGATTTGATTTGATCTTTAATTTTGTGTGGTGAAAAAATTATCTCAAAGCAAGTCAAAAGTGTTTCTATTGTGCATATTACTTCGAATTTTGTTTTACAAAATAACACTTTCCTTACGATAGTATATGTCTCAGTTTTGACCACACATTTCACAATCAAAAATTCCATATCTACGGATGTTGCCTATCATATAACAACAAGTACAAATTAGCCGAACTGATCGAAAAAAATCGACCAGCATGAATGAAACCCTTTCCGCCGTAGTCAATTTCCCGAATCACTCACTATTGAAATATAACCGCACACATTCATTCTTCCATTTCATTATATAAATGCAACGTAGTACCGCCGTAAAACATGTCTTCTAAAAGGCATATTGACGGGGACGTGGCGTACAAACAGGTTCACACTCGCGAGCTTCGTCGAATCAACGAACGAGCGGTCACTTCGACAATAGATAGGTCCTGTTAATTATCTGCATCAGCGTGGGTG